>JAODKC010000053.1:11178363-11222000 GCA_026777985.1 Mormyrops attenuatus | reverse complement strand
GCACTCTGGGGTCTTGGCTGCCCGCACTCTGGGGTCATGGCTGCCCGCACTCTGGGGTCTTGGCTGCCCGCACTCTGGGGTCTTGGCTGCCCGCAGTCTGGGGTCATGGCTGCCCGCACTCTGGGGTCTTGATTGCCCGCACTCTGGGGTCATGGCTGCCCGCACTCTGGGGTCATGGCTGCCCGCAGTCTGGGGTCTTGGCTGCCCGCACTCTGGGGTCTTGGCTGCCCGCACTCTGGGGTCATGGCTGCCCGCACTCTGGGGTCTTGGCTGCCCGCACTCTGAGGTCATGGCTAACTGCTCCCTCACAGGTCAGCGGGCTGCCACAGGGAGCCGAGCCGAAAGCCTGTCGGGTTGGACCACCTGCAGAACCAGCTTTGCCATGTGTCCAGGAACCCGACTCCGAATTCAGGTGGACCAGGTAAGTGGGCTGAAGGGGAGTCTAGTCCAGCTGTGATCTTGCCAGAATAGGAGACATTCTAAGGACCCTAACCAGCTGTATGAGGTGGGACATTTGCACAGGTTGTTGTCCCATGGGAATTAAAACAGTATCCGATCAGGATAGAGTCCCTGACTTCAGCTGCCCTTAAAATATTAGCTGCATATCTATAGCCAGTAGAGGGCGGCAGTCACCACACTCGGTGGCCAGACAGGCCCACACTTTGTCCTTGTGTTTCTGGGCAGCTGGAGCACGAAGTGCGTGAAAGGCTGCGAGGCGGGGGCTCCGCCCACCTGCGATGCCTGTTCAGCGACAACGACCGCGAGGGGCGGGGCCAGGTGGACAGGTGAGGGGCGCGCACACGTACACACACTGACACGCACACACTCCCCCTAGCAGCTGCTGTCAGCCTGATACCTCTTCTCCCTCGGCAGAGACTTGCTGCTCCTGGTTCTCACTAAGTTCCTGGGCCGGTTCATCGGCGTCAGACAGTTCCGGCAGCTTCTGCTCAGGTAACCGCCTGCATTGGCGGGGTGAACGTTACCCCAGTCAGGGCCGGCTTGGCCTTTAT
The DNA here is from genome assembly GCA_026777985.1 of Mormyrops attenuatus. Lineage (NCBI taxonomy): Eukaryota > Metazoa > Chordata > Actinopteri > Osteoglossiformes > Mormyridae > Mormyrops > Mormyrops attenuatus. The sequence continues at coordinate 11,220,990 of JAODKC010000053.1, read as the reverse complement.
CGGGACTTTAAGTGACATGTGATCAACATAGTTGTCATTTGTCATCTTTCTTCTCATTCTGAAAGGCTGATCAGTGGGGCGCCCCCAGGTGGCCACTGGGCTTTAAGCAGCTGCCTGGGCCTGCCCTGAACCTGGTCACTAATGACTTAAAGCTGTGACTAGCAGGTTAAGGAGGGCTGTAACTAACAGGTTAAGCACTGACATTGTGAGCTGACAGGCCCCGAAGCAGAGCCATGGGCCGCATCTTGTCCGCCCCCAACGCCCCCTGCTGGACAGAGCCCCTCTGTCCTCCCTCCTCGTTGCTGGGCTTCCTCACTGTTTCTCACTGTTTCCTCACTCCTTCCCCTTCCTCACTGTTCATGTCTTTCTCTGCATCTCCTGCCCAACACACAGACTCCACCTAGCAGAGAAGCCGGTCATCACCTACCAGGAGCTGCGTGCGGTTCTGGGGGCAGCCGTTGGCACCCGGCCCCGAGATGCGATTGGACTCCTCCAGCAGCCCACCGGCGCCACCTTGTGGACCTCCTCCCAGGTCCATTCACTCCTGCGGGGCCCGGAGCGGAACAGGTGAAATAAGGCTGGGTCCAGAACCTAATGGGGGCGACCCGAAGAGGCAGTCGCTTTAATATATCGAGCGTATTCATGGAGCGTCCTCATCAAAGCAGCCGGCGGGCCCTCAAAGCAGATTACTTAACTCATTCTCCTCTCGCGGCTTCCATTGTCACAGTGTTTGTAAAAAAAATTTTATTTTAAAAGCAACTGGGAACAAAGGAAGATAAAGCTGACAGAGAGCGTATTTTTGATGGGGGGGGTACCCGGACAGGCTGTGGCATTGGAGAGTAGGCCGCGCTCAGGCATTGCTACCGCAGACACGGCCGGGAGTGCCTGGTGCTGGGAAATCCCCGTGACCAATCGGGAGAGACCTGGACGCAGCCACCAGCCCCCCCCTCCACTTCGCAACCCACCCCCCACCCCCACAGACCGTCCTGAATCCGCGGTTAATCCTATTATCTCCCCGCCGACTGTGCCGGGTTACCGGCTTTGCAGGGTACGCTGTCCTGCCCTCACCGCGGCCCCCAGTCGGCTGGACCCCCCCGCTCCCCTGAGGGCTGTTGTCTTTTGAAACTGTCCGTTGGCTGTCCCACCCCCCCTGTGAATGTCCTGCCATGAGGAAGCGAGCCGTTAGCTGGGTACACACAGCCAATGGGCGATTTTAGCATGAGCGGCGACCCACTCTCACGCTGGCCCCATATCTGAGATGCCCAGGGTCTGTGGTCGATGCCCCGCATGCATTTCAGCCAGGGCTGTGACCCACTCTCACACCGGACTCATCAATGAATCACCCGTGGTCTCTGATTGATGCTCCGCACAATTTCAGCCAGGGCTGTGACCCACTCTCACACCGGACTCATCAATGAGTCACCCATGGTCTCTGGTTGATGCCTCGCACACATTTTAGCCAGGGCTGTGACTCGCTCCCACACCAGGCCCGTCACTGAGACACCCGTGGTTTCTGGTTGACACCCCACACGCATTTCAGCCAGGGCTGTGACCCGCTCTCACACCATCACTGAGACACCCATGGTTTCTGGGCATGTATGAATGTACCGTGTATTCATGTAAAAATGTACCATGTATGAAGGTATGAATGGACCATGTATGAGTGTTCCATGTATGAAGGTACGAATGGACCATGTATGAATGTACCATGTATGAATGTATGAATGTACCATGTATGTATGAATGTACCATGTATGAATATACCATGTATGAATGTATGAATGGACCATGTATGAATGTACTGTATATGAATGTATGAATATCCCATGCTGCTGTATGAAGAATTTCCACCTGGGATCAGTAAAGCCTTGTTCTCTTGATTGTTCTCTGTGACTCTCTGCTTTTTCTTTGTTATGTGGAACATCATTCCAGGTCCCTTCAATTTAAGGGCAAAAGCAGATTCAAGCATGGGTGTCTGGGAGATAAAGTCCAGTTTGTATCCATTTAGTTCTGCCTTCATCAGGCCTTTGAAACAGTTCTCCTGGGCAGCGATCTCTAACAGCATTTTTGTGCTTCTCAACCCAGATTTCTGGATGCAGTAGAATCATTGCAGTCGAAAGGCATCGAGGGGCCCAGCTGGATCACAGCTCCACAGCTGAAGAAGATTTTGGAAGAACTTGGTTTCTACATGGAGAGTCAGGACTTCATGAAGCTGTGGAAGAGGTTTATGTCCTGGGTTTGGTCTGCTCGAAGGCACTCGGCATTCCTCTGAAAAACGAGAACATGGCTGAACTACATGCAGAATTTCCCTGTCGAATTTCTACCCTTCTGCAGATATGACGAAAGCGGACTGGGAGCCATCAAGATAGAGTCGATGTTGAAGAAACTTGGAGCCAATCTCAGAAAGAGGCCAAATTCTGGTGAAAACAAAGGCGAACGATTCTCCAAGGAGGCAGACAGTGCACAAAGTAAGAAAAGCACAGTTTGAGGGCAATTATTTGTACTTTCTGGTCATTTCCAAAGCGTCCTCTCTCAAGTGATAATGTAAGTTATGTTTACCAAATGTGACCCAGAGAGGGCAGTGTTGTCTAATTCTGCACAGTGCACCAGACCCGACTTCACCCACAATTTATTCCCCACCATAGGAGTTGATGAGTCCCAGCATGAAGTGCTCTTTCTAAAGGCCTCGTTCGTAGCTGGTTTTAATTGGTTTTTCTGGGCTTTATTGGAGTCCATGGCAGGTCTGACACCTATAATGGGTGAACAAGCAGAGAAGGTCAGAAACAAGGCCAGGAATAGCGGCATGTATCAAATGTGCACTTCCGTACCCAGCATGCTTTGCTCTCCTCGGCAGACCCCAAGCGGAGCCTGTCCAAAGCCAAGGAGGAGAGGCGGGGCTCCGTGGCCGTGGAGAGATGGTTGAAGGACAGATTCAGGGAGGGCGTCCAGAACCTGAAGGCTGAGTTTGACAAACTGGATCCTGACAAAACTGGCAAAGTAAGTGGCTCCATAGGAAGCACCCTCCCTTCAGTCCCCTCCCCCACTCTTCAAATCTTTGCACCCCCTTTGTGATGTCGTCAAACGGCCGAGGCCGAAGAGTGAAAGTCAGCTCTCGATGTCCACCTCACGGGTCTGATCTCAGGCGTCATCAGTGATACTTTCACCCTTTTGGAATGATTAAATATAGGTTTGGGATTTGGACAAGGGTGGGGCCGTCTGTTTTAAACGGGAGGGGTTCGGACGTCACAGACACAGAAGCAAAAATAAAGAAGCTGTATCACATGTAGAGATACAACGAAAAACACAGCTTTGGGGGCGACACAGACTGGGGGGGCACAGACTCTGGGGAGGTATACAGACTCGGGGGGGCAGAGATTCCGGGGGTATGCAGACTCTTGGGTCGTCACAGACTGGGGGGAAACACAGACTCAGAGGGACACAGACGAGGAGTGGGGGACACAGACTCTGGGGTTATGCAGACTCAGAGGGACACAGACTAGGAGTGGGGGACACAGACTCTGGGGTTATGCAGACTCAGAGGGACACAGACTAGGAGTGGGGGACACAGACTCAGGGGTTATACAGACTCAGAGGGACACAGACTAGGAGTGGGGGACACAGACTCTGGGGTTATGCAGACTCTGGAGGGGTGACATAGACTCAGGAGGCATACAGATTCTAGGTGGGACACAGACTCGGAGGGGACACAGATTCAGGAAGGGTACATGTGTCCAGTCCCTAGTCAGGGTGTCCTGATTCACCTCCCTCTGTCTAAGTCGCTCGCTACGTGTGATTCATGGTTTTACAACTGTTACTTATACTTGTGCAAAAATGTTCAAAAAGTTGAAAAATACAAACAGGTGAAGGAGGGTTACTTTTAATTATTAGTGATTTAACAATTTAATTGTTAAATTATGTTTCATTATGCGTAATGAAATTTATGCCTGTTACTATCACGAAGAGGACAAGACAGTGTTTGTTCAATTTGCAAATCATGCAAATTTTACAGAGGTGTTTGTCAAGGAAAGCCACATCAGGGTTTGGAATAGCCGTGGATATATTTCAGACATTTTAACAAAGCTGTTTATCTGGGACTCCTGCGTCACGTGGCCTGTTCCAGGTGCAGCCTGAGGGTTTCCTGCGGGTGCTACGGAAGTTCAACCTGCACCTGAGGCGGAAGCACCTGGGTTTCTTCCTGGCCAGATGTGGCCTGGAGGTCCGGAGGACTGGCATCGATTACCCAGAGTTCCTGAGGCGCTTCCAGGACCGGGGCGATGAGGGCGTCTTGCAGCGGATCCTGTCTGACCCGAAGCACAAGTGTGTTCTGTGTGTGACCTGCAGAGATGTACATTTACAGATATTCCCATCTTGCAGACGCAGATGTTTCCAGATGCATGTTAACTTGCAGAAATGGATGATAAGAGTTCCACAGGCTAGAGAAGGCATTAGAGCTCAGTATCAGTAATCTCCAGTAAACAGTTCATTACTTATTCCTTTCATGATTTTAGGATGTTTAAGATCTAAGAATAAGATATCGCTATGAGAAAGATGTTACAATAATAATAATAATAATAACAATAATAAGAAGATCTGTAGGGTTTCAGCACTGGACCGAAGGTGTAGTGATTTATGTTGTTTGGACAGCTAACCCATTTTAGCCAGTACCTGTGGAGGGTTAGACTGATCCTCTGATTGGTTCCTTTGCTGGCATGTTGACCCCTAAAAGATGCTGGGTGTCATATTCTCACTGGTCAGGTTCCACGAGGGTGGTGGCGCTGGTCATGCCTCCTCAGTGACAATGGCCGAAGCCCGGCTGGCCCACCTTTTCCAGTCAGAGTACCTGGGGCTCCTGGAGGCCTTCAGGTATGTGGTGTCGGCCATGAACGCAGGCGTGACGTCAGCTCTGGGAGAACATAGCTGGTTTCATCTTGCTCCTGTGTGTTTTTCATTTTCAGGAGCTTAGACAAGTATGGCAAGAAGACAGTGAGCCAAGAGGAGTTTCGGGCACTTTTGGAGAGCAGGTACCCCTCTGGGCGTCCCTCCTGCCAGTGTCCATCTTCCTCGCGTGTGCCCTCTGGGCGTCCCTCCTGCCAGTGTCCATCTTCCTCGCGTGTGCCCTCTGGGTGTCCCTCCTGCCCGTGTCCATCTTCCTCGCGTGTGCCCCCTGGGTGTCCCTCCCCTTGTTTCCTCTCCCCCTGTGTCCATCCTACCGGTGTCTCTCTTCCCTGAGTCCCTCCTCCTGGTGTCCCTTTTCCTGGTGTCTCTCTTCTCTGTGTCCCTCCTGCTGGTGACCCTCTTGCCAGTGTCACTCCTCCTGGTGTACCTCTTTCCTGTATCCCTCCTGCCATTGTCTTTCCTCCCAGTGTCCCTCCTGCTGATGTACCTCTTGTGGGTGTTCCTGTTCCAAGTGTCCCTCCTCCTTGTGTCCCTCTTGCCAGTGTCCCTCCTCCTGATGTGCCTCCTGGTATCACTCCTGGAGTACCTCTTCCCTGAGTCCCTCTTACCGACATTCCTCCTGATGGTGTTCCTCTTGCCATTGTCACTCCTCCAAGAGTATCTCTTCCCTGTGTCCCACCTGCTGGTGTCTCTTCTTCTGGTGTCCCTTCTGCTGATGTCCCTCTTGCAAGTGTTCCTGCTCCTGATGTCCCAAATCCTGGTGTCTCTCTTGCTGGGGTCTCTCCTCCCGGATTCCCTCTTGCCCATGTCTCTCCTCCTGATGTCCCTCTTGTGGGTGTTCCAGCTCATGATGTCCCTCCTCCTAGTGTGTCTTCAGTTGGTTTTATTTACTGTGTACTGCGTGACCATGGATATCTGTGTGTATAGCGATATAAGTTTTTGTGTATGTGTGTCGTGCAGTGGTGGGCACAGCTAACTGAAAAGTTAGCTTTGATAACCATTGATCCACCATTGAACTCTAAAGTTCAATTCGATAACGCTGAACTGATACACCACTAAACAATTTAGTGGAAGCTAACAATAAGAGTTAATTGCTAGCTTTTATTAAATGAATTTGGCTTTGGTTTGGTTTTGGGCTCTGAAACCATTAAAAACATACTTAGAGAGCTGAAATTCTAACCTGTTTAACAAATTAGTTCTGCAGGGCCGGAGTGATTACCTGGGGATGTGTAGGACTCTTTGAATGATATTCCGTTTGTGAGATGTAAGTGTTTTTGTCGGAGGAGTCGTATTCTGCGACTGGCTCATGCTGATATTTTGCCCTTAGTGAAGCCGCTTTGGGACTACAAACATGGTGCCGCTTACCCAGAACAAGGAAGGAGGGTCTCAGCTCTTTACTCAGTCAATCAGAAGCCAGAAAATAAAGGAAAATAACCAGGGGCTGAAGCAGGACTTGTTGTTAAGCTGGATAATGTGTCATATTTAAGGTAGCTTGGGCTAAATATTAGTGAACAAAGATAAAGTCCATTTAAACTGGGGTACCAGAAATCAGAAAATTTAGGTGACTAAGTAAGAAATCCAGCTTCGTGATCAGCAGGTCTCCGCTTAGTTTGGGGTACCCCAGTGTAAATGCATTTTATCTTCGTTCACTTACATTCAGTCCAGACTACCTTAAATTTAACAAGTTAATCACGTCTTGCGTATACACGCAGTCAGCCAACAGGCTGTTACAGACTTGCTAACAACAGACCAGAACAAATATGCGTGATTTTAGGATTTACAAACACTTTTTACTATTAAACACTTTACCTGTGAGAAAATGTTAGTGGAGTTACGGCTAGTGGAACTAAATTTAGAGGAAGCTAAATGGTTCAATAAGGCTTTTTGAATTCAACACAAATGCTAAACCGCTAACAAAAAAGTTAGTTTTGCTAATTACCGGTTGGCAGATTAGCGGAGCCCTACCCACCACTGGTGTCGTGTCAGTGTGTGACTGCCTGCTGTGTGGGTTAGGGTTAGGGTTAGGGTTAGGGTTAGTCTGTGTATCTGTGTGCCTTTGGGGTCAATCCCTTGATTGAGAGGTAAAGCAGCTGGTCATCCCACACCAATGGTCAGTGAGGGCCTGGTTCACCTCTGACCCTGCCATGTGGGGCCTTGTCGCTTTGCCCCCCCCCACCAGGCTCTGACAGAAGGTCAATGGGCAGCGTATGCTGACAGCCCCCCACCCCGCAGACCTTGAGGCCCTTACCCTGCACACCCCCTTCCAGGTTTCAGCTGGTGATGACCGACCCCCAGTTTGAACAGCTGTTGGACAGCCTGCCCCTGGATGAGGACGGAAATGTCCAGTACGCCCTCTTCATGGCCCCCTTCGACACCCGGTAATCCCCCGCCCCCCCCACCAGCACTCGTTCCATTTCAGGGAGTTGCTGTTCTTTCAGCCTCCTGCTCTGCTCCTCATGCTGGACGGGAGGCTTCTCTCCTTCCCATGATTCTCTGGGGTCATTTAATCTAACTTGCTGGTGGAAATATCCATTATAAATGCAAAGGATGTTCCCTTGTGTGTTTCTCAGCATCTCCCAACCTCTCTGTAGTGTTTGATATCTATCTGTGAAATAACACACCCATGAAGGACACACACACATGCTGTTTGTTTGTTTATCTATGGACATATTTGTTCCTCATGAGATCTGGTCTGGTTTACCGCCATCAGGCCGCCCTAAGCCCCCCCGCCCCCCCCAGAGGGCTCTGACCACCCCGCCACCTGAAAGACCTCCCGCCCATAAATACGTCTGTCTGCTCCTGTCGTATCCGTCCTGGAACGTGTTCTCCACACCAGCAGGCTTACAGTTCAAACACCTGTGAAACTGGAGCCCTAGGTCATGACCACGATTTACCCGTTTGGGTAACGCTTTACATTAACTGCACCTTCATAATGCTCTTTATAATCAATTCATAGAGCATTCATAAGCAGCATGTAAGTATGCCTTAACGTCCTAACATAGCTTAACAGCTTTAATATACATTTATAACAAACATCACAGCCTCTCCCCAGGTTACAATGGGGTTACGTTCCAATAAACCTGTTGTAAGATGAAAATGTTGTAAGTCAAACATGCATTTTAATACAGTACACCTAACACCAAGCCTACTTTTCACATGCTTAAAACACTTACATTAACATACAGTCAGGCAAAACCATTAACACAAAGCCTGTTTTATAATAAAGTGTTGAATATCTCATGTAATTTATTAAATTATATACTGAAAGAGAAAAACATTTCCTCATCGCAAAGTTGAAATATCGTAACCCAGGGAGTGTCTGTATATGATTATACAATTATAATGTTATAATCATAGGTTGTTTGTTATTAATGTATATTAAAGTAGTTAATATATGTTATGATGTTGATATACGTACAGGCTGCTTGTGAATGCATTATTAAGGTGCACTGAATGTTCTATGAATGCATTATGAAGGTGCACTGAATGTTCTATGAATGCATTATTAAGGTGCACTGAATGTTCTATGAATGCATTATGAAGGTGCACTAAATGCTCTATGAATGCATTATAAAGGTGCACTGAATGTTCTATGAATGCATTATGAAGGTGCACTAAATGCTCTATGAATGCATTATAAAGGTGCACTGAATGTTCTATGAATGCATTATGAAGGTGCACTGAATGTTCTATGAATGCATTATGAAGGTGCACTAAATGCTCTATGAATGCATTATAAAGGTGCACTGAATGTTCTATGAATACATTATGAAGGTGCACTGAATGTTCTATGAATGCATTATAAAGGCATTATGAAGGTGAAGTCAATGTAAAGCATTACCCAGATTTGCAGAAAATTAAATGTACAAACGAAAAAAAGAAGAATAGAAATGTGCTTGTGTTTTTTATATTAGCAGTTCTTTGCAGCTTGGTGATTGCCCTAATTATCCATCCATCCATTTTCTGAAACCGCTGAATCTCAACTGGGGTTGCAGAGGGGACAGGAGCCTATCTCAGGAACAATGGGTGCAGGCGAGAACCAACCCTGGGCAGTCGCCAACACGCCGCAGGGTGCACACATGCTGGCGCAGGAGGAAGTGCTATCGCCCTGGTTCCTCCTGACCCCATCAAAATGTCCTTGAGCAAGACACTGAACCCCACATTGCTCCCGGTGTGCAGGTTGGCACCTTGCATGGCAGCCTTCGCCCCCGGTGTATGAGTGTGTCGTGTATGAATGGGTGAATGTGAGGCATAACTGTGAAGCGCTTTGAGTGCTTGGAAGAGTAGCAAAAATGCACTATATAAATGCAATCCATTTACCATTTACACTTACAACTACAGGGCCAATTTAGGCTAGCCAATCAACCTATCGTGCATGCTTTTGGACTGTGGGAGGAAACCGGAGCCCCTGGTGAAAACCCACGGGAACACGGGGAGAGCGTGTGAACTCCATGCAGAAAGGACCCAGGACCGAACCCAGGACCTTCTTGCTATGAGGCAGCAGCGCTACCACACCCCCCCTGCCCTAATTATTATGGTTATTATTCTAATCATTCTTGCTATTATCACCCTGCCTGTTACCCTCAAAGCCCTGCTTCTGTCAGCCCAGTTCCCTCTCTATCCCCAACCACATTACTTTCACAAAGCGCTTATTTTCTCCCAGGGTTAGTTTATGAATGGCCCACAAATCCAGTGGCTGTGTAAACCTTTCTCAGTCAGCTACAGGGTAATGAATTTTAAAGGGCTTCTGTAACGACTGGCTCGGCCTGTGTGTGTGGCTGTGCCTGTTTGTGTGTTTATCTGTGTGGCTGAGCGTGGCCAGGACAGGCCGGCTGGCTGGGTGGGTGAGTGTCAGTCTCAGTGTGCACAGGGGATAAAGACCTAGAGAAGCAGGCTGGCTTAGCTGACAGGTGACAAGGGTTACTCTGAATGGGGATTTTGTAATAGCAACAGGGAGGAAAGCGTAGCCACCAAGGCTCGTGAAAGGAGAGAATGGGCAACGACGGGGACTTAGCATTGTGCTAATGAAACAGTTCTGCTGTCTAGGTCTGAAAAAAGAAGGAAACAGTGAGACCCTAAACCAGCCTCAATTGCATCACCCCCTGTGTCAGCCGGGTGGGGGGGGCACCCACCGACATTGACATATTAGTCAAAAGGTCTTCAGCTATCATGGAAGACCTCTCTGACGTTCACTGTCACACAGAATTCTGCTTCACTTTCGTTTATTTTGGGGAAAATCCCCAGCAAAGGCATGTAATTCCCCCCTAGCTGAAGGTCATGAAAATGAGCGAATTCCCTCTTGGGGCTGGAGGACGTTGGGGGGCGGATGGGTTCTTTGTGCCTTTGAGCCAGTAGGCTCATCGTCACCGTGGTCATTATGGGTGCCCATTTTTACAGCTGTGCTATGGAGTAATGCTTCAGATACGGGGCAGGGACTTAGTGGGAGTTGGGTGGGGGGGCCGTTGTTTTGGAGGTTAACCACCCCAACGTCCTCCATCTCTCCCACTGCAGCCTCTTTTCCGTTAGAATCCGACTAGGACCGGCGGCGGCCGGTGGGTGTCATCCTTCTGTGGTGCCTGTGTGGTCCCGGCGCGGATCGGCCCGGGGGTATCTGAGCACGCCGCCCTGGGGGGGTCGGGGGGGCGGGGCGGGGCGGGGCGGGCCTGCGGGGCCGGTGCTGGTGCTCTCACAGATCACTGTGGGAACCCAGGGGGGCATCTTTGGCTGATCTGCCACCCACCGCCGTCCATTTTAATTTCTCATTCATGGCCTGGCGTGGGCGGAGAGACAGTAACGGCAGAGACACTGCAATCACAAGTGGCTGTGCGGTGGACCTCCCTCCCAACAATGGCGGCAGTGTCGCTTCGGCCCGGCCGCGGACTTTCCTGGATATTCTTCCCATGTCGGTTTAATCACTACTGGGCGGTAGCTCCATTAAGGATTACCATATCATTAATAGTATCCATGACTTTTGTTCAAAGGGCTACTTGTGTAATGTTGCCTTGTGGATGTGCTGGCTAATCCGCTCAGCGCAGCTGTAGGGGGGGTGAGCGCAGGAGAATCCCAGCTTCGGGGGGGGGGATCAGCTCCTTGGAAAACAGATACAAACAACAGTCAACTCAAAACCGGCCCCCCAGCACCCAAACCAACACAAGGCTGAAAAAAAACATCCATTCTACAATTCCATCCATTCCATGTTTATCCGTGGCTCCCCCGTCCAGCCCTGTCCGTCCAGCCCTGGCCAACGTCTTCCCCATTCATGGGGGCCTTCCTTGCCATCAGCACCCCCCACCCCCCCCACCCCAGACGTTGGGCAGATTAGCGGACAACAATACAGTTTTGAATGTAAAAATAGAAAAATAAATTGAGCACCTATTAACTTTGCTCTTCCCATCCAGCCCACTTTCATTTCACTGGGCATTTCTCCAGTCCTGTTTGTTGCTTGTTTTTGTTATTTTTTTGCTGGGGGGTGCAGTTGTTAAAAAAAAAAAAAAAAAATAGAAAATGTGACTCAATCAGTCGCCTGAATCCCATTGATGCCTCTGGAGGGTGCTACAGATGGAACTGGCAGGTCCAGAACCATTTGGACATCCATACCCCAAATACCGGGCCCCAGTGACCGGCCAGAATCCCACTATGATCCAGAGGACACGGCACCTAGTTTTGGGATAATCCGCTGGCCCGTCTTCGGCTGCGGCCCGGCCCGTCTTCTCCAGCTGGCCGCTTCCCCAGACTCTCCCCTTAAAATAAATATTTAGAGTGGGGGGCGTGGTGAAGGCAGACCTGCTCAGTGAACCAGAATCCTTGCGGTAAGCTTGCGGGGCCCAATGTGGCTGGCAGCTCACCGGTGTCTCCTGGGAGCCCCTGGCGAGGGCGCCAGGCAGCCAGAGAGGTGGCACCTGTTTGAACAAAGGTGTCATTATGTTTGTCCTGTTATCATTAAAATAATATGACAAAAAGATTCAAGACGACTGGATGCATTTCAACCAAACGGCAGCTGCTGACCTTCATTAGACAGAATATGATGTGTTTTGTTTCGTCAGCAAGGTGTTTTGGCCAAAAGTAAAAGTACAGCCCTCTCATAACATTGTGTGCTGAGAAGCCCTTGGGATTGACACGCTTGAGATGTTTCATGCTCTCCGGAGTCCTGGGTTCGAAAGCTTCATTCTGACCTTATTTTCGGGGCTGTTGCCGTCGGGCTGGCGGCGGCCCGGCCTTTGTTGCACGTCGCATTGTAGAGCTCTGTGCTGGAGCGCCATTGAGGGAGCAGCCTGATCTGATTGGGCCGGCTTAGCGATTGTGACAGTGGTCCCGCCTGCCGCCTTTCCCGTTGTGTGTGTCACCGCAACTTTGACCTCGTCCGCCATACACGGGAAGAATCTCAAAATGCTTCCATGGAAAGCGGGCCGGCCTGGAGCCCTGCCCCCACCACGTTTGGGCTGGCAGTGCAAAACCCAAACCCGGCCCGCTACACATCCCGTAGGTTATGTGCGTTTCAGCTGGGTGGGGGGGCGGGGCTGGTGGTATGGGGGCGGGGTAGGTCTTAGTGAGGTGGGCCAATTAGCCGGGCGGCCTGGTTCTGGACCTCTTGTCAGTCCACCTTAAATCTCCCCCTGTCTGATCCCTTTCACTTCCCTCCACTGACGCGTTGCTCTTTGGGAGGAATCAGCCCCTTTAGCCCCCCCCCCCCCCAAAAAAACACGTAATTCCCTTCCCCACATGCACCCGCGGGCGGTTAAATGCTTTTTTCACAAGGATTATTATTATTATTTTTTTTAAATGGGTCCGTAGTATCAGCCTCAGTGGGTGTCACTCTCTTAAGGGGGGTCTCCTTAACGCCCTCCTAGGGGGCAGTAGAATTCCCCCCAGCCCCTTCTGACTATCAGAGAGACATTCCTGTGGGATCCTACGCGCTTGAGTGTACTGCGGGGGGGCACCTTCAGGGTGATGCACAGGGTGGTGTCCCACGGAAAAGGGGGGGGTGGGTCGGACAGCCCTGGTTTGTGCCCCCGCCCCGCCCCTTAACTCATGGACTGGCTGATTCCTGCTGTGCACTGTGCTGTCCGACACGGGAACCCTGCTGAGAGAGCCTGAGGGCTGTCTGCCCCCCCCCCCTCACTGGCCCAGGGGGGAGGGGGGCATCAAACCTTGCTGGTGTCGTGCCCCTGTGCCCTGACTGTCAGGCCATGACAGGGCCAGCGTGGGTGAGTACCATCGCTGTGTCCTCAGAGCTAATTATCTAATCATCTAATCATTCTAATTATCCTAATTGGCCAGCTGTGTAATTAGTGCAATGAGTGCAAAGTGGATTTCACAATCAAGACGGACATCTGGCTTAGGTGCTGCCCCCTACAGGCTCTCTTATGCGCTGAGGATTCAGTGGTATCGTTGGATCCTTTTGGGGGCATTAACCTAAACACCCCATTGGGGTCTCCGGGTTTGCACCCTGGCGGTCCCGGCCCAGGTCGGGTTCCGATTTCTGGGCGGCAAGAGCGGGATGGAGCCCAGGCCCCCGGGGCCCTCAGGGGAGAAATAAGCCCGGCTCAGGGGGGATTGGGCCGAGCCACTTTTTGCCTCTGCTAATCAGGGATTATTCCACATGTAGCCATTAGCATTCATTTGCTAATTCCCCTTTCTGTCCCTTTCTCATTAAATGGATGAGCCTGTCTGAAAAGAGGCCGCGCTGAATGTTAAACTCTGCCTGTGCGCACCCGGGATGCCTGACCCGCTCCCCGCTCTCTGCCACGCTCCGCCCCAAACGGCGCTGAAAATGTCCACGCTCTTCTTCACATTGCCCATTTCCGTCATGTTCATATTGTGGAGAGAATGTACTTGCTTCCCACTTGAAATTTAATCATACTCATTCACAGACACATCACTTTAAACACGCTCCCTTACACACACTGGCATAAATTACACAAATTCACACATACTCCCTTACATGCACTCACATAAATTACATACATTTACACACACTCTTTTGCACACACTTACACTAACTTACATACTAACCCACACACTCATTTTCAGTAATACTCTCACACACAGACCCTGTCACAATCTCGTACTCTCAGTCTCACACATTCTCTTATTCTCTCTCACTTTCTCACACTCTCACTCTTCCACACTCTCTATGTCACACTTTCACACTCACTCTCAGTCTCACACTCTGATTCTCTCTCACTCTCTCACACACTATTTCTCTCTCACTTTCTGGCACTCTGTCTCAAACACACTCTCACACACTCTCTCTCACAAACTCACACTCTCGTTCTCGCTCACTTTCTCACACACTCTCTCACAGTCTCACTCTCACACTCTCTCTCACTCTCTCTTATACGCTCTGTCACTCTCACGCTGTCGGCCTGTTCGGATGAAGTCCTCAGCCCTCTGCTCGCTGTCAGGCTGATGTTCGCATCATTTTCGCCTGATTGGTTCCCTGTGACCCCGGTGCTGACCTTTAAAACCCGGGCTGTTCCTTAGCCCTGAGCCCTCCCTCTCCAAAGGGGCTGAAAAGTGTCTCCTATCCTCTCATCCCCCCTGGCCCCCGACGTCGGCACAAAGGCGGAGGCTGCCTGGCCGAGACCCCCCTCGACTGGAGCACAAGAAAAGACTGTTTGTGATGCCATTTGTGCCCCTTCGGGTCGAGCTGGACGTCGGGGGTCTGATGCCTCCTGATCCAGGGGCCCTGGGCCCCGCAGAGAGCCCCTTAGCCACCCCACCCACTGCTATCTGTGTGCGGGTCAGCACGCTCAGGCGTGGCGTGGCTTGGAGCCGGGTCACATGACCGCGGGCCCCAGCCCTCCCTCTCGTTTCCGCTGTCCCAGTCGCCCATGGGCGACGTTTTGTCTTTATCTCCTGACAATTCAGGGGTGGAGCAGCGAGTCTCTTTGAACCCCAGGCCAAGGTGGGCGAGAGCCAGGAGGCGGGCCGGGAGGAGCCAAGGGAGGCGGGCCAGGATAGGAGTAACGCTGAGGTAAAGTGAAGCCCCGCCCTCCCATGGGCGTGTCCAGCAGGGGGCGCTCTCATTCCCCTTAGCAAGGAGATACTTCCGGAACACCTTAACTTAGAAGCTGTCGTCTGGAGACGTGTACATACACCGAATACATTAAGATTATATGTAGCAACCTTTCCATCCATCCGTTTTCGATAAACTTTCATCCAGATTTAAATAAGTGGTTAATAGTCTATTAATTAAAAAGGTAAGCTGGCATGTCTAGCCACTGAATTTAATTCCAGTGATTAATTGTCATTGTTGACACACCACAGTGCACAACAACAAAATGTGTCCTCTGCATTTAACCCATATGTGACATAGCAGGGGGCAGCTAATTCAGCACCCGGGGGGCAGCTAATTCAGCACCCGGGGAGCAGCGCTTGGGGGCGGTACCATGCTCAGGATACCTCAGTGGTGTCTTGCTGGTCAGGGATTCGAACCTGCAATCTTTCAATTACAAGTGTGTTTCCCTAACCTTTTAGCCACCACTGCCCAACAGATGTGGGGTATCTGTCTGGCCTGGCGTGTCTGTTTGGCCCCTGGCGTGTCTGTCTGGCCCCTGGCGTGTCTGTCTGGCCTGGCGCGTCTGTCTGACCTGGTGCGTCTGACCACTGGCTTCCTCCGTGTTCCATCAGCTGTTCAGGATCATTAAGAACCTGATCCGACGTGATTTCCAGGCGCTCCAAGGATCTTACGAGCAGATGGACACGGCAAACACCCGGCGCATGAGCCAGGAAACCATGTTCCAGCTGCTCCGGAAGTGAGTGCCCATATGAACGTGGGGAACCAGGACTCAACACTGGCCGACACCCAGGCCAACATGCCGGCTTTTCACAAGATGCGCGCGCACACACACACAGACCTGTCACTCTTTGTGGGGACCATCCATTCATTTCTATGGGTAAAACTCTAATCACAAGATGACAACCTTAACCCCTACCCAGCCCTAACCTTAACCATTTCGCCAATTTTTAAGTTGCAAAAAGTTGCTGGATCTTATTACATCGTGTGGAAATCTGGTCCCCACAATGTAATACACACACACACAAACAGATACACACACAAACAGACACACACACATACAGACACACGCTACAAGCAACGTATATTCACAAGAGTGTCTGGCATTTGACCCCGCAGCCCTTGAGGTGTGAGACAACAGCCACTGAACTGTCATGCCCCCTATCGACGGATACAGGCATATTATAATTTCACTGTGGACAAGTTTTCCAGTCTGCAGGCCTTTTGTAGACATACAAGTTTAAATAACTGATGTTTAGATTAAATGCCATTAAGCTCAACAATATCAGCAGAGTGTGGTAGGGGGCTCCCGTGTCACTGGGCTCACATCAGCGAAAGGTACATGGGTTTTCTCTCCACAGGTGAATCATAATTGTTGCAAATTGCTGAACTCAACCATAAATTTGGCTTATAAAGAATTTCACTTATTGCTATTATTTCGTCTGCCCTGTCTGAATGTGTCGGTGGACCAGAGCCGATAGTAAAAGACTATGAAGGTGAATAGGCGAATAGCGAAAGTGAATAACTCAGCATTTAAACTGTATTATACAACAGTTAGTTCCACCCAAGAAATCTGATTGGACAAGAGGCGTTCTATGAGTGCGGTTATCAGAGTATAACTGCACTCGGACATTTCACATGGGCTGTATCACACCACTTTACAGGTGTATGTAAAATCTATCACATAAGTCTCATTTCCACCAACATAGAAGTGGTGCTGGGCTGGTTCTCGCTTGGTACGTTTCGGTACCCTAACCCTCGTGATCTCTTTGCCACTCTATTAGACCTGTGGCACAATTTTAATTTAAAGTTATTCCGCTAATAAGTTGGCCTGTTGTTTCACTGCTGGCACTGGCGATATTAGACTAAACTATATATGGACTGAATTTTCCGGCTATGCGGAAGGTTTGGACGCGATAGCCTGTCCCACTTTCACCGACGTTACGGAAATTATTTTTGTCTGCGGAGGCCCGTAAATGTTTAAATGAACGAACAAAATATGCTGTATTTTATTACTGTTACTGATATTACTGTTACTGTTATAAATGCTACTCGATAAACTGTTGTATAAAAGCAATAACATATGAGAAGGAGTGCAGTTGTACTCCAGTATATCACAGCTGTGATTGTACAACCAAATCACAGCCGTGATATTTTGCAGTACAACCGCACTCTCATATGTGATTGCTTAAATGATCTCCAAATAGTGAATGCATCAGTGAAGGCATCCATCCTGAATGATGTGCCGGTATGCTCACACCGTAAGCACGCAGCTTGTCCCGGTGTGTCCACATGGCATCGGATCGCGATGGGTCGGGCGGGGCCCCGTGTCCGTTTCCCGGGAAAAGCCACGGATACAGTGGGCCTGGCGCTTTCCCATGACTAACAAAGCGTTCAGTGTGCTGCTCTTCCTCTTCCTGGGGCCGCCTCCCGGGGCCCCGTTGCCATGGCCGCAGCACCGTGCCGGGCCCCCGGGGCGCCCAGCATCTCTGTAAATAGGCGCCAGCAGAGAGATGTAGGGCCCTGAGAGATAGCCACTCTGTCTGAGGCTTCTTTTCACCCTTTTCTCCATTTATTCCGCTTTATCTCTCTATTCATTTCTGGCTCGAATATTTTGGTCCTTGCCCCAAATACAAACCATGCTTGAATGGGACGTCCCACACGATTTGCATAATCAGGCCCTGGTCCCGGGGAAGCACACCAGGTCCCGTGCCAAGCCCAGTAAGGTACGCCCTCAGAGGGAGAGGCATCCAGAGGATTAGTGACGTCAACAGGCTTAATCACGCAACTACACTGGGCCCTGCGGCTCCTCCACACGCATGCCGGAACCTTCCGGCTATCAGATGCCATCACTGGGGAGCGCAGACGTTTATCTGTTATCTGCGGTCTGATTGGAAATCTGCTGACATCCCTGATTTTTCTTCATCATGTTTACTGTATTTACATGTCTTTTGTTTAGGAAGCCAAAATGAGGACTATTTTGTTTTTTAGTTACGAAAATGTTCATAGATGTGTTGATCATAACGTAGATTTGCACCTTTTTGGAGCTTCATGGAATCATGGGAAATTTAGGCTCTGGACCGGAAGGTATAGGGTGAGCCTTTTATCTGAATGTAAACGTTTCGATATGACACGTACATTAGTGCATGTTAGCTAATCAGAACGGAGCAGGATTGCTGGAAAACAAAGAGCCGCTTCTCTGTCCTTAGCATCTGCGGTTCAGGCTGTAATAAGCAGACCTCCATATTGTCAGCAGGCCTGGCTTGCGGAAGCTCGCAGGCCGCGCCTCTCAGCGCGCGCTCCGTCTGTCTTTGTTTACCCCCCGCCGCCGTTAATCGCTGCCATTGGCGGCACAGGGCTGAAGACCGGTCCCGGGCGGGTGGCACCGTGCCAGGCTTTTTGTTACCACCGTTGTTGCTGGGGGGGGGGCGCCTAGGGCTGGCCCACCCTTTCCTATCACTAGTGGCATTCATCTGCCGGCTTTTCCACGTCCCTCCCCCGCCCCGGCAGATTCAAAATCCAGCCTGAAGTGAGCCGGGGGGAAATCCGGCGCCTCTGGGGGACGCTGCTCACCAACCGAGACCACACGCTGGACTTCCTGCACTTCGTGCGGCACTTTGGCCACTCCCCCAAGTCAGCTTGCTTCCCCAACGCCAAGGTTAGTCCCCCCCGGTGGGGGGACGCGGACCGCCGGCGGCGCTCCAGGAAGCTGAACGCTGTCTATGACATCCTGACGGACAATGTGCGGGCCAAGGTATGGCGGTGGGTGGGAGCGTTGAGATGCTAGAGAGGCATTCATTACTCACATGGGGAGTGAGGTCATGGGTGGTGTTTCCTCACCTGTCCAGGTTGAGCTCTTGCACCAAGACCTCCAGGGTGAGTTTGAGGACCTGGACCCTTACAGGACTGGGTTCGTCAGCCGGGAGGAGTTTGGCCACATCCTGAGAGACCTCTGCTCCCAGCTCACTCGGCACGAATGCGACATCCTGGGAGAGAAGTTTGACGTTAACGGCGACGGTAGGTGAGTGGCGCCCGTGGCCCTGGGACCCAGGCTGGGGCCATAAGCCGCACCCGGTGATGGCGGAAAGGACACAGAGCAGGACTCAGACCCACAATGCCTCAGGGTAACATCCCAGGTGGTGTAGCCGTGCAGCTCCAGGGAAGCGCTCACTCAAAGACCTCCTGCAGCCAGCTGTGCCAGTCAATGCTAATGATAACAAGCATACTATTATCAATTAAAGACAAGTAGTGTTTTGCGTGTTTAATTGTCAGAAATGTGAAACGGGCCCCAGGTCGTCTTTGGATTGGGATGCAGCCCATGATATTCCCCACACTGAGGGTGGAGCACAGTGAACGTCCTCTGTCCCTTGCCCCAGGGTGTCCTACATGGAGTTCCTGAAGCCGTTTGTGTCACAAGAGAGGGGACACCCATGCGGCTCCAACATGGCTGTCGTCCTGCACTCCTCTCAGGACTCGGGGGGGCCGCCGGCAGAGGAAACCCCTCGGGGGTCCGGCCCGAGGCTGAAGGTGGGCAAACCTACTAACATCCTATACGGCTCAGTGACCCAGAGTCAAAGTAACTCCGGTTGTCCAACTGCGGCATCCTCCTGACCTCCCGGCTGACCTTTGACCTCTCTGGACCCCTCAGCAGCAGAGGGAGGTCCGGGCACTGCGTAGAGCTTTCCGGAAGCTAGATGGCACAGGACGCGGCCTCCTGCCCACCACTGAATTCCGAGCTGTCCTCAAGCTGCACGGAGTCGCCCGGGATGACGGGGAGGCGACCGGCATGCTGGCGCCGTACCAGCGGGGAGGCAGCGGGCTTGTCGACTACAGCAGGTTCCTGCGGGAAGCGTGCGGGTGGCGAGCATGCAGGAGCGCCGCCACCAGCGACTCCACCTCCACCTGTACTTCCCTCTGCACCTCCACCTGCACCTCCACCCGCACTTCCACCTGCGAGTAGCTGGAATGCTGCTGCAGTACCATGGCAGCATTTCTGTGGAACTTTCCATCGGTCATTTCACCTGGTTTGGGTTTTAGGTGCACTAGGTGTCTGCTTTTACCAGAACTGGTAAGAGAGAAGGGCGGTATCAGTCTAAATTCAGATACATATATAGCCTAAGATATATGATTTTAATTACCTGGGTAATTCCTGATAGATGTATAACCTTAGATATTTAAATTCAGATACCTTTGTAAACATTAGATATGTACATTAGTGTTGATATGTCTAAATTCAGGAACATGTATAACATAACCTTAGTGTTCCTTAGCCCAGTCCTGGGGGGCCCCCAGACGGGTCACATTTTTGCTCCCACCCAGCTCCCAGCGCACCTGTCCCAGGTGATTCCCATTGTGGGACAGTACCAGCTCCCCTGGATGCCGTCTGGCTATTAACCTGGCTCACCTTTGTGGTCACGCAGGAAGATGCTAATCGGAGGGATGTAGTAAATATCTTTGCACGCTGCAGTTGTGCTCAGGGCCTCGCTGTGCCGGGTGGGGGCGGGTGGGGCTGTTTCCTCAGCAGCGTGATAAACACTGCTTGTTTGTAGAAATATTTTACATGACAATGGCCGGTGGCGCGGCCTTTCTGTCCGCCTGTGCTCTGTACACTCGCTGAGTCTCTTGTGTCACGCTGAGTGTTTTTTCTTTATTAAACGCTGTGTTCAGGCATCCTGGGCCTGTGGACGCTTTCACGGGCCCCGCTTTCATCTCATTATTGTCAGTGTATCCATCTGTGTATCACAGCGAGCCCCCAGCCCCCAGCAACACCACCCTGCACCCACCTCTCTATTTGGGATTATCTGTGTGGCTGTCCCGCCTGTGGACACTTGCACCGTGGGCTGTCACACGCGGGAACATGTTGTGTGAATGAGAGAGTGCCACTCTGCCTGGCGATGCCAAGGAACACTGCTTACAGGGAGGGATGGCCAGCCCAGACACCGGACTCCACAGCCTGACCCAGAAGAGATGATGAGACCCTGAGCTCCATCGAGGCCTGGAGCTCATTTAGATCCTGATCTGCAGTGAGGCCTGTAGCTCCTTTAGGCCCTGATCTCTAGTGAGGCCTGGAGCTCCTCCAGGCCCTGATCTCCAGTGAGGCCTGGAGTTTCTTTAGGCTCCGATCTCCAGTGAGGCCTGGAGTTTCTTTAGGCTCTGATCTCCAGTGAAGCTTGGAGCTCCTTTAGACGCTGATCTCCAGTGAGGCCTGGAGCTCCTTTAGGCACTGATCTCCAGCATGGCCCTGATCTCCAGTGAGGCCTGGAGCTCCTTCAGGCCCTGATTTCCAGTGAGGCCTGGAGCTCCTTCAGGCTCTGATCTCCAGTGAGGCCTGGAGCTCCTTCAGACCCTGATCTCCAGTGAGGCCTGGAGCTCCTTCAGGCCCTGATCTCCAGTGAGGCCTGGAGCTCCAGTGACTGGCTTTGTTCCTTCGTTGCTACAGAGGCCTTTGATTTCCTGGGGGTGATCACATTTATTCTTGTCCAGTCAAGGATGAAGCCCAAGGAAGCAGAGATTGTCCCCTTTCAAAGCCGCCACAATGGCACAGCCCCAGCAAAACCCACTCCGAGTTTTTACTGTTTTGTGCTGGCGCTCTCTTGGAAACTGATACTATACAACTTACTTAAAGATGCGGCAGAGGGACGGGGTGGGGGTGAATTCAGGCATTGTGGGCAAGGGGCAGCACATTTTAGCCAAAAGTTGCAGCGACTCTGTTCCCTCCTGGCTTAACACATTTTTAATCTTTTGGAAAGTCATACTATTCGCCACCGGTTCAACTTTTAGCCAGAACTTTGAAAAATGGGTCCCTTTCGATGAAGGGATTCTTCATATGGGCAAGGGAGGGGGTTGGGGGGCCAAATCAGTGCCCTTTCTTTGGTACCATTGTAAAGTCCGAGGGCGGGTTTATCCTGTACAGTTTAAAGAGCAGAATCACAGCTTCCAACATTAGATAAACAAAGACTGTCATGGATCACTGAGAGTTTGTAAAATGACATGTAAATGAGCAGAATGTTACCAAAGGTGGCCGTCTCGTTTCAGACCTTAATCCTGGCTAATGGGAAGAATGCTCTGCCTAATTTGCCTAAATATATGGAAATGTCACAGCCTGCAAAAGGTTGTGGGCTAAAAATCTTTCTCCAACTGCGAGATTATGGGTTTTTTTCCGTGTCCATAGCTGCTAAATTTTACTGGTAATCCTGACAAACATTTACTGAAAAATAATACGCAGAAACCTCACCCCCCCAAAACGTGGTATTGACCTATTCACTTCATTATCACAGCACGATTTAGATTAATGCACGCCCCTTACTTACTTTCATATAAATCTTTTCGCGTGTCTCCCGTTCGGCACCGCGGTTACTGCCGCTCACTGGCTCAAAATCACAAGAAGCTAATGTGTTGAGTGAATCGGTAATGAAGAAAAAGGAAGTTAAACTTCTGCTGTGATAACTCTGGTCGGGAGGTGGGTCCCCGGGGATCGGGTTAGGGGGAGGGCTGTGGTTGTTTAAATTTACAAAGTGGGGATCGTTTGGAGATGACCTCGGTAAACAATGTTTCGCGGATCCTTTCTGTTGAAACACAGGGATTAAGGCTGCTTGCCCAAGTACTGACAAATCTGATTTTTTTTATTTGCATTCCATTTAAATATAGGTGGAGAGAAACGTGGGAAGACTTAGAAAATGTCTGCAAACGGGACACTGACCCTCTGCAAAGTCCCACGTAAATATTATTAAGTATGACTGAAAATTGTCCGTAGGTGTGAATTTGAGTGTGATCTACCATGGGTTGGTGCCCCGTCCTGGGATATTCCCTGCCTTGCACCTCTTGTTTCCGGGATAGGCTCCGGACCCCCCACATCCCTGCAAAGGACAAGCGTGTTTGGAAAATGGAAACATTATTTTGAATAATTTAGTTCGCTATATGTTGACGTTTTACTGTTAATGCCGTTGTTTGTGTTGAATTTTAAGGTACTGTTGAATGTCATTAACGTTTTTCTATATTGTGAAGTGTAAAAACATTAATCTGTTTTTTTTTTCTTTCATAAATCCTCCAATATATTCGCTGCTTATAAACGACTACGTCAGAAGTTGCCTGGTTTTCAGTTCTGTGGTTTCGGTGTTTTTTGCCGAGTTACTGGTGACGGTGATAGTAATGGGTTAAACGGAGTTCAGATTCGGATCTGTTCGGTTACCTTTAGCACGGACAGTAGTAATCAACTTTAAAGTCGCACTTAAAGCGAAATAAGCAAAGCTGACGAATTCACAAATTTTTCCGTAAACTAGACAAAATGCCATAATAAAAACGGCAGGAGCCCAAACACAGTCTAATGCATTTAATCTGAAGATCAGTTTTCAGCATTATCCAACTGGAAACCACACAGTGTCTAAACAGGGATGACGATAATCGCACAAGTCATTCAAAAATTCATCATTCAGCCGCTTATCCAGCACGTTACAGCGCATGCCTTCAAGTGCATTCATTAATAAAAATGGATTAAATTAGTACAAAAATAATAATTTTAGCACTTTTCTTACAAAAGATTTATTATTTAAAATCTATGCTACATTTTACAGGAGATATTTCTTACGCGTTTATAAATACAAATATATATTTTTATTTACAAGGCTGCGTGCTGCGCGCTGTGGAGGGCGAAGGCGTTCGCGTGCGAGTGCCCGATGAGGCTGACGTAGTGGTGCTCCAGTCCCGGCACCGGCGACAGGTAGCCGGCGTGCTGCGGTGCCGGGCCGCCCAATGGCACCGGCGGGTATGCGATTGAGGGGCTGCGCGCCGAAGCGTGCCAAGAGAAGTGCCCTGGGGCCGTCTGCTGGAATACCGACTCGGTGGGGCTGAGGCTTTGGGAGTCCGACGTGGGGTGCATCTGGCACAGGTAGTCCGCGGGGTCGGGCAGAGCACCGGCCGAGCCGAAGACGGGCTCTGCCACGACGCGGGACTTGGACTGCAGAAAGGCGAGGATCCGCGCGTATTTTGTGTCTTTGGTCTCCATCCTCTCCACCGTAGTGAGGTAGTGAACCAGGTTCTTCATGCATTCGTGGTAGCCGTAATGAAAGTAATTGGCAAACTCTGCCAGGAGCTCCCCTGCAAGTAAGCGCGACCTCAGCGTCAGTCGGCGTTATTTTGTTCACAGATTAGCCTCCCAAACCTACGCGAATCGTGTTTCATGTCTGGGTGCGCTTGAAAACGCACTTACACGTGGCTGCGTTTTGGAAAATAAAGGCTTAAATTTGCCGCCCTCTGTATTTACAGATATAACGTTATTGGAAAATATTTTAAACCAATTTAAATTCACCTTATATACCCTAGACATGAAGCCTACTAGAATTAAATCAAAAACGATGAAATTCTTATAGCCGTAACAAAATGCGCAAAAAGACGGCGCGCTTCACTAGTGGCACTTACAGTGTGGAAAAAGCCGGTCTTGGCGTTATATTCATAGAACAACACCCGAAAGCAAATTTGTAGACGTCTACGACGAAGAAAGATATATTACATAAAACTTTAGGGACAAATGAGCTCACCTTTCTCCCTGCCCCGCGGAAAGTCTGCAGAGTGAAGAGCCCGCAAATACTGAACGGTCATTTCCAGGATTTCCGCTTTCTCCAGCTTTCCGGAATTCTGTCAGTAAAGAAAGGAAAAACAAATGGTCACGTTAAAGACCTAACGTCAAAGCATAACAGCTTAAATAATCACATTACCGCAGTGTGAAATTTCTAGCGCCCGAGTAATACACGAGTCATGAGTCACAGGTATTCTTCAAATAACATTGGCACTGCGGTGGGATTATTGCTATTAATAAAAAAATATTAATGAAAATAAAAAGGGATTAATGAATGATAAACTACTACCGAATGCTATATATAGCTATATATGATTTTGAAATCAGCACCATCAGCCATGAATTCATTCAAGACTGTGAGTATTTAAGTACTTAACCATACCTGCTTTGCCAGGGCCATTGGTACCGTTTTTCCCAACTCGTTAAGACATCGATTGATACGATCTCGTCTTCTTTTCTCTATCACTTTGTGGGAAACTGGCGTTCTCTGGGGGGAAAACAATCACAGAAATTAACGGCCAGTGTAACAGAAAAAAAACAATGATCTTGTGATGCTTCATTCATGAAAAACAGTACATGTGCAGTTAGTCTAATGTTAAATGGTAATGAACACATTGGAATGATTTTACTAAACTGACTAGCAATAGCAGTTGCAGGCAGCTGATGTTGACACTGGATTGTGGTGCGCAGTACTTCTAACTAAACTTCAAGTTTGCGCACTTCGCTTCACAGAGCAAAAACATCGAGCCCTGAGAGTGAAATCTTACAGTCCACTCATGAGTGACCAGTGTGCAAATATCTGTGGTCGTTACAGACACCGGCAGCTCAATTCGTGCCATTTGGTAAGCGGAAACCCCTTGGGCACGCGGAGGCGAGCTCGATGTCCCTGCTGTGCCACTGGCTACGTAATTTCAGTCATCATAGAAAATCTATATTTTACATCGACCTAATATTGGTTCCAGAAGATCATAGGCCTAAATGCTTGGCGTGCTGCATTTTTAAATTACTGATAATC
This sequence comes from Mormyrops attenuatus, assembly GCA_026777985.1. Taxonomy (NCBI): domain Eukaryota; kingdom Metazoa; phylum Chordata; class Actinopteri; order Osteoglossiformes; family Mormyridae; genus Mormyrops; species Mormyrops attenuatus. The sequence goes on along the minus strand of JAODKC010000053.1, from coordinate 11,195,490 downwards.
CTTCGTTTTCTTTTTTTCCTGGGAGAGGAAATCTTACCTTGCGTTCCTTCATTTTAGATGCCATAATTTGGTGCAGAATTCAAAAAAGTAAAAAAAAAATATCGACCAGGAGTCAGTTCTGTGTGTCCTACTAGTGGTAAACTAGATGTTCTGGGGTCCGGGACTGAACGTTACTCCTTATAAAGCGATCATTTAGGGGACTCGTGCATTCATAGCCTAAATTATTCCATAGGATTAAAGGGAGGCCTTTGCTAAATGTGTGCATTTAGGATCAGTTAAAGAAATGGCAAAAAACCTGAAGCCATGGGCTAGCAGGGGGCAGGACTGCTTTGTTAATCCACGTGGCCCTTCAAAAGACACGTGATTACTTTAAGAATATTATTTGCATAGTAACAACCCAGGCGGGAAATGTGAACTGAGCGCTGAGTCGGCCTGATCCTCCGGAGCGCAGCGCGCGCAAGAAAACAAAGGCGCGGAAAAAAGAATTGCCCATTCCCAGCTCGCGTTTCTCACACGATCGCCTGTTTACAAAACCCAGCAAGCGACCTTAACTTCCATCCAAGCACTGTCTGAGTTTTAAGGCCTGTCCAGTATCATTAAAGTAATTAAGTAAGCCTTTAATAGGCTGTTCCGCCAAGTTCGAGGGAGATCTTTTGGAGATGGAGTCCCCCCCTCGTTTGTTCTCAGGGTTTCTCACACGACTTGGTGACACGTCCATCTTTTATGAGACATGGCAAGCTTTTTGTTTACGTTCTTTATTTTGTCCGAGACCTCGGCAGGTGTGGGGCTGGGGCTCGCGCCCGGGCTTCTCCTTCACCCGCCAGCGGCTCCAGCAGCCTCCGGCACGCGAGGTTCACCCACCACTGGATTCCTTTCTAGAGAGGCTCAATTTGTATCCTATTATCCTATAAGAAAATGTCTATTGAAATGACTGAATAGTTTCATTGGCCTAAATTTTAATAATGCTGTGAAAGAAAGGGAGAAATAAAGAAGAATGCAGCTGGTCCGAAAGTGTATTATTCGCTGTCACCTGCGAGAGGGGTACCCTGGAGACCCCTATTCATTTGCCTAATTTCGGTCAACTTAACAAACTTTGGGAGAAATTATTCTGGCATTGTTGTGAAGGGTAAAGCTTTCTGATCGAATTAACAGCATGTTTTGATCCGGTAAATGTCATTAGAAAAAAAGAAACAATCGCGTTTAAAGGGCTTGGGTAATGCGCCAAGTGGAGACGCCAAAGCGCACACATCACAAAGGGAGCAGGCGAATGCCACAGGGGACTTTTGTACCCTCACATTGCTCAAGTTTTCCCAACAAAGGGCATTATTTTATACTTGAATACATTTCATACAACAATCGCCTATTTTTTTAAACATATTTTCACAGCAAGGTTAACAACAGGTTTATTGTGTCCGCGCCGTCCCACAGTTTCAGACTTGGATTCATGCGCCAAAACGGTTTGCTCGTCTGCTTTTTTTCATCAGAGACGTTTTAATCTTTAAAAGATTCGCCGTGTTGTGATAAAACAGATCGTGTGTGCAATGTCGAAGAAAAGAAATAAAAGACGCGAAGTCTTTTTAACATAAAAGCTCCTGGGACATCTAAAAAGGGTGGGGACTTTTTTCAACACCAAGGAACGAAAAGCATCGGCGAGCGAGACAAAAGCCTTAAATCCCATTACTTTTATTGTTGTATTTACCACGTTTTATAACAAGCGGGTTTTGAAAGGCGAACAGATTTTATAATGTTTTATTTTATTTTATTCAGTTTTATAGTGTGACTATATAATTTCAAATTTGGTGTCTGTAATTTAACTGTTACAAAATGCAATGCGCCTTGGGTGTGGTGGGATATATGTTTCGACTGAACAGTAATATCTTTGCTACTTTTAACATAATTTAACATTATTTTTTTCCTGACAAAAGAACAATTTGTCGTCTGTTGTATTTCAGTCTCCCTCATTTGGATACTCGTGCAATGACCGCGACGTACAATCACCTACATCGTACCCATGAACCGCGAGGCGTTTCCTCGCCAGTTCACACGACTTACTATACGTTTAAATTAAAATATATTTTTAAATGTTCGTTTATTTCGGGATCAGCTCACCTGTGATATTAGCGAAACATGAGCGTTTGATTTTGAAAACGTTAGGTGTTATTTTTGTATCAGAGGTAAGCATATATTTTTTAATTTTTAATTTGTTTGTTTTCTCTGTGGATTTTGTCATCTCAATACGAATAACTACAGAGGAATGGCGTTAAGATGTTTCAATTATTATTATGAGGAAAAAGTTTTTGGAAAGCTGTACTTGTAGACGTGCGATAGTTAAAGAACGGAGCCGGCAACGTAAAATAATACTATGTATTCATGTGTTGTAAAAGTTGTTTGCAAAACTTCTACTTTTCGTCTTTCCGTTGCAGGTTTGAATGATTGTTTGTACTTTTAGTGGGTAATGATGGAGAATCCTAATCCATTTAATATTTAAAAAGGCCTACATTATCGTAACTAATATAATATAGCCTAATATATAAATATAATATATATAAATATAATAAATCACCCATCGGATTTTTTTCGAAAGATGTACATCAGGTGGCTGTTTTGTTTTTTACTGTTCATTACGTACATAAACCGTTTGTAATTAGTGAGATAACTAAGAAACACTTATTGAAAAAAAAAAATGAGTAGCGGTGTATTTATTTTGATATAGTCTTCGTATTGTTACAATCTTGTAATTCTGCGTCAAAATTAGTATTTGCAAATTGTGTTGTGGGACTTCGGGCGATGTACGTTAATATTCCTTTATGTTTTCTTTATTTAGGATTAAAAAGTATTTAAATCGAGGTTAACTTCATGTAAAGAAAGAACTATACGCGACATATGCAAGAGATTAGGGATAGAGGTCAGGCTACCTGTGAAGGGCATCTTGGCGCGGATAGATGGTTATCATGGCGGAGTGCCGAGACAATACTGCCATGCATGTCACCTTGATTAAACAAGTACACTTTTCAGAATCACGTAAACAGACCTCAGAGTTCCCGTTATTAAACAGGGCGCGGTTAAAATGATGTTTATGTTTCTGTTGGATGCCTGTCAAAGGTGAATATTTAAAGTTTTATTTACACTATTACGTACATATAAGCATCGCACCAGGCTCAACTTTTAATGTGCCCGTGCGCTTTCGTTTTCAAAAGAAGCATCATTCTGGGATCACAACTGGTTGTTTATCGACCGGCGGATTTAAACGTGCATATTCTTTTATGGGCACATTGAGTTTTGCATCATATGAATCCCTTACCGCCTAATTTTCATCTGTTAACCAACAGACGCAGTACCCAATCTTCAGCATCTCATCAAAGATGCCATTCACGTTTCGACGCGTCCTGAGAACAAAACCAGGCAGTTATGTTCGTCTAGTCGTGCGATTGTATTTGTGCGAAACATCCGTTTGTCATGCTTTCCCTTGTTGCACGTTAGTCCAAACTGATTGTCATTTAAAAATGTATTTTAAACAAATACAAATTTACTATAAAACGTGTTTGAAAGAAGTTTTATTTAACAAGTGCCTTAAATTTCTATCTGTTCATTTTAGTAGCGTTTATATAGACATAAATATGAGTTTAAATTATATGCTAAATAACAAAAAAATGAACTGAATTAAAGTGGGTGGTTTTGTCACTATATAAAATTGCACAACATATTATTATTATTGTATATTGCGTTTTATCAGTATGAAAAATAAATTTGATGCATCCCAGTCGCCGGAAAATTTCTAAGGAGCCACGCGGCGCTGTCACGTGCTGCTCCGTAACGCCCCAGAAGACGCCTCGTGCAGAATCCCTTAGCCTCGCGCGCCACCGTGAGTCCGAACGGCTGCGCACAATCCGCTCTCCCCACTGCCTCCTACCTGAGTATGATTCTGCTGCTAGTGTTTAAAATAAGTATTTCACAATACAATATGCGTACGAGGCCGTTCAAGCCGACTACAAGAACTTAGCCGTACGTCTGTTAAAAGTCTTTGGACGGAGGGAATCGCATGTTGGTTTTGTCAGGATGAGCATGGAACATTTTGAAATATGCTTGCGGGATGTGGGGGATCCGGATGGAATCACGATTATTCTTCGCTGTTTCGTTTGGCAGTGACACATTGTGGAAACAACGTCGCAGGAGAAGGGCTTACGCTTATACTTCCTACGAAACTTTCCACCCAGTTGTGTAATTGTTACTTTGACTTGGTCTCCGTGGTCCGCGAGGGCGTGGTCTCGGCTTTCAGCGTGAATTCTGGTGACGCGCATAGGGCTACTCCAGTGGCATGGCAGAGATGAGAAGGGCTACTCTGCAATGACCACAGCGTACGTTGCCCTTTCAGAGTTATCTAAATCGCACCTTCATCAGATTGTTTCCAAGCATTAAGCAGAATCCAACTTGTAAAGAAATTGCCATTGGTTAATTCGCTCTACTAATTATGATTTATAATACCGAGCTCTGTTTTACAGTTATCCAATAGCCTACATTAACTTGGAATGTGTGTATATGGTACAGATGCTCCCCAAATTACGATGTGATGAACCCACCGTAAATGGAAAATATCCTAAGTCGAATATGAATGTTATATGATAAATAGGTAAATAAATAACTACTACACAGAATAAGTGAATATTTGGTTAAGCATAAAAAAATGAATTACTGGCGATCACTACAGACCGGAAGCGTGGCCGCCTGGATACTGCCATCGCCCGCCATCAGTAGAAAGTGTCGTACAGCATATCGCTAGCAGGAGAACAGAGAATAAGTTTGATGGCTATAGGAATATGCATCGCCATCGCACTATCGTGAAGTCGAAAAACCGTAAAGCGAGGAACATCAACATTATAATTTACCCTTAAAATGTAAAGACTTAAAAGTAGTCTTTAAATTGCACTATTTGTATGACCACTAGAGGGCAATATTGGTATCATTTTAGAGCTGGGGAGAGACTCCCGGCCAAGACTGAAGTGGAAGGTCATTACCCTGTAATAACCTCTAACAGTTGAAGATACATGAGTGCAGTTTTAGTAACTTTTTAATTAAAAACTAAATCATGGGGTGTTTTTGTTCGGTGTTTATGGTGAGGACATCATATTCATTTATTCTTTAATGCCGTCATTTAGATCTCATCTCAAGATAATTATAAAATATAAACAGCATGCTTTACTGCAGGATAAAATATAATATTTGGTGCATGAAGGCAGCACGGTGACCTCATTCCGCCATGCTCGGGTGTCCTGATCCCTCTGCTGTCTGCGGCGTTCGAATGTTCTGCCGTACTGCAGTACAGAGACATGCAGTTAGACAGACCGGCATAGAGTGTGTGTGTGTGTGTGTGTGTGTGTGTGTGTGTGTGTGTGTGCCCTGCGATGGACGGGCATCTCTTTCAGGACGTATTTCCTGCTCCAGCCCCCCGTGGTTTGAGGATCGATTGGTGGATGTACATTTTACATAATGTTCCATACAGAGTGAAACTGATAACTACGCATGTTTTAAGTGTACCACAACAGGATGTGGTATAGAGATCCTCAGCCTAAATGTGCTGTGTTTATCAATACTCAATGTGTTATATTCAGTAAAATGTGCTGCAAGTAAAGTTTTCAATCTAAAAATTAATTTCCTAACATTTTTTTTAAATGATTTCTAAATGAACATGCGTATGCGTGAATAAGAACGTCTCAACATACTTTTGCGCCGCGCTGAGCCTAAATAAACTGAATAATCTTTCGCATGTGACTTTGGGGCAGCCGGACGCGCAGACCCCACCCTCCACCCCATCTCTGCACCCGTATTTGGGAGCCTGGTCCCGGGGAGGAGGAGTTCTAGTAGAATGCCTGTACAAAGGTTACGGGATCCCACAAACCAGCGTGCTACAACACCGACCAATGGGAGCCGTAGATACAAGGACTTCGTGTCGAACATATGTTATAACCGTCGTGATTGGATAAGACGCCGGTCTAGGAGCTGAAAACCTGGCGAGGCGGCAGCTCCCTATTGACATATACAGCCTGCCGGCCCATCTCGAGGAATTCCGTTCACGGTCTGTTACAACCCCATATATGTATATATTATCTAATTTAGCGAAATAAGATGCGATGCGGTGCTCTTGTGTTATGTGTGTTCAGGGTGGCCTCTGCACACATCTGGTTGCGATCGGATTCTCTTCCGCGTAGTCACATATGCATGGGGTGAAATAACGAAAGCTGCGGACCCGGTGCGTAGGCGCGGTGATAGCGAGCCGTCACTCGCCGAGCTACCGAACGGATTGAAATGGCGAACAGTGACTGTCCGGTACTGTAAGACTCGTGCTGGGGTCGGGCGCTGCAGCGCATTCGGGGTGTACATGTCATGCAGGCGCAGGAATTGCTCCACATGCGCGGCTCGTTTCCTTGCGACCCCCACCCCCTTTACAGCTGTCACCGTTGTCCTCGGGAACCATGCAGCCCACAGTAACCGCTGATAAGTGAGGTCGTTTGCGTGTATGGGGCTCGGATCACCTTCCGTGGGAACAGAGCTTCTGGAAATGAATTGGTTTGATGGCCTGGTCAGGGTGGGCTTCACGGGGACAGACCCATTTTGGGAAAGCATCGCCCTGAGTTAGTGGGGAGAACAATAAAACACGCAGCCGTTTACTGAACTGTATTGATTGCTTGTTTGTTTGTCTGGGTGCGCGAGAGCCGCACATGTTCATGTTAAATACCATTAGTGGCAAAATAGACCAGTAGTGTCGCGCAGACTCCGGTCCGATCCTGAAATGCGGGGTAAACCCAGAGGCAGAGGCGTTTCGGTATCCACACGGCCACATGGCAGGGGGACTGGGGTGCGCGTAGACTGACGGTGTTATTATCAGCAGTGTTTGTGCATGTCATCGTAGGCCTATTGTTAGTTGCTATCACAAGTACTCGCTTTGTGTTCTGTCCATGTTATTAATCACGGTGTCATTGTTACCTGCAATAGAAAAGGCATCTCTGCCACTCACTTTAGATTATGTGTAGCAGTGTTATGTAGTCACACTGAGCCTGGTGTTACCCTGCGGGATCTTCTGAAGGCTGCCACAGCATTCTGTAAACACAGAATGGCATGTTTGCATCTGTCTTTATGGGGAACAACACCGTGTCTTGTTCTGCCCCCCTGTGCTATTCCCAGACACTTCCGTACTCTATCCCTGGACACTTCCGTACGCTGTTCCCAAACACTTCCGTACGCCTTTCTTGTATGCTTCCAGTAGTCTCTGGCCGGAGAAGCAGTGACAGTGCTAGGTTTCCGCTTCCCCTCCCGTGGCCGTCCCGGGCTGCTCCACTCTGGCTCTTTAGCCCCAAACCCAAGAAAGGAGCCTAGAGCCGTTCATGTTAAAAAAAGAAAGCGAGGAGAAGATTCCGGCCTGGGAAGTGCCTTCTGTCGCAGCCCTGCCCAGCCTGGTTATTTGGGAATGTGAAGGGCAGCGCCGGTGTCCGAAACACTGGGCGGAGGACGAGGGAACCTCAAATGCACGGCAGCGGGGAAAACACTGCAGCGCGTGGGCCGCCTGGCCCCGTCCCTGGCACTGTGCCACGGAGTGCTGCTCCCACAGGACCCTGAAGGGAGCAGGGCTTTGGCTTCCGTCTGGGTGGATGTCAGTCTAGGTGTGATTTTAGTTTTGGTGTTCCAGTGAAGCACACAGGAGTGCCGCCTTTTGTTCCGTAACGGTCGGAATGTGAGGAATGTGGGCGGGAGGATGAGACGCGGGGCATGTGTGTGCCTGGATCCCGTCCTGAAGGTGAAGGGTTGTCCTGGCGTTGGGGGGTGTGAACGTGGCAGTGCCTGCCAGCGGCACACTCTAAACACGTGTGTTTGTCAGCAGTGGACGTTGGAAACCAGTATCACCATGGCAACGGCGCAGCAGGAGCATGTGGGGCCGTTCCCTCCACGCTCCATGGGACGCCACCTGCCTTTCGGGGAAGTACGTGTGTCCCCTCCAGCTGCGGGAGGCGATGTCCTCGTTTTCCAGGTGAAAGGTGACCAGCCACCACTGGCCGTGAGCTGGCCCCGGCCAGTCGTCACCTGCTAGTAGCACCGGCACCCTCCTTGCGTCCCTACCTCCCACCCCCCCACCCCTGTCAGTTTTTATAGGTGTAGACTTTTGCCCTCATTCTGGGGTGGGGTGGTGACTTTGTTCCTTTGAACTTCCCCAATTCTTCACCCTGAGTTCAGCGTTGTGGCTCAGATGGACGTGGGCGGCCTGCAAGCACCAGGGGGAGTTCCGGGTGATTCTACAAACACCAGCAGCTGGGTGCATGTGCTGCTGCCTGGAGAGAAAACCGCAGCGAGCGAGAGAGTAACTGTCACAGCTTGCAGACAGACACACACGTACACAAACCCACAGACAGACAATTACTGACACACACAGGTATACACATAGACATGCTCAAACACGTTTTTACACACACTTGCTCACGCTCACACACGAACGCTTGTACACACGTCTTTCGGGGCACTTTGTGGCTCAGTGGGCTAAGCTTCTGTCCCTTTGATTAGAAATTCACCAGTTCGAGTCTGGCTTTAGCGGCCGGCTTGCTCTTACCGGCAAGTTGAGGCAGGCGTAAAGAGAATTTCCCCATGGGGATAAAAGGTATCAGTTATTATTGATATGGACTCAGAAACACATATATGGTCATCCCCAGACCCACATGCACTTGCCACCCCACTCGCGCTGTCATTGGCGCCGCTCTCAGCCGGGCCCGGTGCTGGGTGACCGGTCGCTGAGTGCAATAAACTTGGGACAGAGGAGTAGGTGTGGCTTCAGACTTGGCAGACCGGAAGGGTGACCTTGAGCCAAGGACTTTGAGTTCAGAGCTCTCTGTGACGGGGGGGGCAGCTGTTTCAGGTTCCCGCACACGTGTGTGCCTCAGAGCCCCGCCCTCATCACCATGGCGGCCCCACGCCGCTGACATGGTCATTAACACTGCATTCCAGGGCATGCGTAGGGGGCTGTGCTCCGATGCCACGGAAATGAGCTTATACGCTGCGGGGGTGAGTTTATGATCAGAAAAAACGAGGGAGGAAGCAGATGACAGTGATGAGAGGGCACCCCGGAGGTGGGTCTGCAGAGAGCCTCACTTCCTGTTCACCATCAGCGTGTAATGATGGGAGACTGGGACCAATGGCCAGAAGAAGTGCCTTCATATCAGTACCAGTTTGAGAGGGAAGGGGGGGCACATTCAGAGTGGTGGGGGCAGGGGCTCTGATTGGGTGCGGTGTGGAGCCGGGAGGGGTGGAGCCATGACTCGGGTGGGGCCAGCGAGTTGGGCGGGGCCAGTGAGCAGCGCTCGCCCCCGTCTGTACTGAGGCCACTTTGTTTGTGGTGAAGTTACCCCCGGGCACTGACCTCAGCACCCCCTGTGGCTGGCTGCCCAGGACGGTATGCATACGGGGGGAGGCATGGCCGGGTGGGATAGAGAGCATCCGGATGCACAGCGACTCCCGCTAAAAGACCCCGGCATTCGCACTGCCTGTCAGTTGCCCCCGTGTCACGACGATACACAGCACTGCTCAGTACAACCTGCCCCCCCCAGCCACTATGCTCGTGAGCACAAACCCATACTCTTACCCTGAATGATAACTCTGTCTGTACTGAACAGTCGTGCACTTGTGCGGCCGGGTCATGGGGAACAAGGAGAGATAGCGAGGAGGATCGCGCCACCCCGACCGGGCAGGGGGGAGAGTGGCCTGATAAGCAGGTGACCTCTGTCCCACATTCCTGATGTGGCACGGGGGCGTCGGCAGACTGAACTGTTTGTTTTGATTGTTTGCCTCTGGTTCTCCAATGCAGTGGGTCGTCCGCTTTGTTCCTGCCCCAGTGGTGGGGGGGCTTGATTTAAGAGCAACCATAGTCCAGTTCCAGTTCTCGTAACCCTTTTTGGAAGGTTGTTGTCCTGAGATGGGGGGAGGTTTACTAATTTTATCACGCTGCCTCTTATGTAAAGATTACTGCTCTGTAGGTGAAAAGTCATGGCGGCGCTGTCCTGTGGCACTGTGGGGGGTCCAGGGGGAGCCATCAGCAACTCTGGTCCCAGCTGCAGCGGGGGCTTTTCGGGGGGGGCGGGTTGTGGCTGTGCCTTATAGGACATTGACATCACGGAGTGTGTTTGTGGTGTGGGGGGGCAGCAGGGCTAGCCTCCAGCCCGGCCCCATCTCTGGCCCCACCCCTTCATTTCTCAGTACTTTCCGTTCATACGACACTGTTTTATATAGCTGCCCGACCCCCCCCATACACATTGCTTGGCTGCGTCACAGTGGGGTGACCACAGGGGCAGCGGCACCATTGGTCTGTCTCCCCTCCCCGGCTAAGTACGGCTGTCTGGTGAGGGTGGGGGGGGTCAGAGCCTAATCGGGTTACCTTTGGCCTGGAAGGCTGTCAGATGTATCCTGCTGGGGGGGTGTGTTTACCATGTCACCTTTGCTGATGTGGGCTGGGGGGGTGCTGTTTGCCGTTGCCGGGAGCTTCAGCACGTCAGATCCGCGCCCGTGACAAGCCGGCGCTCTCCCATGGCTGTTCTCTGGCCTCCCCTATTCGCCCAAATTCCAGCTTTTCCCCGACCTGCGGGAATGTGCCGGTGCAGCGGGCCGCATACACCAGGCCCCCGGTGGTCTGACTGTTTGCCTGAGATTACAGCAGCTGTACATTAACCCGCCGGGGGGCACGCGACGGCGGAATCTGCGAGCTGCGGTGACCTTTGCAGAGACGTTGACATTGAGGCGTGTCACCGCCGCGGCCGGCCCCCCTCTGCAGGTTTAAAGGCGCCTCCCACGCCCCCCCAGTGGCTTAGCGGAGCAGTGCCGGGTCAGGGAGAAGCTGCCTGCCTCGCTGCTGGGAGGTGTTGCCCTTCTATTCATAGCTACTGCCCCCCCCCCCCCCAGGTTATATTGCTGGGTAAATTGGCGACGTGCTCCAGGTCACCGTCTCCACAGGGGAAGTGACAGAGCCCCCGGTGCCCCCGTGCCGGCCGTCACGCTTCAGAAGCTCTTTCTTGACACCGATTGCTTTCCCACACTGCCGCCCCTCTGCCCGGGTGCGTCGCGAAGCCAGCGAGTGCCGCCGTATCCAGCTCACAGCTCAGCCAGGAGTCGAGGGTCAAGGTATACCTCTTCGTAGGTGAGTAGGTACTGCGGCCGCTTTGGTGGGGCAGGCGAGGTGAGACGGAGCCAGAGAGGAACTGTCAGCTCCTTACTGCAGGAGCCGTGTCTATGACTCGTCCAGCAGCAGTAATGAGGAAGGAAACCAGACGCTGCTAATCAGATGGAGTGTGTCTGTGTGTGTGTCCGTGTGTGTATGTGATGTAGGTCCTGAACGCGGCTGCTGGCTTTGTCAGTGTCAGGTGTGCAATTGTTCAGCTGTGTTGGTTAGGGGCAGTGATCTGAACCTGCAGCCATGTCTGGGCAGGGGCTTTTCCACACCCGAGCCCCAGTGCATAGGCCGCACACAGAGGCAGTAACCCTGTCCAGGGAGGAGACTGATGGGCGCTTGCTCCCTCGTGGCTCCATATCCTTGCCGATTGCCGTGTCGACAGGGCCTGAGCATTTCCCAGTGGCTTTTCCTCACTTCCCAGAGTGAGGATGATGGGATCTGATTCTGTGTTGACCGGGAGGCGTTCAGACGTGCAGCTAGAGATCACGGGACATTCCGTGGGAACTCGCGAAAAATGCCAGTAGTGTGTGTGCAGTCTTGCACTTCTGGAAGTTTCCACAGCTGTTGCAGGAAAAATAAACAGTCTGTTTTGAAATGAAATGCTGAATGCAGTGGGCTTGTTGGGCTTCAGTCTGGTGTGTGAAAAACACAAGAGAAAATCGATCAGGGCTCGCTGATAGCAGTTCTGTGATCTGCAGCTTCCTCATGTTTAGAGTTCAGGGCCCTGTGCTCTTATTGGCTGATATGTTGACCTTTCACTCCTGGCTCCTGCCACCAGGTTGCAGAGTCAGCTGTCTGTTAATGAGGGCAAGGTTCATGCAGGTAAGGCGATGAGCCACCCTGCATGGTATGCTGCCTGGTTGTGATCCAGTGGATGTTTTACCCTTTAATCCCTCTGGCCTGGGGTCAGCTGGCAGGACTCGGCCCAGTTCCGATGTCCCCAGCTGGACGCTGGTGGTCTGTGCGCTCATCGGAGGCGAATACCCACCTGGCGCCTCGGTGGCGTGTAAGAAATTAAATGAAACCTGTATGCATGTGATGTGATGTGAGGGTGACGATGCCAAGAGGATCCACTGACCCCGGTCTCAGAGATGTGTTTACACACAGCAGTCAAGTGCGCGCTGTCTTACTGAGGAGCAAATGAAAAGCCGGTGTGCCGGGAAAACACATCTGCGACCCAGTTTTTGTGGGTCATGAAGAAAAAACAGCTGATGTCATACTTTCAGCAGTTTTATTGGGACCTAGTTTCTATGGGAACCATCTCCTGGGGAACCCTTTTGTAGCACCAGGTTTCCTGGGAACCCTGTTCCAAGAGCACCTGGTGTTCAAGCAGAGTGTTCAGCAGCGAGATTTCTGGTCCAAGTTGTTGAGAGAACAGATTCTGTGCAGCCGCGGTTTCGGACTGTGTCAGTGTCCCAGTTTCTGCCATAACATATGTTTTAGTTCCAGAGAATTTCGGGAAATAAAGAAATCCTGCTTCCTGTGGTTTATAGTAATAGGAGGTACACCACTGTTTTTCTACGCTAGATACTCGTCGTGTCACACTGAATATCTTCCCGTGCAGCTGATGAGGGGGTGTCGCACTGAATGTTTTCCCCCTTCCCCATGCAGCTGATGACGGGGTGTCACGCTGAATGTCTTCCCCCCTTCTTCTTATGCAGCTGATGAGGGGGGGTGTCATGCTGAATGTCTTCCCCGGTTCCCCACAGAGACTGTGCAATAAAACCCCACCATGCAAGCCCAGGAGATCCTGCGGCACCTGCGCATCCCCGAGCTGGAGGACATGCGGCAGTATGTGCGCAACCTGCCTGTGAACACACTGATGGGCATGGGCGCCTTCGCCGCCGTTACCACCTACTGGTACGCCACGCGGCCTCGCGCCCTCAAACCGCCCTGTGACCTGGCCATGCAGTCGGTGGAGGTCGAGGTAAGAGTGTTGGTCAGTGCCAGTCTCTGTCTGTGTGTCTGGGTCTGTGTGTGTGGGTCTGTGTATGGAAGTAAATCTGTCTCATCACAATTTGAATTTTATATGCCACTGAAATTCTAACATTGAATATTTATGCACTGGAAATATGCATCAGATTTTTTTGCCTCTGAATTACAGTTTTCAGATTTTCTATAATGCAGTTTCACTGCTATTTTTCCCATGTTCACAAATTCACGATAAAACAAATTCAGGGTTTAAAGATACAAATTACAAAACAAACTCAAGTTTCAAAAATTCAAAGACAACATGTCAAAAAGTCAAAGTTGCTCCAATTCGATGGTCCGAATTCACATGCAAAAATATGAGGTTAAAAATACGAGTTATACATTCGGGATACCAAGGCTAAGCAATCGAATCTGTGGGTGTAATTCAGAGGCAAAAAAAATCTGATGCATATTTCCAGTGCATAAATATTCAATGTCAGAATTTCAGTGGCATATAAAATTCAAATTGTGATGAGACAGATTTACTTCCATACTGTGCATGTCTGTGTGCATCTGTGTGTGTAGGTTTGTGTCTGACTATATCTCTGGGTCTCTGTGTGCAGTGCCTGTTGAAACAGCTTGACATCCTGGACAGTCAGGCAGTGGCCTCAGCCACCCTACTAGGAGCCATATATTGGTCATTAGTGACATGATGCTTTTTAGTTTTTCTGTGGAGTGACATTGTTACTCTATATCGTTATCATAGACGACTGCACATCTTGCAGGGGCCTTTGACCCACGTCCTGCACTTTCTGCACCCCCCCCTACCCCCCCCCCCCCACCAGCTCTACAGTGATGCATGGTCATGCACAATGAAGCACTTTTCCAAAAAGACATCCAGCCCTTTCACACCCTTTCACTCTGTCACCGCCTCCCTCCTTTCTCTCCCTCTCTTCATCTCCCTTTCTCACCCTCTCACGATCACCGCCTCCCTCCTCTCTCTCCCTCTCTTCTCCCTTTCTCACCCTCACTGTCACCGCCTCCCAACTTTCTCTCTCTCTCTCATCTCCCTTTCTCACCCTCACTGTCACTGCCTCCCTACTTTCTCTCCCTCTCACTCCCCCTCGTTCTGTCACCATCTCCCTCCTTTCGTATCCCCCTCTCTCTTCGTCTCCCTCTCTTTTCTATCCCTCTCTCTATCCTCTCCCTCTCTCCCTTTCTTTCCCTCCCTCTTTCTATCGCTCTCTCCGTCTCCCCGCTCTCTTCCTCCTTTCTCCCCCCTCATCCTTCCATCTGCGCACTCAAATGGGGACCATTGTCTTGAGTCATTCAACCCCTGCTATCTCTTTGCGGTGCTGATTTGAATCAGGGTGTGACCTCCTGGTCACAGAAATGTGGTCCCTCCCCCAGGGTGGCGAGTATGCCCGCCGGTCGGTGCTGATGGACAGCGACAAACTCATCACTAACATCTACAGTGACATGACAACAATGTATGAAGTCTTCCTTCGGGGGAAACGCGTGTCCAGTAAGCCGATTGGCTGCTCAGGGGCGGGGCATTTTAATTAATGCGGATTGGTTGATAAATAATAGCTGTAACCCCACCCCCTGACTGGTTTCTATCCCTTGCAGATAACGGACCCTGCTTGGGCTCACGGAAACCCAACCAGCCTTACCAATGGCTGTCCTACCAGGAGGTGAAATGACCACGCCTGCTGGGTCTTTGCCCTTCAGTGGGCTGCATCCTCCTCATCTTACATAGCTTCTTTCCCCTCGACTCTGCCCCCCACTCCCAGGTGGCCGACAGAGCAGAGTTCCTGGGATCTGCACTGCTCCACAGGGGTCACTCCAAGGCCAGGGACAAGTTCATCGGCATCTTCTGCCAGAACAGACCAGAGGTGCGTGTATGGTCTGTGGACACTGGTCGGCAGGGCGTGATTGCAGTCTCGGTGATCTTGCTCCCCTTTGTGAAGTCACACCATGACATGTTGCATGTCATACAGGGCGGGCTAAAACTCATAGAACTCGACGACACACCCAGAATGCTCTGGGGCAAGCAGACTGTGCAGTGGTACCCAGAAAGCAACCGTCTTAGACCTGGTAGCAAATAAACAACCAAAGAACCCCCCCCCCCTCTTTCCCCCTTCTTCTCTTTCTCAATCTCTCTCTCCCTCTCTCTTTCTCCCCCCTCCCTCTCTCCAGTGGACGATAGCCGAGCTGGCGTGTAACACGTACTCCCTGGTGGCCGTCCCGTTGTATGACACGCTGGGCACAGACGCTATTGGCTACATCATTGACAAAGGTGCGTGTGTGCAGGCCAGCCCTGTGTGAGGGAATATGGTCGTGTTCTGGTCACTGCCGCACCCTGGATCCTAAGGGTGGGGGTTGGGGATATGGGGTTTTGAACCTGTGGCCCTGTGGTCCAGCTCAAAGCCACCTCCTCAGCTGCAGCTCACTGGGCTGATGGCATCTGCTGCAGTCCTGCTGACCCAGCCATATGTCTGTGTGGAGACCTTTTTTAAGAAAAGTGCGAAACATGATTGGTTCATTACTTCCTAATTTGCTTGTCCTGTTCTATGACAGGTTGTGATAACGTGTATGTGTGTCTTCCTGTAGCCAGCATCTCCACGGTGCTGTGTGACGTCCCAGACAAGGTCCGGCTCATCCTGGACTGTGTTAGTGTCAGGGAGCACTCTGTCAGGACACTTATTGTCATAGAGCCCTTTGACGACGACCTGGTGGCCAAAGGCAGGAAGTGCGGCATCGAGATCCTCAGTCTGAAGGAAATGGAGGTGAGAGGCGACCTGTGAGGCCAGTCACATGACAGGTCAGGCCCCCCCCCAACCCACGCAGATGTTTCACGTACGTCAAGGTGGCCTCTGGAGCCAGGCATCAGTCTCTGTAAGCTTGTGGCTGCAGAGTCATGACTCCTTCCTGTGCAGTCGGATGGCGTCCCGATTCTTACCAGCAAACTTTGGGCATGTGGCCAAACCGCTTACTCTGAATTCCCTCAAGGTTTTTTGTTCCACGAGCTGTTTAGAGAACGGTGCCTTCTTACGGAATAAGTTCCAGAAAGAAAAGTTGCATAATCACGAATCCAGTAAAAAGTCTCTTTTCTTTTTCTTTCATTCCCTTTCTTTCTTTCAGAGTATCGGCATGGCCAATCACAAGGCCCCGCTGGTGAGTATCACCTGGCTAACCCTGCCTCACTGTCATGTGACCGTGGTATGCTTCTGGCCACTGAGCTCTGTGCGTTCTCCTGCAGCCTCCCAAACCTGAAGACTTGGCCATCATCTGCTTCACCAGTGGAACCACCGGTAGAAACTGCTAGAATTTACACGCTTGCTCTCAGACTGCTGCACGTAATTTCACACTGATACGTGATTTTTCATGACGCAGTTGCAAACAGTGCCAGTCCTGTCTGCTGACGACAAAGCTTGTTTTGAATGAGATTTGATTTTGATGGTGGGGGGGTCTCGTTTTGTCGTCCAGGAAACCCAAAGGGGGCAATGCTCACTCATTGCAACATCGTGTCCAACTGCTCTGCCTTCATCAGGACCACCGAGGTAACTAAGGGCCTAGGTCATGGGGAGTTTCACAGTGTGTGTACTTGTGTTCTGTCATCGTTCATTGCTGAAGACCAGTTCCAATACTCAAGAATAGAAATACAGGAGAGGGTAAAAATCCCTGGATGTCGTTCTTGCCCCACTCCAAATATCAAGGATACATTGGTTGCATCCTCGCTGAACTAAACCAATCCCATGATTCATTGCGTCCCAAGTTCGTTCTTGGGAGGCAAGTTAGCAAGAACGCTCTCGCCATGACCTCCAATCTTTGCGTTCTTGGCGTTGAGAAACGCCTCATTATTATTATTATTGTTGTCGTTGATGGTGTTGTTGTTATAATTTGATTGTTTGATATATTTCCCGTGGTTGTTTGTGTTCCGTATCCCCTACACTTGTTGTCTCCTTCCCACCGTTGTTATTGTTGTTATTAGTCTTATTATCAAGTCTGTTAACCTTTGT
>JAODKC010000053.1:11167084-11178263 GCA_026777985.1 Mormyrops attenuatus | reverse complement strand
GTGGCCACACTCTTGTACCTTTAATTCAATGTAAAATAAAGTTGTCCTCCGGAGAGGGGGGGTGGTGGCGGGCAGTTGGAAAAAAAATAAAAAAAAAGAGAAACGCCCCAGGTCTGCATAGGGGTTTTCGCTCTGTGCCTTTAAGTGGCGGAGGTGGCAGATCACGTGACCGCACTCCTTGATGACGTGAGATGAGGTGGGATTGGACCCCTCTGTACTGCTTGGCAGGGGTGGTGTCTGTCTTGTTTTCTACATCCGTGTTCTGATGGGCGGGCAGAGCTTCTCAGGAGTGCGGCTTGTCTCTGGAAGGCACACGAGCCCGCTGCCCAGGGGGCTGTCGACCATGTGACATGGGGGGGGGCAGCGGCTGCAGCTCTGTCCCTATCAGGAGGGCAGCTTTGCCCTGCAGCCCCAGCCTCCATCCTCTGGCTCATCTGCTTCCCTTCTTCACCCGTTTTCTTTCATTCCCTCCTTCCTTCCCTCCATCCTTCCTTCCCTCTTTCCTCTCACCCTGTGATTTCCCAGGAACAACTTCATCTGAACAAAGATGATGTCCTCATCTCTTTCCTGCCGCTGGCCCACATGTTTGAGCGTGTGGTGGAGGTAAGTGGGGGGTCACAAACACACACACATAAACACAGACATACACACCCCCAAACACCCATACACAAACACACACATACACACACACACCCCCAAACACACACACACACATACACACACAAACACACCCACAAACACACATACCCACACACATACACACATGTGGCTCCCCAGCAGTCACTGCCCTGGTTCTCATACAGTTAAGTCAGCTTGTCACTGACAATTACAGTCGTGTCCACACTAGGTCCAGTTCAGGACTGAATGATGAATTTTGGTGGAGACACTGTGTCTGACAGACATTTAAAAGCCGGAAGACGTAGTGATGCAGTGTGTGTGTGTATCTTTCTCAGAGAACACAGCACTGTCCAGTTAAAAGGCAGAGCTAACTGCAGTGTATCACACATCTTTAGGATGGCAGCCTTTGGTTGAGTGTTTACAACTCACAAACAGTGACCTCTGGTGGTAACAGGAGTGTATGACAAACCATAATCGTGTATAACAGGGCTATTCAAATCATGGTCAGGGCTGAGCACTGCTGATTTTCCAGCCTTTACCTGTGAGCCAGATGTAAAGCCTCTGGCCAATCAGAATCCATAATTATTAAACTAACTGCCTGGGAGAACGGAAAACAAGGCCTGGATTTGGAATCGAGGGCCAGATTTGAATAGGGGGGGTGTGTAATACAGACGATGAGTGCTTTTCCACTGCACCAGGTACCGTACTTTTGTTACTTTGAGAAAGTTTTCCACTGGTGTAAAAACTGGGACCAGCACCGAATGACATCACTATGGGAGGCGGGGTATTTTATACTGAATTCAAAAAATGGCTGTAGTATAGTATAGGGCTGGACAATGTGCGATATTAATACCAACATGGCATGTTATGCACATGCAATTCTTACATCGCTAGTCAGCTAGATTAAGGTCCGGCTTTTTCTTACCTTCAATTCGGCAGCACGGATATTATAGCGCAGGCAGTGTTAAGTTTCGCTAAATCATTTTTAACTCTATCATAGGGAAAAAAAGCCTTATCAGCTTAGCACTTTTAATTATTATTCCTTTTATACATGATCCAATATATGTTTAAAAATCAGTTTAAAGTTTACTGCCACTGCTTTTGCATGAGCACTGCATGCGTTTTCTGAGACAATGACCGTGATTTACATCCTTGCTATTAAATGACTCCTAGGTAGGTTTGTGAGAAATTTATGACCTGCTTTTTTGCTTTATAAATACCCCAATATTTTTTACAACATTGCTAGGACAGCATGCTGTATTTATATTAAACAAAATACTTTTTAATTTCTTGTCATGCCATCCTGATATTTTTTTTGTATCTGTTCTTCCAACCCGATTGCAGTAAAAAAAAAAATTCTTTGTTTATCATTCTTTTCTGAGTTCGTAACTTTTTTCAAGACACCAGTTGTATTTAGTTCCAGTGGCAGGCTATTTGCATAACCAGTCAGCAAAGAAAGTGTTTCAATACCCCACCCCAAAGTACCGAAGAACCAAAGAAGTATATCAGTTGGTTTGTCACTTTAGGTACCAGAACTTTTGGTAGTGGTACTTGACCAGAAATCAGTGGAAAAGGGAAAGTACCGAAAGTACAGTACAAAAAGTACAGTACGAAAACTACAGTACTGAAAATACAGTACGAAAAGTACACTACGGAAAGTACAGTATGAAAAGTACAGTACCTGTTGCAGTGGAAAAGCGCCCTATATGGTTTTGACACCAGTTACGAGCTCAAAAACCGGATTATGGTGTCACCCCCAATCTGGCTGTTTGTTCTCCCAGTCCAGCCCACTCCTCTGCCTCATTCATTATAAAAATTGACCACAGTGCACATTATTGGATGGGATTGGTCAGACACGGTCACATGATTTCACCCTGCCTCCCTGCTCCACTCCCAGGGTGTCTGCCTGTCCTATGGTGCCAGGATCGGCTATTTCCAGGGTGACATCCGGCTCCTCATGGACGACCTAAAGACACTGCGACCGACCGTGTTCCCTGTGGTTCCCCGGCTACTCAACCGCATGTTCGACAGGGTAATGTGTGACTTCCACCCTTATCTGGGGCAACTTGCTTTGTTAGTATCATCTGAATGCTACATGCTAAAACCGCCCTGGGGTAAAGGAGACCCCCACGAACCCGCCAGTATTTGGAGCTGCTGCCTTGTAGCGTCAGCTGGCTGTGTCCAATGATTCCACTGATGCAGCCCCTGGTCTGGCTTGCTATTCGATCCCTGATGTAGCTGCCCTGCTCTCCACATGGCGCTAGCTGCCAGACTGTCCACGCAGATGCCGTGCTGTCACAGGCATGTGGTCCTTGCACAGACCCACCTGACAGAGGCTTGTCCCTGCACAGATCTTCGGGCAGGCGAACACACCGCTGAAGCGCTGGCTCCTGGACTTCGCCTCGCGGAGGAAGGAGGCGGAGCTGAGGAGCGGCGTGGTGCGGAAGGACAGCATGTGGGACAGGCTCATCTTCAGCAAAGTGCAGGTGACCACGGACACCATGTCACCATGACAACGCGCCATCCCATCCCGCTTCACGTGACATGCACTCCCAAAGCTGGCGAGGCGTGACCCGCAGCCAGTCAGCTGCCTCGGTCAACCTGAAACCTCGACGACCGAATGTGCCGTTGCTATGCAAATCCCCTACCACAGATGGTTGATGTATCTGATGCAGTGTGTGTTTTACAATCATCGTTAGTTTGTAAGTTAGAAATGGGTGGAAATTAGTGGGTGTGTATTCCTTAGTGGTAGTTTAGCAATTCTAGAAAAATCTTTGTGGTTAGTATCACCAGTTTGGTGTTTTAAGCAGTGGTTCTTATGTTAGTAAGCTAGGTTGCATTAATTTTTGATATTTATTCCATTGAATCCTTTAGATTGACGTCTGCTTCATGTTATTCTAGAAATATCGTTTTAGTGAAGGCAGGGTAGTGGCTTTTTTGTTGTGTTGTTGGGGCACCGTGACCCAGAACGGGTGGTGATAGTTGTCTAGGTGCAGTAGGGGGCAATAGTTGCTAGAGCAGTTATCCTCTGACTAAGGTTGGAGGACACAGGAGGCCATATGGCTTGGACGGCTGGACCAGCGGTGGTCCCATATGAAGGGTAGCTAGTTAACAGAAAATAAAAGAGAAATAACAATCATGGATTACAGAAGCATTGATTTGTGGAAATCAAACTCATGGGTTGGCGGTGGGTGGACACTGACCTGACGCCTAAGGAAGGGGAACCAATCAGAAATGTAAGTCGGCTGGGGGTGTCTTGGGGGTGAATCAAGTTATTCATGTGGTAACCCATGAACCCATGAAATGTGATTTCCTGATTAATAAAGAGATAATGATTGATTAAAGAAATAAATAGAAATCTGAAGATGCGCCTATTCCTTTCCTTTCCGTCTTTCTTCACCTCGGGTATTTTCAACTTGCACATGTGTCATTTTGCCTCACACAGCGCCCCTCAAAGCGTGTGTGCAAAGAAGGACCTTGGCAGGTCATATTTGATGGGAGGCTTTGTTATCTCTCTCGTCCCCTACAGGCCAGCCTGGGAGGCCGCGTGCGTCTCATGATCACGGGAGCGGCACCTGTGTCTCCAACCGTTCTGACTTTCCTTCGTGCGGCGCTGGGCTGCCAGGTCAGTGGGAGGCTCGGGTCCCTTGGGGAGGGGGCGGGTGGGGGACACACCACAGGTGCATCATGGGTATGAGGTTAGGTCTGTCTGCTCTCCTTTGCAGTTCTATGAAGGATACGGGCAGACTGAATGCACAGCTGGGTGTACACTCTCTTTACCAGGGGACTGGACTGCAGGTAAAACGCACGCAGACACGCATCCCCCCATGATTGTGACAGGGAACCACAGACACGTGGGGCCTGGTGGCTAACCTTTCTTATGCCCCCCAGGTCATGTGGGGGCTCCCCTGCCCTGTAACCTAGTGAAGCTGGTGGACGTGCCGGACATGAACTACTTTGCAGCCAATGGGGAGGGAGAGGTGAGGCCTAGGGGACGAAGGTGGCACCTGGGCCAGGTGACGCCTGGGTGTAAAAGCAGGCCTCCAGCATATTTGTTAATAGCTCATTAAAGCAGTGTTTCCCACCCAGTCCTCAGAGCCCCCAGACAGTGCAAATTTTTGCTCCCTCCAAGCTCCCAGTCCTCAAGTACACCGAATACCTGCAGCAAGTGTGTTGGGAGCTGGGAGGGAGCAAAACTGTCCACTGTCTGAGAGTTCCTGAGGACTGGTCTGGGAAACACTGCTTTGAAGGTATAAAGTCACACGGGGGCTTCTGTGGCTGGGTACAAAGCAGCAGTTCTGTTTTGGGTAGGTGTGCGTCAAAGGACCAAACGTCTTCCAAGGCTACCTGAAGGACCCAGAGAAGACGGCCGAGACCATCGATAAGGAGGGCTGGGTCCACACTGGCGACATCGGCAAGTGGCTTCCGGTAAGATTAGACCCACTGGCAAGGCATCTAATCACAGGGTCCCTGGTACTGAGCTTCCCTCTCTCCTGGCCATTCAGAATGGCACCCTGAAGATTGTGGACCGGAAGAAGCACATCTTCAAGTTGGCACAGGGCGAGTACATCGCGCCTGAGAAGATCGAGAACATCTACATCTGCAGCGACCCGGTGGCCCAGGCTTTTGTTCATGGGGACAGCTTGCAGGTGGGGGACAACATTCAGTAATGACTTCCCTGAACACGGCTTATTCTATGTATTTGGCATCTGGTTGCCCTGGGGGCAACAGAATGTTGTGGTCACAGCCTGGTCTTCAAAGATTTGCTGAAAGATCATTAATCCCCCCCCCCCCACAGGCATGCCTGGTGGCCATCATTGTGCCTGACCCAGATTTCCTACCTGACTGGGCCAGAAAGAGGGGTATTGAGGGGTCCTACACCGAGCTGTGCAGGAACCAGGTAATGGCCAACAATAGCGATGCCCTGTCACTCCCCCCTGGTCACAGTCCCACAAGTACATGTAACTGCCATGATATCATTAACCAGCCACTAGATGGCGCTCCATGTCGGAATCACATGAGTCTTAGCGGAATCGATAGCAGGTTTTAGCATGGGTAACATGCTCTGGTTGCTGTGGCATCAGTCTTTTGGCACGTCACGGTCACCTGGAGACCTTGGGGTGTCCAGCGGCAGACACCTATGTCTGGTATGTGACCCCCAACCCCCCACCCGGCTCTGCTCCTGCAGGAGGTGAAGAATGCCATCCTTGCAGACATCATGAGGCTGGGTAGGGAGGCCGGGCTGAAGTCCTTTGAGCAGGTGAGGAGCTTCCCAGGCAGGCGGCACATAGTCCGCAATTGCCTCTCCATGCACTAGCACACTGGCCACACGTACATAACCACCTGGGGCATGCTCTATCACTTTAATGAATGAGACGGGTTAGGACAACAGTTCACTCAGATGCAGCCCCGCCAGAGGTGACCCTTCTGTAACGCTGTGCGTCTGATGCAGGTGAAGGACATCATCTTGCACCCCGAGATGTTCTCCATCCAGAACGGCTTGCTCACCCCCACACTCAAAGCCAAGCGTGCAGAACTACGCAGCCACTTCAGGGAGCAGATTGAGCAGTTGTACAGCAAGATCAAGATGTAGCTGCTGCCTGGCTTGGGTCCTGTCTGGCTTGGGGGAGTCACATTTCCAGCCCCACCCTCATGTTGAACTTCAGGGAAACAGGAGAACTCAACACAGGCCCTATCCTCCGTTAATCGATGTGTTCATGGTTTTTAAAAAGCGGTATGCCGCTGGGCCCCGCCATGGGCGGAGCCATCATCGCCATCAATGTCTCAGCCAAGTCATTGCCTTAGTTTGGCCGCACCCCCCACCCCATATAAATAATTTCAGGGGTGGAGTGGTGGGACCTCAGACCCCTGACTTTCCATCTTTGTCTCAGAGTAGCCTGATGATCTTGCCACAGAGCATGATGGCGCAGCACATTTCAGGGAGGGGGGGCTACTGCAGATAACAGCTTAAACTTATTACACGCATGCCTTGTGCGGATTGGCTGTGTACATAGCTACATATTTAATGTTTTTCTTGAATTATTTTCCAAAGTGAATCAGTGTTTGGTGTGACGGGGTGACACTAGCAAGCAGGATCGTGGCATAAGCAGCACGGCACCACCAAAGCGGTTGAACACAGGGGCCAATCGTGGGTCTGTTGGGGGTGGGAAGTGTTGCTTGGCCTTGAGGGAAGGAGGATCCCGAGCCAACGCGAGTGCGCCCCCAACAGGTGACACACAGCCCCTTCTGGAAGCAGGTCTGGCGTGAGATGGAGCCTGATATCACACTCGTCAAGGTGCCCTTGGTCAGTCTCTGCCCGTGCTTGGGGCCCACGAGGCTCAGGGGGGGCCCTTCCCCTGTGCGTTTCAGGGTGGAACATCGAATGACTATAGCTGAGTCCAGGTAACGAACAGCTTGGAAAGAGACTCCTGTCGACCAGCCTCTGGGATGGCGCCTTCCACTGCAGGAAAAATGGAAGCTGAGAATGAGGACTGCACCCATCCTGTGTGGGTTCCCCAGTCTGGCTCAGCATCTCAGCCCAAGAGGAAGCTTTGGGATGAAGGCTCCTTTTAATAATTTACATATACATATATATTTTGGGTACGAATAGGATTGCATACAAACTGTGAAGATTGTAATGATCGATTCGTCCATTTTTGGAATGGATGGTGCCGATACCCCTTCTCCTCGTACCGTACACATTTCAGAAAGAACCGCGGTCTGTGCCTGTGTGTGCCATGGAAATGCTTTAAAGTCCTTGCTTTGTACCTTGTTTTGTAAAAGATGCGTATATTTCCAACAAGCAGCAGCACCAAATAAACACTCTTCAGTGTTTCTCATTCGCTGGGACTCGGTCTCCTTTCTTGGCGATCTCTCATATCTCTGTGTTTCTGTCAGTGTTTCTCATTTGCTGGGACTCGGCCTCCTTTCTTGGCGATCTCTCATATCTCTGTGTTTCTGTCAGTGTTTCTCATTTGCTGGGACTCGGTCTCCTTTCTTGGCGATCTCTCATATCTCTGTGTTTCTGTCAGTGTTTCTCATTCGCTGGGATTCGGCCTCCTTTCTTGGCGATCTCTCATATCTCTGCGTTTCTGTCAGTGTTTCTCATTCGCTCAAACTCGGTCTCCTTTCTTGGCGATCCCTCATATCTTTGTGTTTCTGTCAGTGTTCCTTTTTTATTAAGTAACCCAAAATCCACCTGAATGTATACTGTGCCACCTGGTTTAAGCCCAGGGATGAGATATCAGGGCTTTTTTAGCCGCCCCATCTATGCAGACTATCCCTACTTAGAGTACAGTCATCCCTCTGTATCTGCAGGAATTGGTTCCAGCACCTCACACAGATATCAGTATCCATGGATGCTCAAGTCCCTTAAATAAAATACTGTAGTATTTGCATGTAACCTATGCACATATACTTTAAATCATTTCTAGATTACTTATAATACCTAATACAATGTAAATGCTATGTAAACAGTTGTTATACTGCAGTACAATACCTAATAGTTATTTGGGGAATAATGACACAACCATTGAACGGTTTCAGCATAGTGTTCGACATTCAACAAATTCAAGTTTTTTTTTCTCAATTATTTTCAATCTACAGATACAGCACCTGCCGATACGGAGGGCCAATTGTATAAAATATTAATGAGCAATGTGTATAATAAAAAAATCAAGCCAAAGTGGTTGGTAGAAGAACAAAGGACTCCGAAAACCCAATAGAAATGGGTCAGGCCAGGACAGAATGAGGGTCTTGTCATTGTGTGGGGTTGGTGCACCTGGAGTCAGTACTGGTCGAAGTACAGAACTGTGGCACCCTAGGCAAGCTTCACTGCCGGCGCCCCCTGTCTGAGACAAAGTGAAACTGGCTGGCTAAGTCAGTGCTACTTCAGAAGTTGATGCCCTAGGCAGGTGCCTATGTCACCTAATAGATTGACTGGCACTGCCTGGGGTGCAAGGAAAAGCCAGACACAGGTACCTTCAGGACCCCGGGGGAAACAGCAGCTTTATCGCATGGTTCTGCACTGTTGTGTAAGTGCAAGTGGGTTTTTTCTTTTATCCACCTGTTTATTTTCTTATGGGGTCCACTGCCCCCCCCCCCAGCAGCATCAAGTTTTAACACATTTATTAGTGCAAATGCAGGTTTTGCAGCAGAACTTAGTCACTGATGTACATGTTATGGGTAGTGTGGTGAAGTACACAGACATGGGGAAGAGCCCCCACAGCAATCAGAACAGAGGGTCACTGGGCCACCGAGGAGTAGGGGGAGGAGAGCAGGCCAACGAACGAATGGCACAAGGGACTAAACAGCCCGTTTAACGGTCTGCCAGCCCGCTGCTGGAATAAACTGTTAAGGTACCGGGTGACACAAACATGGGTAAGTCACAACCAGGTGTGATGGCTGATCGAGGCGTGCTGGCGGATCATGGCGTGATGGCTGATCATGGCGTGATGGCTGATCATGGCGTGATGGCTGATCATGGCGTGATGGCTGATCGAGGCGTGCTGGCTGATCGAGGCGTGCTGGCTGATCATGGCGTGCTGGCTGATCATGGCGTGCTGGCTGATCGAGGCGTGATGGCTGATCATGGTGTGCTGGCTGATCATGGTGTGATGGCTGATCGAGGCGTGATGGCTGATCATGGTGTGCTGGCTGATCGCAGCAGGCCTCTGTAGTGCTTTCTCCCTCTCCGAGGAATGCCTTCCATTAAATCCCTCACCCTGTCAGCCAACATACTCCGAGGACTCAAACTGAGCCATGGACTCGAGCAGGAGCTCGTCGGGCACCTCCTCAGTGGATGTCCTCTCCAACTCTTCCAGGGCCTGCAGGTGGGCCTCGTCATCTGGCCAGAGCTCCCAGTCTGGGAGCTGCTCAGCACTGGGGGCCTGGCTCCCTTCCCATCTTTGGCTCGACTCAATATTACCCATGTCGTCCATGAGATACTCCAGGTCCTCATCATCCTGCCACGTGGGACAGGTCAGAATGTTATTCATTTTCCACATTTAATACAGTCATCCCCTTTAATGTGATCAACAAACTCAAGGACCTCAGCATCAGTACCTCCCTTTGGAACTGGACACTTGAGTTTCTGACTAACAGACCCCAGTCTCAGTCTGTTAGATTAAACAACCTCACCTCATCCACTCTGACCCTGAACACTGGCTGTTATAACTTTACTGCTGTTTAAGTTGATTTAATGCTATGCATATCTGATTTAATAACAGCGATTTAATCTATGTATTTTAATTGATTTGTGGTAAGAAATACATTTATTGAGAGCTGTTTTTAAGTAAAATTATTGTGTTGTTGCTAGAAAACTGCATTTCCCATGATTCTTTGAGAGGTAAGGGGGGAGGACTTCTGCTCTCGCTGAAGTCAGTTAGTATGTTTTGTTGAGCCGCCAGCTAAGAGAGCCTAACTTTGAGAAGCCATTATATTTGTGTTGTACACCATTTTCGAAGGCTTACATAAAGACTTATCGTTTCCACAACTGACGTCCTGTCAATTTTTGTTAAGAGGATTTGCTACACTGGCGTCCCACAGTGCTGTGTGCCCACTTCTCTACTCCCTTTTTACCTCTGACTGCATTCCTGTACATGGCTCAAATACCATCATCAAATTCGCAAATGACACCACGGTGTTAGGACAGATAAGTAATAACAACGAATCTGCCTTCAGGGAAGAAGTCCAACATCTGGCAATATGGTGTACCGACCCTCAACACCAAGAAGACCAAATAACTTATTGTGGATTACCAGAAGAACAAAATCAATAGACACATTCTCATTCACATTAATGGTACTGAGGTAGAGCACTGAAGTCCAACTGCAAATTTCTTGGTGTCCATATCTATGAGGATCTGTCTTTGTCCCTTAATTCATCCAGCCTGTTTAAAAATGCCTTTATTTTCTGAGGAAGCTAAAGAAAGCCCGCCCGTCTCCTCAGATCCTGGTAAACATTTACAGATGTATCCTGGCCAACTGTATTACAGTATGGCAGCTGCTCCATAGGTGACAGGAAGGCTTTGCAACGGGTGGTGAGAATTGTCCAACACATCACCGGTGCCCCACTCTCGGCCATCACTGACATCCAAAGTACGAGGTGTCTGAGGCGGGCCCTCAATCCCCAAACACGGACTGTTTGCTCTCCTCCCATCAGGTAGACGGTACAGGAGCCCGAAGTCTCATACCAGCAGGCTCAGGAGCGGTTTTTCCACAATACCATAGTGGTATTGTTCGTAGACCTCAGAGTTCGTGAACCGCAGGCACCATTGTATAACATATAAAATATTTTTTCATCCCATCTGCATTTTACTCATGCATGCCTTAATCCATTGCACTTTATTTGTAAATACTGCTGAACAGTAAATTATTTTTCTGTACATACTTCATTTTGCAAAAGAAACAAATGTCATCCTATATATTCCTACATGTAAAACAGATATCATACTACACCCTCCTACATGTAAAACAGATATCATACTACACCCTCCTACATGTAAAACAGATATCAGCCTACACCCTCCTACATGTAAAACAGATATCAGCCTACACCCTCC
>JAODKC010000053.1:11140690-11166984 GCA_026777985.1 Mormyrops attenuatus | reverse complement strand
AACAGACATCAGCCTACACCCTCCTACATGTAAAACAGATATCAGCCTACACCCTCCTACATGTAAAACAGATATCAGCCTACACCTTCCTACATGTAAAACAGATATCATACTACACCCTCCTACATGTAAATATTGCCTCAGCAACACTTTTTTCTACTTTACACTGTAATCATTTGTAAATGTTATCTTGCCAGCCATGTTCTTTCAGTCTTTATGTATTTACGTTTATACCTTATGTCATTTACTTATATCCCCTCTTTTAAATATTACCTCATAAGCACCTTATATTACTATTACCACTTCTGGTTAGATGCAAAACTACATTCTGTTGCACTTGACAATGAAGGTGAATCTTAATCTTAATTCCCTGAAACTGCAGGCACTTAGGTGCTCAGTCATGTTCATCAAGATAAGCTGGGGTGAGAGTGAGGTTCAACGACCGCAGAACAGAATCAAATATACATTAAAGCTTCCAAAACTGCTTAGTCACAGTCCTTAAACTAAAGCAAAGGGCAAGCTCGATAAAGGCTGACGTTTGTCCCTAAACGCCTGGGTCAGGATCCACCCAGTGAAGACCAAAGACCGTCGACTGCACCCTCTTCCCAAGTAATCACATGGGGCACTCGACAATGTACCGAAGGGACTGACCTCTTTCATCAGGTAGCTGAAGCAGATGTCCTGTGGTAGGGGGTAACCTGGGAGAGAGATCTGTCAGACACCAATCCAAAAGATTCGACGGGGATGTGTGGGGGGTCAGCACGGCTAGGATGACGGAGACCTTACTCGAAGACCTGTAATTCTGGCTCCTGCACACGGGGTCATGACACTTCTGGTACCACACTTCCTCCTTGAGGTCCACCAAGATCCTGACAAGAGCAGGAGTGGCTCAAGTGGTTTGTAAAGTTTGCCAAAAAGGCATTTATTCTGATCGGTCGCACATGTATGGACAGGAGGTCATGTGAGGTCATCAAAGGTTTCCCAAGAGAACAAAGGATGTCTGTCGGTTCCCTCTGTCCCAGCAGACAACTGATAAATTATGGGTCGGGGTGGGGGGAGCATGCCCTCACATTGGTATGTGGTGGTAATGACCCAAGCAGAGATGTTTAGGGGGAGACGCAGCCCCCCTGTCATCTCCTGAGAAGCCCCCCTCACTCACATGATGTTGTTGCTCCTGTGGAACCGGCCCACGTTCTCACACCAGCGATACCTCAGAATGTCGTAGACGAGCAGCTGCTCCGCCTCAAAGTAGCTGCAGCGCCGGACGGCTGTGCGGGAACGAGACGGGACAGTGAAACACCCGGAACTTTCCGTTTTCAGCTGTATGTGGAAAAGAGCTTGAGAGAGAGTCCTACCTCCCTGAACACCATCCTTTCTGACCAAGGACAGGATGAATTCGTCCACTTCTTTGTAGGGAGAGCTCTGGCTTCTGCCTAAAGGCTCTGATACCAAGAGCAATGAACACAGTAACCACACTTGAATAAGCTGCTGAATGTAAGTCCTGCTTTGCTAATTGGCACAGAGGCCGTGGAGGTGGCTAGTTCAAACCCCAAGGGGCGATTCTCTGTATTCACTTTGAGTAGTAAAGTGCTGGGCAAAATCCGCTCATCTGAAATATTCATAAAGTAAACCAAGAGCCAGCTTCCGTCACTTAACGTAAATGAAAGCACTAAATGGAAAGACAAAAACAAGGCTGTACCGGCAATGATTGGGTGAAGGAGGGCAGGGTGGCGGAATAAGGCCTGAATGTTCTTCACGTCAGAGACCTCCAACGTCAGAATCTTCTGACCTGTGAAACTGTACCAACGGTTCAAGAAGATTAACCCACAGCTACTGGGTTTAAATATATGGTCTTCCACTACCCTACGGTTCAGCTGTAGTCACTGACTGAAATGTGCATCAACCGCCTTGTTTTTAACCTTAAAATATTTGTTTGGTGTTTAGATTGGGACTCTGAGCTCAAAGCAAACTAACTTGTAGTGACAGCTGTTTTCTAGCTTCAGGAGGGGTACCTGTATGTTGGATGGTGCGATCTTTATTTGTATGCGCTATGAATCACATGTTTGCTCAGTTCAGGAACCTTTAACATGTTCCATCTAGAAGTCAGGTGTCCTTCGGCAGAACAGCCTTGAACCCAAAAGCACTTCAGTGCCAGATAAACACACAACTTGTGGCATCTGTCCCGGGAGCAGGAATCGGCTGTTTACTTTCAATAGGCAAGACAGGATGGGCTCCAGTTTGGATTCAGGCCCCACTGGACAGCTGGGATATCTCAGTTTATCCGTTAACAAACAAAGCGCCTACAATCACTGGGTGAAGAACAACTTTCTGTGAATAATCCAGAATATCCCATAATATCCATGTTGGCCCTGAATATACCAGTGACCTCTGAGGGTGTGGTTTTACAGGGACGGTCGGAACTTGGGCCCTCCAGAGCAGCAACTAAGTTGGCCGAGATTCGTACCCACCTGATGTTGGTCACCAGGGAGGCCAGGAACAGGCGTTCCTCCACCGAGAGCTGCCTGTCAGGCCGCGGGACAAAGCAGTTGTCCGCTGCGACGGTGAAGGCAGTGTTCTTGCCAGCTTTGGAGGACTTGTACAAGCGGAAATTTCGGTTCTTTGTGTAGACACCTGGCGGATGACACGTTAAAGTGAAGGAGACGGTGTGATATTTCCAGGGCTCTGACATTTCTGCCATGTGATGACAAAGAGGAATCTGAGCAAACGTGCTCTGCTTAAGACTGTTTAATTCATCATCATCATCATCAAAATACTCATGTAAACAAAACAGACTCGCTCAGTAGTCTGAGTAAACCAAGCACTCAAAGGTATATGTTTTTCTCTCAGACCATTAACCCATTTAGGGCCGTGTCTCCATCCACAATTCCTCCCACAGGTCCTACGCACCCAGATCCACAAGGAGCCCCCATCGTCCCTCTTTGTCTTTCACCCGCAGGAAGTGGAGCCCTCCCCCTCCTGGCTTCCGTCTCTTTGGCTGCGGGCTCCCAAGCTCATCTGAGCCAGCGAGCTCCCAGTCCACATCCATCTCCGGAGCGGCTGCCTCTTCGGTGATACCTCGTCCTTCCTGGAGGGATTCCAGCACGGGCTGGAGAATCTTGTGGACAAATCGACCTTTGAAAAATAACAGCAAATTCAACACCAAAGCAGTGATGCCACAAAATATCAGTACTCCAGTATGAAATGATACAGAATCATTCACTGTTAGTGATAGTGACAGAAAGTAAAATGCGGCACTGAAAGTCAGGAGGAGCCGCAATCACTGGGCGAAAGCGTACCGACATGTGCGTTGTCCTTGAACGCCGCATCCGGCAGCACAAACACAAGATGGCGGCTGAACTTGTCATCGGTGCTGGAGTCCAAGTTCAGTACGTCCTCTGTGGAGCAGCTCACCCCATAGAGCTCATTCAGCTTCCGGCAGACATACTGTGAACATGAGGGCTACTCGCTCAGCCAGGAGACAAACTTCCTGTTTATGCAGTCAGGTGTTTCCTGTGCCGATTCAGACACCTGTGCCCCCCATGGTTTCATCCTGCATCCTCATAGCCAAACACCAATGTTTTCAGCTGTTTAAAAAGTAAGAAAGGCATCAAGTGGCCACCCATCTGAGAAGCTGAGCCGTCCTACCTGAATGAGCAGCTGGACCATCTGTGGACCATCTAAGCCCTCGTTGGAGGGCTTGTGGAACTCCAGGTCGAAGTAGACCTTGCACACAGCACCTTCGGGGATAACTTCATAGCAGTGCATCAGCGAGTGCCTGAACGTCCTGCGTGCCACAAGCCTCCTCTGAGTACGCTGGGGCATCCAAAGACTCGACCATGTACTCACGTGACTGACTTTGAGTGTGTCTGACACATGTGTACGTCCCCCAAACCCACACAGGGCACATGTGTTGGCTGCACGGAGCCAACACCCACCTGTAGTAATGCCACAGCTCCGAGTAACTGGTCACCAGGTAGATCCTCTGTCCCACCTCCGTCAGCTCCCTCTCCAGGGCAAACACGTGCACATCCTGCAGGTGGGGGAGGGTTACTGCTGAGGAGAGGACACGCACAGGGAGGCGGGGTAGACGGAACAGCCCCCTCACCTCCTTGCAGCCCTTGGCGAAGGCTAGCGCTGCACTTTGCCGTGGAAACAGCCTCCAGACAGATGACGGCTCCCAGGGTCGGCACAGCCGTGGCCTGTAGTGGGCAGCTAGGGGATGCTGCTGGAAAGATCTCGCCAGCTCCTCCACCCGTTTGACCTTCTCTCCCCTCTGGGTTGTCATCATTGCAGAGTCTGTCAACAAGGAACGTGCAATATTATGAGAATTAAAAGGTTTGTTTATCCATCTTGCACAACTTATACAGGATACAATGACAGAAAGATTCGAACCCACCCCCTAAGGACACGAAGCTACTATGCTATACACTGTGCCACCACTGCAAGGAATCATATTAGCAACACCGCGTGTAGAAATCCGGGTACAAATCCCGATACGACTATTGTATTACAGTATTTGTCACTCTCATGAAACCTGAAACGGCTCCTTTTACGTTAAGAAGTACCTCGCGGCTGTAATTCCTCTTCAATAAACCCTCACTACCACGACGTCACGAGCTGACGTATTGCTATAAGTGAAATTCCGTGACCTAAACTGCATAAGAGAGATTACAGACATTTCTTTTTCAGACTGATAAATCGCACAGTAGTGGCTGTACCACAAAGTCTAAGGATGGCTGAAATTTGCCGCGCGCTGAAGGTCCGCGTTAAACAGCAGGAAATGATAATGACGTAGCACGCTAGTCCGATGGGTAAAGTAGTTCATTTTCAAATCGCAAGAATGGTTTCCCGGAGGCGTATCGTATTTAACAAGGAACTCCCCCTTATAGTGGACACCCAAATGATAAAGTTGGCTGTCGCAGGTCGCATAAAAAAATAATTTGAGAAAGGTTATTTAAGCAGCAGAGCAGTTTACAGTCCACACAAAACGTGAGTGTGCATATTTTATTATTACTTCTTGTTAGTATTTGTATTGGAATTGTATTGAATCTACCTTTCTAAGAGCATGAGTATGAGAAGTACTCGATAATCAGCACTACATGTCTGTTTTAGGGGCTTATCTGACGTGTTTCCTAAGGATAGGATCATTCAGACGCCCTTTGTGTATGGCTGAAATTGCAAATAAACCTACCCACCTACATAAGGATATAGAAAATAAAGATCGTATCAGTCCCGACGGTTGTGGCGCAATACAACCTGCCACATAGAAACCGATCTCTCCCATTGGGGTTTAAACCGTTTTAATCTTGAAATGTATTTTTGTATGTGGTGCATTTATGAACTACTCGGTGTTTAAATAAACACGCCAGCCTATCTGTCCTTTCTCCAAGTAAAATCGCACTATCCTAATTTTCCCTCGACTGTAAGCTTCCGAATCTTTAACGGTGCGGACACGCCTTTTGTCCGCGTCAGAGTGACGCCATTGGTCGAGCCCCCGCCGGAAACAGGAAATGATTCCCGTAATTGCTGCTGGCTGTTCACATGGGCGGACCGTGAACGAGTGCGATCGGCCGCTTTCCTTACGCTCCTCTTCAGCGCTTTCTTCTGACCGTTTTGTCTCCGTTGGTCTTTTCAGACGAACATGTCTGATGTTCCGGACAAAAGAGCATCGGGGGATGAAGTGGACGCTCGGGCGGACGGGTAAGACGCCTCCTGCTATCTTTTGCTCTGATCCGCGGTAAATATGGTGACTATTATAGCGCCCTAACATGCAAGACAGCATTCGTACATGTAGGGCTGACCTCTGGTTCAGAAAATCGTTAAGGGTGGTGGACGGTGGGTCGCCATTTAGCCGGGGCTAGGGCCCCATTGGCTCAGTCACTCAGACGGATACGTGAGGGATGTCAGGACGTGGTAACGGTGTTTTGGTAACGTTTGATCTTAGCCCATATAAACTAGTCTAACTGGTTTCTCGGCTTAATGGACGCGTGTCTGCATTATGGGAGTCTGCTGTGCTGCATCGCTATGTCAGTATATGTCCTCCTCAGAGCCCCGAGCTCCTCTGCGTCCCCTGGATGCTCGCAAGTGGACGCCAAGGCCGAAGACCATCAGTACAGGTACAAGCTGGACTACCCCAGCCTGGGAATGTGCGTCATCATCAACAACAAGAACTTTGACAGAACGACGGGTAACTATCAATCCGGAGCCCGGTCCGTGTTGGCGCTCTGGTTCAGTCCCGTTTGTTTTTATACCGCGGAGAAGTTGGTTTTATATTAGATATTCGCTCGGTGTTTTCCATCTAAGCGTCAATATCTTCCTGAACATGGATCTGGTTGTAAAGTAAAACGTTTTATTTAGTTCCACATTCTACGGAGCCCCCGAAGTCCCATAGAGTGATTTTTTTTTAATCATGTACGCACAAACTAGTTATCTATCAAGATACATGATATGTGCGCACAAGATATTACTTGGAAGGATCAGGTTAGCTGCGTATAGCTGTCATGTTGTAAGAGGTTTATTTCCGCACGCCGCACTACGTTTGCTAGACCTGACATTAGGGTACAATAAGATACAATAGCCTTGGTATTAATATTGCTGGAAGGAGTAAATTCAACGCTGATGCGCAATACTTTGACATTAAGGCTGAGTTACGCAGTGTGAATGGTCGCGACAGAGGTGAAGCGGCGTGAACAATACTTTTTTCTTTCATTATCGGTAATCATAGTAAAACAGGTGTAGTAAATACAATAAATAGGTGTTAGTCATGACAAAAAATGTTAGGGGAACTCGGTGAGGCGAAGAAATCAACAAACCGATTAATGTGGCAAACATAATTAATATGACGACTGAATTGACGCTATTGATCTTGACGCAAACGAACCAAACAGTGTCAACGATATTAAAGTTGCACAAAGTATCACCTGCATGCAATAATTTGGGACCAGGTTATATAAGTTATGTAGTACTTTTGATGAATTATTCGAATATGACTCGCAAATTGACGGAGTATAGCGTTGTTGTTTACTCGGTTTGCTGATTTGTTCGCCTCGCCGAGTTCCACAAACATTTTTTTTTATTTACTGTACCTGTTTATCATAGTGTATTACTATGATTACCGATAATGACCGAATAAAAGTATTGTTCATGTCGCTTCGCCTTTGTCGCGACCATACACATGGTCTGTATAATTAAACCTTAATGCCAAAGAAACAGAGTTTGCAGTATTTTTAATAATGGAAAATGAGTTCATGGTGTTGCTGTTAACTGTAACTTAATGCCTTTCCGATTCGAAGTCCCATAGAATATTTTTTTTTAATCGTGTGCGCACAAGTTATAAAAAAATAAATTGTGCGCACACGATTAAAAAAACACTGTATGGGACTTCGGGGGCTCCGTAACATTCTCCAACGCTATGAAAAAAAATGCAAAGCAAGACGCGAATATCATTCTGCTCAAGTGAAACTGCCGGATAACTTAGGAACCGTGTTGAAAGTGCCATGCCGATCACCAGAACACCACTTGTGTGAACCTGTAACCGTCAATCACTATTGCAGTTTGACAAATTGTAATAGCTCCTTCCTTTTTAAGCCAATCAACATAAAACCAAGTTCAGTTTGTTCCCTAGATCTTGTCTAATGTCTCACATCTTTTTTCATAAAATAAAGAATTGAAGGGAACTCTTGTGGTTATTAACTATGGTTGTTTAATAGACATTTACCGCATTTGGCAGATGCCCTTAGCTAGAGTGAGTTACATAAGGGCTTAGAAGTCTCATCAGTGAATGCATTCTGATGCTGTTCAATAGAACCCAGGCTAAGAATAATCACGCTAATCAACTCTGTTTTCAAGTAGTAGATTTTTGTATAATCCTGGAAATGCTAATGCAAGTACTTCTGAAAGAGGTAGGTTTTTATTCGTCGTTTGAAGGCACCCAATGACTCGGACATCTAGGGGAAGTGCATTCCACCACATAGGTGCCAAAACAGAGGAGAGTCTAGACGTATGTCTTCCTTGTACCTTGAGAGATGGTGGGACCAGTCAAGTGGTGATGGAGGATCGGAGGGAGCATGCTGCAGTGCGGGGTGAGAAGTTCAGGGTACCCGCGGTCATGGAAAACCTGGAAAAGTTTTGGAATTTTGAAATAATTTTTCCAGGCCCTGGATAAGTTTTGGAATTCTTGGAAAATTTTCTTATGGTACTGGAAAAGTTTTGGAAAAGTCATGGAAATTTATTCTGCCAGAATTGGGGGAACCCTGGAAGTTCTTTTAGGTAGGAGGGTGCTGGTCCATTTTTAGCTTTGTAGGTGAGTATCAGTGTTTTTAATCTGATGGGGGCAGCTGCAGGAAGCCAGTGGAAGGAGCGTAGCACTGGTGGGGGGAACTTTAGAATGTTGATTGTGATGTACTAACATCAAGCCATGCAATAAGCGTCCTTTCAGGGAACAGGGAATGTTCACACCCATTTACTTTCCAGAACACCACTTGTATGCGACACACAACCATCTATCAATTTTGCAGTTCGATAAATGAGTACTGACTCTGCAGCATAGTGGCAGCCGTCATGGACATGTGTGGTCACTCCACCATGACTGGGGTTCCTAAAGAGAAAATTACAGGTGCTGTGAAGACTTTTATTAAATGGACAGAGAACACAAATAATTCAAAATCAGTATCTGGCTGAATGTCCCATTTTGGACTTGTGGGGGTCAATCAGAAGAAATAGGCCTTTCCATGTGGTCAGTTTATAAAAATAAT
This sequence comes from Mormyrops attenuatus, assembly GCA_026777985.1. Lineage (NCBI taxonomy): Eukaryota > Metazoa > Chordata > Actinopteri > Osteoglossiformes > Mormyridae > Mormyrops > Mormyrops attenuatus. The sequence goes on along the minus strand of JAODKC010000053.1, from coordinate 11,158,231 downwards.
TATTCACCAAATAAATGACCTACACTACCAATCAAGTCTGGACACACCTGCCCATAGAAAAGTCTATTTGTACTATTCTATACATATTACAAGCTCTGTGGGTTGGGACTCAGAAGGTTGCCGGTTCACATCCTGTGGTCAGCAGAGTGGATCCCTTCACTGGGCCCTTGAGCCAGGCCCTTAACCCCAATAGCTCCAGGGACTGACTGACCCTACTGTCTCCTGTATGCCAGTTCCATGAGGTGACCTCCTGGGATGCTTTTCCAGCTGTCGTGAAGGATGTCCCAAATATATGCTGGGGACTTATTGACTCCTTTTCCCTCCAAAACCATGTCTACTGTGTTTTGGTCAGGTGGTCAGGTCATGTGATGCAATACTACCACTCTCCTTTATAGCCAGCTTGACATTACCGGTGCTGTATATTGGGATATGAGATTTTAGTCCTGTCACACAGCCCTATAGCCCTGTCTGTTTCTGTGTGTCCCCTCCAGGCATGAACACTCGCAACGGCACGGATATGGATGCCGGGAACGTGATGAAGGCGTTCACCAAACTGGGCTACAAAGTAACCGTGAAGAATGACCTGACCGTGCAGCAAATCAAGCAGGTGTTGTCAAAAGGTGACTCCCTAACCCTCATTGGTTCCAAATGATTCAGGTGTAAATTGTCGGTGCCGTCATGGAGGTCTTGCTAGATTTTATTGATGGGCATGCTTAATGTGCTTCTTACAAAGCATCCTCAGGGGTGGGTTTTGTGGGCAAAATGGGATCATGAGTACATTTGGTAAGTGGGGGGGCATAGTCCACGTGTTTCTCTTTGTGCGCTGCAATCCTTGGATCAGAGTTAAGTGCTTTTGCTAATTAATGTCTTACATTTCCAGCCATAAAGTCTTTTCCCTGATAACACCAGGGAGCTGGCTGTGGACCTTGGATATCTGCGATTCATCATGCTTGTCTACTACCTTTTCTCACCTAATCGGCCATTTTCAGTGCAGTCCCGGATGATTAGGAGTGCTGTGATGAGTTTGATAGTACGCCGATGCTTCCAGTCAGTGGAATTTCACAAATAGCTATGTGTATTTGTCTTTCTGCATGAGTAACTGACAGACCGGTTGTTGGTTTTTTTTTCACTGTGAATATGTGCTTGGTGATGCATTTGTATTGTCCGAAATTGTGTGCAAGATGCTTATTTTCCCCTGCCCTTGCGATAGCTTGCGACACCCTTCTCTTGAGGAGGGGATCATCCCCGGCTTGTGTTCCTGCACCGCGGGTTTGTGGGATTGACACTGGTGTCCAACCGTACACGTGGCATTCATGTCGCACCCCCAGCTGCCCAGGAGGACCACAGCAAGGCGGCCTCCTTCGTGTGTGTCCTGCTGAGCCACGGTGACGATGGCGTGCTCTACGGCACCGACGCCCCGGTCGACCTCAAGATCCTGACGGGCTACTTCCGTGGCGACCGCTGTCCAACCCTGGTGGGAAAGCCCAAACTCTTCTTCATTCAGGTACTGTCGGGCGTGAAGTCAGTCACATAGAGACTGTATAGTCTGCATTCTGATTCAGGCGGTCTCATTACTGGTAGGCATGCCGAGGAACTGATTTGGATCAGGGCATCGAGACGGATGGGGACCTCGATACAGATGGGCCCGGGAGGTCTCCGGACAGAATCCCCGTGGAGGCAGACTTCCTGTACGCATACTCCACTGCCCCAGGTATGGCGCCGACTCACTTGGTCTCTGGGATAGGTGGGGGTTGGTGAGCTGTGGGTGTTTCACGTCTCTACTTCACCCCTACCCCTACTTCAGGGTACTACTCATGGAGGAACACCATGTGCGGGTCCTGGTTCATCCAGTCTCTTTGCGACATGCTGGCCAAGTATGGGAATCGGCTGGAGCTCATGCAGATCATGACCCGAGTCAACCACAAGGTGGCGCTGGACTTTGAATCCTCGTCCGACATGCCTGGATTCCACGCGAAGAAGCAAATTCCTTGTATAGTGTCTATGTTGACCAAGGAGATGTACTTTAAGTCATAATGATGGTCCACAGCTGTGGCTGGGAAGCTGGGTTTTATATTCTGTGTTTTATTATTCAGGGTTGTGTCTAGGCCTTTTTACTTGGTTGGGTTTATATTGGCTGAAAATGTGCCTCCATTAAGCTGCACAGTTGTTCCAATGACTTCTGTGCTTTATAGGACATATTAGATCTCGCAGCACTTTGCTAACGGGAGCATGCTGTCATACAGGTAACCATGGTGACGGTACGCAGAGCACCACCTACTGCCTCTCTCAGGCAAGTACAGTCATGTACCTGCGGGCCTGAGCCATTGTGGGGAAGTGGGAGCCGCTGTTTTCAGGCTATCCTCCTGGCTACGCCTAAGTCCCGGCCCCCACTTCCCAGTCCCATCTGCAGATCCCACCTTGGTCAGCTCGGTCCTCCATCTTAGGGTTTTTGCAGGTAGCGCCCTTGGCCTCCCCGCATCGGGTGTAGGGTCTGTTCTCCCACACTGTGATCTTTGTGGTCTGTGCCACCCCCCACGCTTCCTCCCATTGTGTGTCCCGGCTGTTTGGGAGGAAACCCGGAGTTTGCGGGTGGATGCTGTTCCAGGGCCCTTAGCCTGAAGCGGGGGCATGGTTGTTAAAGTTTTTAAACGTTAGCCAAGGCCTAAGGGGATGGATTTAAAGGCATGTTTTGAGTTTGTCATGTGTGCGTGATGCATCTGCAGGGAAATTCCATGTGAGTGATATAGCAGTTTAGCTGTTGAATTGACTTTTTTCTATATATGTAAGGCATTTTGTATTTTCACTGTTCTGATGTCCTTGATGATCACTGCAGCTTCCCACAGAAGTCGACCACCACAGTGAGCATGTGTTAAAGGCTTATTAAAGGCTTTCATTTTGGAGAAGCTTCTTGTTTTTTCCTGTGTGTTTGCTGTCTGAGTTCTACAGGAAGCTCCACAAATGCATGACTCTGCTCCTTGAATGGGAAAGCCCCTGTTCTCCAGCAGGGGTGAGTCTTGGCACTTATCTGCTAGGACCTTGTTGTGGGGCTGTAGCTGGCAGTCTGCCCACTTTATCTGAGACGTCCCTCTTAACCACTGAATTCTGTTGTGTAAGGTTAGCCACCTTGGCATGCGGTCAGGGTTACAACCATTCTTAAAATAATGGGTCGTTCAGAAGAGCTCAGTGAATTTCAGTGACTTATTTTGCAATAAGTCAGTTTGTGAAATATCTTCCCTGTTAGATATTCAACAGTCAACTCTAAGTGGTGTTATTGCAAAGTGGAAGTGTTTAGGAACAACAGAAATTTGGGCCACGAAGTAGCAGACCTCCTAAAGTAACAGAGCGGGGGTCACAGTGCTCTGACTCCGTGACTGAAGAGTTCCAAACTTCCTCTGGCATTAACCCCAGAACAAAAACTGACGGATGGATGAGTCTGGGTTTGGTAGATGCCAGGAGAATGTTACCTACCTGACTGCATTATGCTGACTAAAGTTTGGTGGAGCACGGATAATGTATGGGGTTGTTTTTCAGGGGTTGGGCTAAGCCCTTTAGCTCCAGTGAAGGAAACTCTAAATGCCTCAGCATAACAAGTCATTTTGGACAATTCTATGCTTCCAACTTTATGGGAACAGTTTGGGGAAAGGCCCTTTTCTGTTACTGTGCCCCAGTGCCTAAAGCGAGGTCCATGGTTGGGTGAGTTTGGTGTGGAAGAACTTGACTGGCCTGCAGTCATGACCTCAACCCCATTGAACACCTTTAGGATGAACTACAATGGAGATTGTGAGCCAGGCCTTCACATCCAACATCAGTGCCTGACCTCACAAGTGCTCTAATGGACAAAATCCCACAGATACACTCCATAACTTCACCAAAAACAATGACTCATTATTAGTTATGAGGGAAGAACAATCTTAAGTGCTTCAGGATTTGGTCATTATTCAGTGAGGCTGTCCAAAAACACTCCCCACTCCAAGTGCAGCGATGCAGGTCAGCAGCCAGCCCTTGTGAGGGGCTCAGCCATCCGCCTATAGACAGAAAATAGATAAGGCACAGGTCAGCAATGTTTGTGATGGGTGTATCCAGGCTAACCTTAAAGCAGGCAACCCCGGTATGGTCTCTGGGTACAAATCGCTGCATAGCTGGTCATGGCTCAGAGCACAGGACAGCTTGCTTGGGGGGTGGGCTGCCTAGTAGAGAGGGTAACAAGCTTGTGGGCTATATACCCCGGCTTTGTGCAGTTTGGGTGTTGGATGGTACCCAGGAATATTCAAGTAGCTCGTTTGGGGTGGTGTACCTTTGATCATAATGGAAGTAATGGAAGGGACGAAGCATGGTAAAGTCCAGAGTTTGTGCTGAGAGACGTGGCCGTCCCTCTTTTTAATTTTTTAATTGGGTGATTGGAGAATATCTATCACTTTTTTTGGAGATGGGAAGGCACTGAGAAACCGATCGCACTAACTGAAGTGGTGGTAATAACGTTTGGAAGCACATCCTTAGTTTGGCAGAACCGGGTCACCGGCGTAGGGGGGATATATTGCAGGACTGGCTGTATCACTGTAATGTAATTGTGTTCTCTTCTGTACAAGCGGTAATTTGATAAGGAGAAAGTGTATCACAGATTAAAATATCTGACGTAAGCCGCCCGGGCCGACCGTATCCTGTTTGCCCCCCTCCCCCGTACAGTAGAAGGTTGCAAAATCGCGCATGTGAAGCGGTGCGTTTCACAAAATCATAGGTGAAATCTATGTAAGTTATTAACGGGAGCTTTTGTGAAACGCATCCACGGTCAGCCGTCCTGTAGAGCCGTGCAAATGCATGGGCGAACGCCACTTTGTGTGCCATTAATGTCCGGAAGGGGGGACTGAAGATACATTCACGGCGGTTACAGTGGCGGAAAGACGCCGGAGGAGGAATGCAAAAGAGGACGAGCCAAAGCGGAGAGAAGCGAAAATGAAAACTGAGTTTCCGAGAAGCAAGCGGAGCAGGAGGGCGGACCGAGGCGCAGGCGGCCGCCCACTGGCTGTTCTCCCCCCTCCTCCCTCCCTCCCTCCCCCGGCTCCACGCCCTCCCGCTCGGGGAGATCGCGAAGCAAACACGTCGGGAGGGGATTTCCACCCCGGGTCGCCGTTTCCTTCGCTTCTTTTGCTTTCGATCTGGTCAGCGTCGTGGGGGGGATCGACTTTAAGTTTTGCTTTTTGTTCTGCGACCCGGCTCCCCCCCCCGCCGCCCCCCACCCAACAACAGCCCGAAGTTAAAACTTTTCATATTTTTCGCGGCAGTTGACGGAGCGTCGGCGCCTGCGGACGGATTGGGAAGCCAGAAGGGGTAACTGGATCGCAGGTAAGGACGCGCTGTTTTCATGCGGCTCTCGGCGTGGTGTTGCAAGAGCAGGAAGTGGCGCCGCGATCAAGAGGTAGCCGCGATAACGTGCGGGATCCACTTTAATTTCACTTTTGGAATTACGACTGAGGGTCTGTGCCGCCAGTTTATATTACGGGAGTGTTTGTCGACGCGTCTCACGGAGACTGCTCGTAAAGAGGGACGCGGCTCTGCGCAGTTGTATAATAGAGCGAAAGGTGGTAGGAATCGGCCTTGACGTGCTGCCAGACGGGGGCAGCGAGGCAGCATGTCCGGCACCTTTAATCGATTGGGGGCCGCGGTTAAAATTAAAGTGGCGTTTCTAAGAATAGGCCGATTGTCGGGTATTCCGGGTATCGAGGCTGTTCGTGGAGGGAGAGGCGTGCAGGGATGAAGATGCTGGGACGGCCCCGCGTGCAGAGTATCGATTGTTTATTTGCGGCGTAGACAGTTTCAGTGTGACACGGCTCAGTACGCTTGTGTCGCCGGGTGCATGCCATCGAACATGGCCGATGTGTAGGAGGCCATGTGTATGTTTTTATCTCTTGGTGAAAAGGGGGACTATGCACTTTGCTCTACCGACTGGCGAGTGTGAAAAACACACGGGCGTCACACAAACCTGCAGTCGCTGTCGCGTCAGCTGGCGGCGACCCGATTGGCTGAACCCGTGGTGAGGGCGACCAATCAGGAGCCTGGGGAGCGCGCAACCGAACACGGTGCCGGGGCGAGCGACCTGGGCATGCGCAGTGCGCGCTGGCAGGGGCCGAATCTGGCAACAGAGCGACTAAAAAAATAAATTGGCATGTAAGAGTAAATATGTGGGTTGTGCCAAGTCGTCGTGTCATGAGTTTGTGACATTTCAGTGGAAGACTGAATTGGCAGTATGATTACTGTTGAGTGCGCACTGACCTGTACTGTTGAGATACGCTGAACAATAAATGTCGATGGGACCAATAAAGGAAGTCATGAAATATCTTCGAGGGTGTCGGTTGATTCTTGTGTAATGTTCTCGATGTGCAACTTGTTGGTGACGTCATCTAACCTTCCTGCCGGTGTGACTTTGGGGTGGAATTAAAGATATTGATCGAACAGTAGAAAGACGAGGGGAGGGGAGGAGATCTCTGAAATATGCCTGTTAGAGTAGGCCCTGCAGGGGGGTGCTGTGAGTGTACCTCATAGTGTTGTGTGATTTGAACTGCTGTGTTTGTGTGAGAGGGGGCCCTGTGCCATTCGTTGTTCAGGAACTGCATGTGGTGATAAGCTTATAGTTGTATAAGCACAGGAAAGGTAGAACCGGTTTTTCTACTTTTTCTGGTGTAGTGTGGGGTGGGGCGGCTCTGCCCGCAGCTGTGACCTAACTGAGGCTTCCTGGTGGTGTTTGTCTTAGGTCTTTTTGAATGCCCCCCCTTTTAGATGTGAGTCTGCAGTGTATCCTATCTGCACCTCTGGCCATGGGTGTGAGAGGCTGTGGCTTGACTGAAACCTGATTTGTGCTGAAGTTTTGTGCCTGTGGATTTGTTGTACAGAAGGTTATCGTGACCCTCGGTTGGGGAGTGCCGGCGGGCCATCTTCAGAGGTAGCCGACGTCGCACGGGGGGGGGGTTGAAGCACCATACTGCGAGTGCAAGTTGGTCACTAGGCCGTGTGTCCGGCTCCCTGAGCCCAGGGTCTGTAGGATGAGGGTGTGTGTAAGAGAGAGGAGTATGGGAGTTGCTGCTGGGGATAGAGAGGAGGTGCTGAATCAGAGATCAAGCTGGAGGTTCTTCACCTCTGTCCTGAAATGCATACTGAGGATGTGACCCTGTCACAATGTATGGAACAATACTGACCCCATGCTCAGTTGCCAAGTGATCCATCCTGTAATGTAGCTGATTGTAGATAATGTTCAACGATCAAGTTGATGCCCCCGTTCCCCCGTGGTGCAGGCCTGCCGCCATGCCGGTGGAGAGGATGCGCATGCGGCCCTGGCTGGAAGAGCAGATCAACCAGGGCTTGATACAGGGGCTGAAATGGGTGAACAGGGTAAGTGGGGGCTGCCATGTGTGGGTGGGGTGCCCAGCTGGCTAACCCTAACTCACTTTACTGGCCTGTCACTTCGCCACGTAGGAGAAAAGGATCTTCCAGATCCCCTGGATGCATGCAGCACGACACGGCTGGGATGTGGAGAAGGACGCTCCCTTATTCAGGAACTGGGCTATCCACACAGGTAACCGTCAGGGTCAAGGCTCACAGGGCCATGGTGTCTTTGAGCCTCTTTCTATGGAAAGTGAGCATGCAGGAGTCAGGGCTGATGGGTAATCGTGCGCTATGCCACCCCTGCTCTGTTCAGCCTGAGCTCTCTGCCATTCATGCTGACCCATTTTGATGTATTAAAAGCAAACATCTGGTAAATGGTAAATGGACTGCATTTATATAGCGCTTTTCTACTCCTACTCGTACTCAAAGCGCTTTACAATTTATGCCTCACATTCACCCATCCACACTCACATTCACACACCGGTGGTGGAGGCTGGCATGCAAGGCGCCAACCTGCACACCGGGAGCAATTTGGGGTTCAGTGTCTTGCTCAAGGACACTTTGATAGGGTCAGGAGGAACCCGGGCTCGAAGCTGCAACCCTCCGGTTGCCGAACGATGGCACTACCTCCTGTGCCACCATCTTCCCCTGTCTGGTGATGTTTTCTACCCCAACCCTGCTCAGATATCAACCTAGTGCCTACACAGAATTGTAATTTGTGGCATTTCAATTAAGGGATTATTTGTAATCCTGTGACTCTGGCTCCCCTCTGCCTGTACCCCACAGGAAAGTACCAACCAGGTGTAGACAAACCGGACCCTAAGACGTGGAAGGCCAACTTCCGCTGTGCCATGAACTCTCTGCCGGACATCGAGGAGGTGAAGGACAGGAGCATGAAGAAGGGCACCAATGCCTTTCGTGTCTACAGGATGCTGATGGAGTCTGAGAGGCCCAAGAGGAAAGGTGGGTTTGGAGCGTCAGTGTTATGTGTTGAGGTCTGAGTAGACTGAAGGAATGATGTTAACAGGGCTGGATTGAGTGAGGGCATGCCACTGGGGGAGGGCCGTCCAGCAACAACTGGAAAATCCAGTTAGACGTGAAATGTCAGAGTAGATGTGAAGCTGTGTGGGGATCCGTGCCGTGTGCCCTTTCCTCGAGTGTAAGAGTAGATGTGAAGCTGTATGGGGTGCTGTGCCGTGTGTCCTCTCCTCGTTTGTCAGTAGATGTGAAGCTGTATGGGGTGCTGTGCCGTGTGCCGTTTCCTAGCTTGTCAGTAGATGTGAAGCTGTGTGGGGTGCCTTGCCATGTGCCAAGAGTAGATGTGAAGCTGCGTGGGAATCCGTGCCGTGTGCCCTTTCCTCGAGTGTAAGAGTAGATGTGAAGCTGTGTGGGGTGCCGTGCCGTGTGCCCTCTCCTCGCTTGTCGGTAGATGTGAAGCTGGATGGGGTGCCGTGCCGTGTGCCCTCTCCTCGATTGTCGGTAGATGTGAAGCTGTATGGGGTGCCGTGTGCCCTTTCCTCATGTATGATTGGTTCTCCTCTTTCAGGAAAGAAAAGGGCTGAGAAGGAAGAGAAAGTCAAGGTGAGTGTTGTGGTGAGTTTCAGAGCTCGATGGCTGAAGTGGTTGTGCTGCCCCTCTCATGGCAATGGCTGTGCCCTGTGCCAGGTGGAGCGACGGCTGGGGTCACGGGCAAACAGCAACGGGCAGCCTGGCCAGGGAGCACTGGCAGTCAAGGCAGAGGATGTGGCCGACAGCACTGTTGCGACTGGTAGGTCCCTGGGCTGTGTGCAAGGTGTCGTACCGGGCTCTGTGGGATTTCTGTGCCGGGGGGGGCGGCAGCTGCAGTGTGGCCGCGTCTTCCCCAGTAGTCACCGCGGGGTAGCTGCACTGCGCCCGCGTCTTCCCCAAAAGTCACCACGGGGTAGCCGCGTCTCCCCCCAGTGGTCACTGCGGGGCATTTGCTCCTGAAGGTGTTTGCAAACCACATTTGGTGCTGTGAGGCTCCTCAGACACAGGGCGGTGTTTTTCACACCTGCCATTTCAGTTTGTGGGTAATGTCTCCAACCTTGGGAAAGTGCTCTGTGGTTTAGAGATGATAGTACAGTGACACACCGCTTGTTTTCAGTCCACAGTCAAAGGCTATGAAAGAGAACAGACTGGATATTAAATATTGAGCTAATTTCTTAATGGCCTAAATGAAGGGATGTTAAAATGCAAGTTCCTTTTCTTGTATGAGAATGTAGCCCAACTCGCTCGACACACACACACCTAGTGCAGTGTGTCATAGTGGGTGTCTGACATTGTCTCTGCAGAGCCAGTGAGGGCAGGGAACCGCAGCACACTGGAAGAGCAGCTGATCATCAGCGACCTGCCCGACGTGTGCCAGACCATAGAGGTGATGACAGAGAACGAGGAGCAATCAGTGACGTCCAGCCATTCGTACCCTCTGCAGATTTCGCCCGTCTCGTCATGTGGAGGTGTGTGGTCCTCTGGGATTGGAATGAAACCGACAGGGTGGAAATTCCCCTGCCCCTTTGTGTCAGACTGGTTATTCCTTCTGTGTGGAATGAATTGCTTTAGGAAATCCTGATGTTGTGTACTTGAATGGTTCCATGCTTGTTTTTGACTTTGCAGAGAGTGACACAGAGAGCATCCATAGTGAAGAGGAGCAAGCGAAAGAGAAGGTGAGTGGTTGCAGGTGGGCGAGTGGCTGTGACCAAGGCAGCCTGCAGCTGAGGCCTTTGTCCCCCGTCCTGCCCCATTGAGCAGGTCCTCCCCAAGTCAGCAGGCATGTTGGGCAGTGTAATATTTAAGTTTACTGCACTACAAATTCAGTTTCACAAAGTACTACTAGCTACAAATGGAGTCCCTGCTACTACCATGTACAGGCAGTATTTCAGCACACTGCCTAAAGCCTCGTTCATACTTCACTTTTGCGCTTTCGGTCTGCAGGTGGTCGTCCATATGGCACCTTATGGTCATACTACACCTGGCGGCGGATGGTTGCGGTCGGTGCATGTATACAGCAGTGATATTTCACCAGATGTATTGTAACAAACACAAATACCAACAGTGTAGTGAAATGACTTGGCCAGTACAGCTGTGGCCAAAAGTTTTGAGAATGACACAAGTACTGATTGTCACATTGTCTGCTGCCTCGGGGTAATTCACATATATTCCAGAATGTTATGAAAAGTAAGCAGATGAATTGCAATTAATTGTAAAATCCCTCTTTGACATAAAAATGAATCCCAAAATTGATTCAGCTGTGGGATCAGGGCACCACCAGCGCAGAGCTCACTCAGGAATGGCAGCAGGCAGGTGTGAGTGCATCTGCACACACAATGAGGCGAAAACTTTTGGTGGATGGCCTGGTGTCAAGAAGGGCAGCAAAGAACTATAGTCCTGGAGGGCCGGAGCCCTGTGTAGCTTAGTTCTTTCCCTGTTCCTCCACAAATGATTCAGCTCAACAGCTATGTGGCAATTAGCACAAGGCGTTGAATCAGGTGTGTTAAACGAGGGGAAACCCAAAAATGTGCAGGGCTCTGGCCCCCCAGGACTGGAGTCTGACACCTGTGCTGTAGGCATAAGGCAGGGAACAAGGACAGGGTACCTTCAGAGTAACTTCAGTTAAACTGCATATTTTTAGACTGGGTAGGAGGTGCAACTGCTGGTACCTGGTGGAAATCCCACAACAATACAAGGAGGATATGCAAAGACCACCCATGGTACCCCTCACGGAGACTCGAATGCTGGTCCCAGAGGTGTGAGCCGGCAGTGCTAACCACTATGGCACCCATATTTGCCTCCTTTAAATGAAAAATAGGCCATGAAAAAATACCGTTGCTAAAAAAAAATTGGGTAGCAACCATGCAATAAGAACTTTTTTTAAAAAAAAAAAAAACACCTTTACTTTTTTTGTCAGAAACTTGTTTCACATATTTTCAGTTTCATTTGGTCAAATTTTGTGATTTTTTTGTTAGATTGATGAAATGTCAAGAAATATGGTCGAGATCGCCCTTGAAGCTAAACTGCAAAAATATGTTCAGCACATTTTTGCTGACAAAGTATTACTGACAGCAGATGACTAAACGAGGCTTTAGCCAGCTTGAGTAGTTGATCACAGTGTCAGCAGCTATAGCGCCTACAGTTAAGACTTGGTAATCCATCTGAAACTAAGTGCGTTTGGGCCTGGCCAGTACCTGGATGGGACACCAGCTGGGTTGCTGCTGGAAGAGGTGCTAGTATGGCCAGCAGGGTAGCCCATCCTGTGCTCTGTGTGGGTCCCAATACCCCGCGCCGCGAAAATGGTGCTGTCCTTCAGATCGGATGTAAAACCAAGGTTATGAAAGATCCCTGGGCATCCTTTGATAGAGTAGGGGCAGCACCCTGATGCTCTGGCTAAAATTGCCCACTGTGGCCCTTACAAATCCAGCCTCCTAATCATCTAACTGGTGAATTCTTTCCTGCCCCTTCACCACCTTAGCTACTGTGTGGTGGGTGCTACACAGTAGTGGTGGTTGAAGTGACTCAACCCTGCATCTGTGAAGTGCTTTGAAAAGGTTTGTGTGTGGCTCAGTGGGCCAAGCCTCTGTGCCTGTGATTGGAAGGTCGCTGGTTCAAGCTCATCCTCGGCAAAATAATCACCTCTGTGGATCCATGAGCAAGGCCCTTATCCCCCAGCTGTCATGGGCACTGATACAGGCGGCTGCCCTTCACTGCCAAGCTTGTTCTCACCTACATATGTGTCTTTGTGGAGCACAAGATTGATTAGGTAGCCGAAAAGAGAATTTCCCCTGGGGGATCAATAAAGTTTCATCACTTCCTTTAATCACTGACTACAAACTCCACTTTGTTTTGCTCTTATTGGTGAAAAATCTTTTGTAAACAAACATTCTGTTGCTGTTGTGATTTTTTTCAGCAAAGATAATTAAAAATATTTTGCCAGGAATACTTTTGTACAAAGCATCACAAGACAATTTGACTCATAGGCCCTCATGCAGCGGCTCACCATGACTTCTGCAGTGACAGCTATTCTTCCTCAACTCTTTGGTCATTGCCCGCTGTGATACTCCACGCTGCCACCTGCTGGAAACGTGCACAGTTTCCACTAGCAGTAAAAATCACTTACCCTCCGCAACCAAATGCACATGCGGAAAAGCGAAGTATGAATTAGCCTTGATCACACTGACAGGCATGCTTCTCACACTCTGTCCACCCCAGGGCTTCCACACTTGGCCCTCTGGCCATCACGAGTCCAAGCCTCTCTTCAACAGCGCCAGCACCCTCAGGATCCCCAGCAACACCCTGCCCAGCATGTCCACCTTCGTCACGTTGGGCAAGACCAACTTCCGTGTCATCAGCGGTCGTGAACACGCACCACTCATCGCCTACGATACGACGTCCTGGGACCCACAGCGCCGTTCCATCCAGCCACCGCAGCTGCCTGCTGGTGCCACCCCCAGCCCCACCCATGAGACCAGAGCCAGTGTCATCATGAAGACCCCTGACGCTTCTGCCTCCAGCGTCAAGACCTGCTGATGCAGGCTGCACTCCCTCAGTCTCCCTGCAGACAGACAGTCGGCACGACAAACTGACATGGCAATCGCTCTCGCTTCTCCCTCTGAAGATGTAAATGTCTCGCCTCTGCCGTTGCCAGCACCCTTTGCTCCTTCACCACATATGCCTCTCACCGCCTCCCTTGCGGCCTGCCTACGGGGATGTCATGCTCACTTGAAAAGACACAGGACACCTTTTTTCCACTTCACCTGAGGGTCCCTTCAGTTCCTGCCCCTGCCCCTGCCCCTTCAAAATCCCAGCCTTCCACGCTCCAGCACATGCAGGCCCACATCACAGAGACAGACACCCAAGCCACCATAGGGAACTGAGGAGCAGGTCAGGTCATGGCCACAATGCAGAAGAGATGAGGCTTGGGGCAACACAGACCAGGCGAGGGCAGTGACAGGGATGGAGGGGCTGAGTGTATATAGGCTAAGGCCAGTCTGGGCCACAGTATTGATGAGAAGAGAGAACCAGGCAGAGGGTGGACCACTGAAAGGCTGGGGCAGCATTAGGTGTGGGAGGGGGTAAGGCACAGGGCCAGGGCACGATGTGAAGGTGGGCAGGAATGCAGCATGACACGGCAGGCAGGGCCAGCACAAGGTTGGCCCGACGGGGATGGACACCTTGGCGTTCCATGGCGCGAACCGGACCGGATGAGCCGCAGCACCCCGCGAAGCGCAGGCCGGCCGCGCTCACCTCTCTCTCCGCATCGTCGACCTCTGACCCCATATGCACGCTTCAGACAATTTGCCAAAAGAAAAAACAAAAAAAAGCAGACTTTTCCTTGAGCTTTTTATATTTCTTTTTAAATAAAGGGAATATTTTATCAAAAGTGGACTACAGGTAAATATTTTATCTTTTTTACCAAAAGTAATTTTATTCATTTGATTCTGCATTTTCATGTCCTTCTGCACTAACGCTCCTTGTCTCTACGTGCACACTTTCCTGCTTCTGCCCGAATGTGTGTGTGTTTGTGTACCTGTGCACATGAACTACTATTAATCCTGTGGATCTATAAAAAAAATATGCAAACCTCAAACATGTCACAGATGACTTTTGCTGTCTTGAGTCTTATTAATTGTGCAGAAAAAAATGATACCCCTTCGCACTCGGCCTCCCCCGTGTGCTTCTTACATCACTGGTTCATGCAGTACTCAACCCTCATCTCCGCAATGGAACCGTGCACGCACGCATGCACACACAGACGTGTTTTTCCTACCTGGTGGGGACACGGCTGGATAGTGCCTGGTGGGAACCATGCTTTCTAAAGCAGCTACAGCAAACCAGAAATACAGCCAATCCCCATTCAGCCCTCTGAGCCCGCCTATCACTTCAAAACCAGAGATTTCACAAAGGAAGCCTGACATGACCGTGCACAGACTGGTGGGGCCCCGTGACGTCATAAATTTGCACAACGGAATTACATCACTATTGAATGCAGAAGGCTAACAGTGGGGACCACACTTCTGAATGCTTTAACAGCTTTCATTGATAATGATGTAACATTTTTTACTGTAAATAGGAACAAACTCTACATTTGACACATTATGAGTTCATGTATCGTATCAGTATAAATTTAAATGTTTTTTTTTTAACACTAAAGATTTTAAAAAATCACCCCTTTTTACACATAGAAATAAAAAAACCACTCTGTATGTCAAATAACACTATAAACCAAAAAGAAAAAAACCTTTGCAAATCTAAATAGGAAAAAACTCCCCTTTCAGCACATTTTGTAGGCCAAGCGTCGCCCGAATATAGAGACGAAACGGTAAGAAGATTTAATAACATGATCATAGCCGCCAAAATTATCATGGTTATCAGTATCATCACAGTAGTGTTAAAATGTTAAGTTAAATGTTAAAAGTTAAAATACACAAACAATTTCAATTAAGATTTGTAACGGTAATATTAACCATCTGGAATTTTACCATGAAACCACTAACAGTTTCATCCCTGCTGTAAATAGTTAAAATCACCCTCCATTTACCACATTTGAGATGTCAAGTATCACTGTAAATGTATAGAAAAAAAACTCTGCAAATCTTTAGCACTGTAAATAGCAAAACATCTCCCTTTTGAAATATAAGACGTCTGACATTTAATCTTTATCAGTATCCAATCAACAGCACTACTGCTACTGGAGGATCAGCCACTTTTTTTCCGTAGTGGAGGATGTATGTGGAGGACAAGAGATTTCGTTGCCTCTTTAACCCCTTATACAACAGTCTAAAAGGACATGTTTAGAATTCATTATTAAATCTGACAGATTGTTCTTTCGTTTTCCATAGAATAAAACCGCCATTCTTATAATCTTTAGTGGCAAGTTTAACCACTTTTTTAAAATAAAAAAGGTCAGGATTTGTTGCGGAAATCATGATGACAAACATCTCCTAACTAAACAATTGTCATTTTTCATAATTAATTACCAGTTTTCTACACTATGTAACTATACAACAGCGGGGACTTACGGGTGAACACACAGCTTCTACGAAGTTCTGTGCTTTCTGCTATTGGGTGAGGGATGGTCATGGTGGGGACCAGTTAAGCCCAGTGAAATGCACAGAATAATTCTGGTTTCATTCAGGACAGGAATATAGGTCAAGTATGACTATATACCATTCAGGTCACTGTTGAAAATGTGATTATGCCTCATGTCTGAACTATCATGTAAAAGCTGAGTCATCCTGTTCAATGCATAGTGCTTCTTTCCTGCACACTTCTTGTTTTAGAGGCATGACACATTACTCACCTTTCCACGGCAACACAGATCAATATATCAAAACTGCCTTTGCTATTTAGTACAGAGAACATCTTCAGATCATAGGAACCACCCAGGTGGAGTATTTAAAAGTTTGGTAATTTCACAAAAACACAATTTTCAAAATGCCTGACCTTTCCTTTGGGGAATACCTAACTTGGTAGCAAATTTCAGGCCACGTCTGGCTCCTGGCTTTTGATACAGCCAGATGACCACCTCTTCTGATGTGTGTTGAACATGCCCAGAACTTGAAAATATACATTTGCCTGAAAAAAAATCCTTTCCCTTGCACACTTGGTGCTGGAAACCCGCAAATACTTCTCAATTACATTTATGAAGAAAAGTTTCCCATAACAACCAACAATATACAGAAGCATGAAGACCTTTGCTGTGAATCCTCATTCCTATTCTGATAACCTTAGCCCAGTTTGAGTAATTAGCCATGTACCTTAGTACCAGACAGGCATCCAGTTGTTGGGGACAGTGACACACTCACAGTACAGGACTTTGTGGTCATTTTGTTGTATTGATGCCTTTTTATTACATAGTACCATATGATTATTCTCTTTTTGAGTGTGCTATTTTGTTGCGTTGTCATTTCAGTAAATCTTTGATCCTGGTCAACTGACAGCCTTTACACACTGCAATGTGCAATCTTGCAGTATTGAATCTGGAATCCGTGACATAAATAGTATTCAGGTTAGCTAAAAGAACAATCAGTGTCAGTAAGAAACTAGCAAATGACCAATTCAGAGTTTTGAAGAAGGCTGTAGGTAGATACCTACAGTGCACACGGACGTTCCCAAAACATTTGCGTATGTCAAATTTCACAAGGTCAGTATAGCGCACGTTCCAGGAACACTGAACTATTAAACACTTTTCAAAAATGTTAACTTGGCCGGTGCGCACCTTAACATTAGCCGTTTATCTATAAGCAGTTACCCAACAAACACATTAGCCGTATATTATTAAGGTAGCAGATAGGTGGAATGGCTAATAATCATATAGTTAATGTGGGAACAATGCAAACACATAAAACAAAAATGTGTCCTGTAAAATGTGGTAAACTCTGAGCTATTAGTTAGGTTCTCCCCAAACAAGCTTGATGGGCCGAATGGCCTCCTCTCGTTTGTAAATTTCTTATGTTCTTATGTTCTAAACACCGAGTCATACTTTAAAAAAAAAAAAAATAAAAAATACTGCCGTATACCGTGAAACCGATATAACTTTGAAAAATACCGTGATATATATTTTTGGTCATACCGCCCAGCTCTACTCATGCTATACTGATTACAGCACACATTTCTTCAAGGTGAAACAGAAACAGCCCAACCTTCCACAATACCATCATAACACATAACAACCTGTCAAATTCAGGCTTGCTATACATCAGTGGTGCTGCCGTTACCAGTTCACACACTGTCATGTGCCACATACATGCTTGTAGACAGTGACGGCATCCAGAATGTCTTGCACACTCGTGATCTTTCACTATACCCTGAAAACACAGGGTGCACACACTGGACATTTTCTCTAAGTTTATTAGACAGTGCGACATGTCAGAGGCTTCACTCTCACACTCCCCATCGAGTTCAGAAGCCTCCTACTTCCTTCCATCTTCTGAGAGCTCTCTGTTGCTCCACCTGTGGAAAATTTACAGCGTCAGACACATGGCTGCAAAGCCAAATACAGGGTGGGGGGGGGGGCATACCCAGCCAAAAGCCCCCTCACCCGTCGGCGTGCGGCCTAGCCAGGGAAACGGAACCTGACCAGCTGGGGGGGGGTCTATTCAGGGAAAAGGAACATGAGCAGTAGGGGTGGGGTCTATTCAGGGAAAAGGAGCG
>JAODKC010000053.1:11125704-11140590 GCA_026777985.1 Mormyrops attenuatus | reverse complement strand
CCCCCCCCCCCCCCCCCCCCCCCCCCCCCCCCCCCCCCCCCCCCCCCCCCCCCCCCCCCCCCCCCCCCCACCACCATCACTGTGCCAAATATAGGAACAATAGCACAATGTTCTTCTCGCTTAAACATCTATATTGGCTTGGCCCTATACTCAGACTGCATGTTTGTGCTTCTCCATACCCAATTAAAGCAGCACTTACCCACAGGACCCTTTCTATTTGCCCTTTTGTGGTCACTTTCTGTTAAAACACCACTTTTACCACACGGCGCACTGAGTAGACAGACTTTACCTTGCCCTGTAACACCAGCAAAACTACAGATGTTTCTCTTAAGGCTCTTCAACAGGCCAATAATGCATTCTGACAGATGATTCTACACCAAGTCCTCAAGTTACCTGCAATACATATGACAAACAGCCACATAAACTTTGACACATTACTGCTCAAACAGCTGTCACATAATACCCAAACTGACTACACTTAAAAACATAATTACATCATCTTTACAGCCAAACAGGACTCATTACAGTAACCCCTGCGGCGTTCTTGATGTTAACCCACATGTGATGATCCTTAGCCTTTTCCGCTTCCCATTCAGGTCGGATCTCACCTCTGGATAGTCCCCATCCACCCTTCCTGTGGTGAGACCACTTTTGTGTTCAATTTCATTTTACCAGTAGCACATACCTGACGGAGGACTGGGCCAGTTCCCACCCCCCACATTAGGTGCCCACGTTTGCTGAGGTGAACGTCCTCATAAGCCCTCAAAAGCTCCCCACACACACATCACTGACGCCAAAGTTAAGTGGCAGTTCCGCCATTTCACCGCTAGATGGCTTGCTTAGCGCCATCCAGCATGTACGACATTAATACTGCTGTGTGAAGCAGCATGTGTGAACCGACCTGGGATGTTGAAATCCCATAGGGCTTGTTGCCTTTGTGCCCCTGTGCTCCTATTTAAAAATGAACACCTTTTCACAGAAGAGATACAGTAACGGACATACCATTTTGCCATATGTGCTCACCTTGGAGGTCTCAGCGCCATCGACGACACATCTGCCAAAGTAGTCCATGGACAAGTGGGAACAGGGGCGGGAGGAGGATGAGCCAACAGGCCGCGAAATGACCACGGCCACGTAACCAAACATGTCATTTTATTGTCTTAAAAAGTAAATGACACCATCCCCAGTGGGCTTGTCACATACACTACGAGAACAGGGACCAGCACTACTACACAAATAGGGACCTTCAAATATTATAGACATTACAAAAGAAATCCCCCATTCCCTCGGCAGTTATTATACTAAGCATGACCCAGTGACAGCATTTACAATATGGTACACATTCACAATTAAAAACAATGTTATTGGACGCTGTTAGAAATCGATTATGTTGAGGGAAGACATTTCATGGACCGTCATCATTTCATATGAAATATTTTACATATTCACAGGCCATCCTTCCTGAAGGACGAGAGGGTCACCGCCGACCGGACTTTTCAGTGCAAACGTGTTTAGTTGAGGCAGTCCTATCTGCGATTCTCCCCTTATATTTCCAAAGAAAAAACTTCAGGATTCCAAAAAAACAATGTGGACAAAAATAAAGGAGGAACCTGCGATGCCATGGCGTAGGCGTCCTCGGGCCTTCGGTTCTTTGCATTTTTCACGTCATCAAAAAGACAGGTCATTAATGAGTCCCAACAAAGTGGAGGCGGACAAAACAAAGATGAAACCCACATGGGCACCCCTCCGCAGCTCACTCGGAGGCCCCTCTGGAGAACACACGCGTGCCGTCACGCGCCCGCCACTTTCACCCCATCGTATCACGTGAACGACCAAGGCTGTACTCCTTGAACCTCTTTCGACTTCACTACTCGTTGAATCGTCACACCCTTTTCTTGTGCTTTCCTTGCATTTCACTGGCACTCATAAACAAGTTAAAAAATAAAGTATCGTCAGGGTAGAATTCCACAGTTTCTCTAGAACCAAGGTACACTGATGGTCACATTCGGTACAGAGAAAACAACACACACACCTTTCACATCAGGGTCATCGACAGACATTCAGGCCTAGCTAGAGACGACTGGTAGAAACTGAAATCTAATAAGTATGCGTGCACCCCCAACGCTTTCAACTCAATTCTGGGACAGATCCCTGAGGCTATCATAGCTGCAAATGTGTGAAGAACAGTCACTAAAAAACAGGAACCTTCCAAAGTGATCTAGGGTGAGTTGGTGACTTGAGGCAGCGACATGGATTTTTACCACTAAGACTGGACATTCATCCCATGGCGGCCGAGCATGCGTGACATTGATGCTGACGACTGTATGCTTGTTATGTGCTATTCTCTTGACTCGTATGCAAGACTGAACTGGGAATAAAAATCGGCCAAGGACTTTGGGGTCCCCTATGAAAAACTGGCTAGTCCACAAACCTCCAGCCCACAGAGAAAACACCCAGTAACCCAGACGGCCAGTACAGCCCTGCTTGTACATCACTTTGGATGAGAGCATTTAATCCAAATAAAGTTAATGTAAATGTGTCGGCTACACGTTTGTGACGAAACCTAGACCGAGTCAACACAGACACACCCCCTGACTTGTGGGGGGGCACTGGCACCAGTTGCCAGACTGGTCTGTAACCAGTAAACTGGCTGGGTTCTACGGTGATGCCCTTAAATGACAAACTACAAATAAAAGGGATGAAAACAACCAGCTTCCCAAACAAACCTTCCAACACGGTTAATGTGCAAATAATCCCGAGCGATTTCAATCAAGCGTTCCCAGCCACATGTGAGCGTGGGACCCAGGCAAGACACCCTATACCATGATTAAACGTGAGACCCCCACTAAGGGGCCATTCTTGGTGCAGCAGGGATGTTTGAAATATGGCCTGAAATCACAGAGTGCCCCCATCCAGAGAGGTGAACAGTCTCCAAAGGAGACCCGGAACACTACATTCTTCACTACACTTGACTCCGATCAGCTCACATTTGCAGGACGGGCGCAAGGATAAAAAAAGCCAAACTTTATGGTGCCGCTTTGGGACAATGGCAGATGATTCCGTCAGGGTCAGATCAAGTGAGACGGTCCATGCGAAAACTCTTCACTTCACTTGCTATGTGATACAGATTATAGAAACCATATTGTTGCCATTTCCTCAGGCTTTGCTTGTGCGTTCAAAAAAAGAAATAAAAATTACAAACTTAAAACACATCAGCTGTGATACCTCAACCCACAGAATATTCCACATTTTAGGGAGATTGTTTTCTTACCTGACTAAGAGTTGCAAACAAAAACTAGAGAAACAAAATCGCTAAAAATAAGTGAAAATTCTAATTTTTGATTGAAAGTGACGGCTCAAGTGATGGACATCCCTCCTCTATTACCGTGGTCCAAAATTTCTGGGGGAAAACGTTCTAATAGAAACTAATCCATTTCACTGGTTTTACTTGAGTCTTATGACCAGGGGAGCGACGGAACCGTTTCCAGGGTTGTGGCTGGGGGAGTGGCTAGAAGCATGGCCTGGGGCATTGCTCAGTCTCCGGTGGGCGTGGTCTCCCACCACCTGTCAAACGCTCGTGATGGAGGCCAGACAGTTGGGCGACTTCTGCAGTTTCTCCGGCTGCGTGCCAGGTGGCTCCGGGATGGCGCGGAAGCTGAAGGGCGGTAGGCCAGCTGCCACAGTACCCATGTGACCGGGGCTCAGCGCTGGATTCTGCCGCCGGTTACTCTCCACGATGCTGGAGGTGTTGGATGCCAGGCTTTCCCGGGTGCTGCCGCACAGACAGCACAGAGCCAGGGTTATGGGCAGACCAAGATGGGGTTAGGGGTGGTAGAAAAAAGGGAGAGGAAAATGAAGGTGGTGGGGGTGGGGTTAGAGGGGCCAATGGGGAATGGGTCAGAGGGAGTGTGGCAGAAAAAGGAGACAGAAAAAGGGAGGAAAGCACATTAAAGTGGGCTTGCCACACTGACATCACTCTACCGAAGACTGAACCGACCGATGTCTGCTGCTATACTCTGCCCACCCCCCAGCACTGTCCAAGCTGAAAATGCAATAGGAGGGATTTACACCCAGGTGAGACCTCCACAGTCAGCTAAAGTGAGCATCCACAATACTCACAACCTGATAGGGTCTCAGTCAAGTAACCAGGATAACAGGAAAGAGTAATGGATGACAGATCACTTCACACACCCACACATCAGCATAATCATCAGCACCAGACAAAAAGAAGTTTCTCTGGCCTACCCAAACTCAACGTGAAAAGCCAAACCCACAGGAGAGCAGAATACTCTAACGGTGGAGCCCCTGTCCCTCTACTGCAGCACAGCAGTGCCACTAACGGGCCCGCCCCGGTCTCATGCGCTACAGTGCTTTCCATACTGCGCTGGTGTATTCTCTCCCCTTATTCCATGCTGGCTGTTTTAACACAAGGAGTCTACTGCTCACGTTCTCTCTCTGCCTTAATGTGCCGTCTTAGACCGGGACCCGGATACAAATCCAGGCCACAGCCAAAAAGCAGATGGGATGCCTCCATCGTTGATGGTGGAAGACCGCAAATCTGGTGGGCTGATCACGCCTCCCACCTCATGCACAATCACATCGCTGTCCACTAAAAAATCTTCATCCGCATCACAGCATTTCCAGATACTGGGAAGACTGGGGGGGGTGTTGGTTCAGCAGAGACTGACATCATCGCGGACGATGACTCACCCAGGAAACGGTGAGTGAAGTGAACTAGAAGCAGTGAAATTAGCTGCAGTCTGCTGGTGAGCCCGGTTGGGGCCATTAATTTATATATACAGGCCGGCGATCGGCCAGGCATCACCTGGCAGAGCCACTGTCTAAATCTTTGTATCGCAGAGATATGGACAAATTTAAAAACATTAGTAAACAGCCAGACCATTGCTCACACCACCAGAGCTACCATCTGCTGTGAGAAAACAGCAAGTTTATACAGACTACATAAAGCATATTCCCATCTTCAGGCTCAAAGCCAGCACATGCCCACACATGAACACACCTACAAAGCTCCCAGTCCAGAGGGTACAGATGATCCTTTAAGTGGGGGAGGGGGGGGGGCACCTGCAAGCCAAGAACAACGGTCGTTTGACTGGATCGGCCAGGTCATATCAGAGATCCAAGCATGCTGCCAATGGGCTCATAGACACACAGGTGAGACAAACACTGCATCTCTTTAATTGGTGACATTTTAAAGATCCACAAACAGGTGTTTCACAAAAAAAGTCACATGACCACAGGGTACCAAGGACCTTGCTCAAATCGCTTATGATTTGTTCCATTTTAACATACTGTCCATGACTCCTCTCCGTGGCACAAAGAGAAGACTTTTTCATGCAGCAACCCCCCTCCAGGCCCATATAGGGCGCTCTGCCAAATAAACCACCTCCTCTGGCGATGGCAACACCACTCATACGTGGCAGAGTCCCATGGCTCGGCCAGTGCCACAGTGGGTCTTGTCCCCCGTAAGACTGGGACCTGGATTCAAATCCACGCCATCAGCCAAAATCACAAGCTACCTACCCCCCCCCCCCCGTCACAATCACAAACAACGAATGGAGGATGGCAAATAACACTGGCACTACACAAGAGCATACAGTACAAACAATGGATTAAAAAATACAAACAAAAATGACACAATAAACATAGGCAAACTTGCACAAGTGGCCTCTGAGGAAGCAAATGTGTCCGATAAGTTCCTCCCCCAGGAAGGCCTTACCGTGGGGAGTTAAAACCGCTGTCCACAGTGACACTGCTGCTGTCCATGCTGTCGAGTCGCGCCGAATGGGCTGATTTCTGGCTGCCACCCATCTCCGTCTCCCGGGGGCTCAGGAGACTCAGGTTACTCTCAAACTTACGTTGCAGGTCTCGCTCCTTCTCACGCTCCAGCAGCCACTGCATGGTGCCGCCACCCTCACGTGCTTTCCCGTCCTCTGCCGATGCCTTGCGTGCCGCCTCCTCGGAGTCGTCGTCATCTGACACGTTATAGTAGTCGAATGTCGCCTCGGCACCGGGGGGTTGCTCCTGGCCTGGCGGCACTGGCACTCCCGTGGAGGCCGCCTGTGGGTCCGAGCAGTCGGGGACCTCCGATGGCTTGGCATGCGGAGACTTGCGCAGCGTGCCTGGCCTCGAGTGGCCGCCCTCCGCATAGGCTGCCGCTGGCGTGCCATGTGGGGGCTTGAACAGGGTGTCCTTACTGAATATCTCCTTCCTCTTGTCCACATTGGCCTCCGGCGTTTGGCTTGGCGCCGGTGCCCCTCCTCCGTTTTGCGCCTTGGCAGTGGCGTCCTCCTTGTACTCCATGGGATGCGGCGTCTGCCGCTCACAAGGAGAGCTCTTACGCACAGCATCCGAGGACGTCGGCGTCTCACGCTCAGGCTTGCCTAGTGGGGATGGTGCTGTGAGCACAGTCTCGTTGGACGTATTGCACTGGAAATAATCATCCGCGGCAATGGCGGCAACAACAAGGGCTTTCGGCGAGCAGGCTTTCGGGTCTCCATATGCTGACGCTGCATCCCTGCTCTTGCTCTTCTCCGATGGGCCACATGGCCTCGGGTCTTCGGGGCCACCCTTGCCTAAGTCGGGCACACACATCTCAGAGCCGAACTTGGTACCTGACAGCACCATCCGGGAGTAGTGCGGCGTGGTCTGCGAGGCCCGCAGGGTGCCATCGTCCGTGTAATAGCGGCTCCGGTCGTCAGCAGTGCGGTCAAAGTCGTCGGTTGCACCCACCGAGGCAGCACCCAGGGGGCCCTTGGAATTGTCCATAGAGCGCGAGCGCTCCTTGGCCTTGTCAGAACGCTCGTTGCGTGACTTTCTATCCTGCGTGTGGCTGTGGCTCCGATGCACCTTCGAGTGCGACGTGCCCCTTGATGGCTCAGGGAAGGGCATCTCTGTCCGTCGCTTGGCCAGCTCCCCGGAGACGTCCCACTCGGGTGTGACGGGGAAATGTGACTCCACGATGTTGGGGTTGCTGTGCACCAGGCAGTTGCCACGGCCACGCTCCACCGAGAACGTGCCCTCCCGCGGCGAGCGTACGAGCGATGAGCTGTACAGCCGGTAGTCCCGCTCACCCGCCAGGTCCAGGTTGGAGCCCTCGGATGGGTCGCCCCGAGACGCACGCGTCTTGCTGTGCGAGCGGGTCTTTCCATGCGCTTTGCGGTGAGCCCGGCTCCGCCGACTGCGCGCACTCTGCTGTGCCGACGAGCTTGCCTTGCTCCTCTGGGCACGCTCCTCCTCCAGGCGCTTCATCACCGCTGTGTGCCGCATCACATTGCCCACCGTCAGGTCCGGGTTGATGCGCCGGATGATCTCCATCTCCACATCGCGTGGGATGGCTGTGGGCGTGTCCTCATCACGGAGCGGCCACTCCTCTGGGGGAAACTGGGCTGAAAACGTGGCCAGATGTTTCGTCTTGTCCTTCTTAAAACTCAATCTAAAGAGCTTCAGGCCAAACTTCTTTGACTGCTTCTCGCTGCCACCCCCTCCACCCCCGCTGCCGCCCCCTCCCCCCTCCTTGCGCTTCGTCAGGGTGTCTGTCTTGTATGACACATTGAGGCTACTCTTGCTCTTCTCTGTGGCAGGGGCAGGGTGCGGGGCCGGAGGCTGCGAAGGTGGTGGCGGCGTTGGGTACGACTCCTTGGGCTCCTTGGGCGATTTCCTCTGGATGGTCGAGGCATGCAGGCTGTGCAGGTCATCACGGTACGAGTTGTATGAGTCGCAGTGGTTCTTGGAGTGCGGCCGTTCCCGGACGCAGCCCGATGTCGATGGTGTGATGGTTCCCGACTGTGGCGAGGTGCACTGCTGCTGTGGCCGCTCGGGGATCCGCTCATCCAGGTGATACCACTTGCTGTTAGTCCTGATGAGGGAGGGCGTTATGAAATACGTCTGCGGCGTCACAATAAAGTACCCCTCCGGGGTGGGGTAGATCTTCCTCTCCCGCACCAGCATGTTTAGCGTGTGCCGGAGGATCTCCGGGCTCGGAGTTGGGACACCTGCGAAGTGAAGAGAGGTAGAAAAGTATAAATGAACCTCAGTTTGGCACTCTTTAGTCATCTGAGAAGTTTCACGTGCTTGTGGGTGACCCAGCAATGAGGAGCAGGATGCTATAGGGCTATCAAAAGCCTCCCACCTCCCAGCAGACATTGAACATGGGCACTCCCCCACGTGAACTTTCTGCTGGCATTCTCTCTGGCTATACACAAATGACACAATGAGACCATCCTGAAAAAATATCTTCTTTTTTATTATGAATTCTAACTTTTCACGTGGGAATGACGACAGACAGCAAGTCCTTTTTTCGGGGGGAATCACGTCTCATTTTCAACCGCCTCCTACAGGCCAGTGACGGACGTGCAACTTTGTCGGAATGGGCCAGAGGAGTATAGGGCTGACATTAAGAAAAGCGGTCCCTGCGTCACAATGCCCAGTGACTGTGCCCATACCTCAGTGCCACAAAGCTAAATTTGGCCATTTCATTTTTGTGGTGGCTGTGGGTGCGTGCTGGGAGGGAGGGGTACAGTGTCTCCGAAAGTCACGCCTCCAACCTGCCACACATGTTCAGCTTCCCCCGCCTAATCCCTGCCATATCGAGACATCGCCATGGTCACCACAACATTCCAGACGCCTGCCTCCATGCTGGTCAGGAAAAACCGGGGTTTCGCACATAGTCTGATTTCACCCTCACCGTAGAATTTGCGGTGGGGGGGTATGGTATCCCCAGGTCTCCTTAGGGTTAACATGTCAAATCGGGACGCAGCTATCTGGCTGTTTAATACAGTAGATTACCCTTAACTAGACAGGTTTAAATGTTGCCTGCCATTACATCATACTGAGTTAGTTGCCATACCAACATGACGCAACTTTTTTTTTTTTTTAAATCCCTCCTCCTTTCCAGAGAGCAACCGCGTCACTCCATGAATGGAGTCCAAATCTCTTTCATTGCGAGATGTGGGCGCGTCTATGACATGCAAGTGACAACAGGTGCATTTAGATTCCTGAACACGAGGTGGCGCCCTCCACTACTGAGCAGAGCCACTTCTGACACAGACCACTGCCAGACCCCTCAGGAGCAAGGGCTGAGACGCGACCCTGTTGCCTTGATCCATACAGGGTGTCTGGGCTTGGGCTCTTTACTGCATCTTGATGCGTTAGCGAGAAGATACAGACTGCCATGCCCACCCGGCACACGGCACCTGCCTTCCCCACACAGGGTTTCCCCTGCAGGCCAGATGGGGGTTCCAGCCTCCCCCACCCCACCGGTGGAGTGTTGTCGTCTGTAAAGTCACATAGCAGAAAAAGAGCAGAGCGAAAGAGAGCTGGAAAAACTAGCATGTCTGCATGGAGTGGCACTGAGCAGCAGGTCACATGACCCTTCAACCCATCAACCAGAAACATCACAGACAAGGATCAACAGAGATTAAAAGTACTCAGTGATGACATCCATCTGTCACCAGCACCCAGATCAGATGTCCAGCGCCTCACACCGGTTCCAATGCTGCTGCAGAAGCGCTGGGGAATTGTTAGGCTGCTCCACAGCAAAGACTTTGTCAAAAGCATTCACAATCCAGTCAAGACACAGCATTCTGACCCTTCAGTGTAGGGCTACATGATATCACTTTGCAATATAACTGCAATTACATGGTGCATGCGCAATAATCACCTGGGTTTTAAAAGACGTCACTAAGCATTTGTCCAGACGCCGGCCTTTTGGTACTATATGCACATTTACATACGCCCACAATTGGGTAAGCAGATAACTAGTATGCCTGAAATATATTAATGTTTTTGGGTGTATTGTGACACCCAAAAGTTAGTCATTTGTATAAATTCGGTGCATCCTTATATTAAATAAATTTAGTTAGCAGAGCACGCCACCTAATACTGATTTGGTAGAAGCAATAAGCACTGAAGTGGCGGTGAAGAAAGGGACAATTCAGCAGCCACAACATTTTTCAAAAGAGGAGACATAGTGGAGGAACAAGGTAAAAAGACATTGGTCATGTGGCGGAGTTTAAAATCCGATACGTTTACTAAACATAAGAACACACAATTCATATAGTTCACTAACTTTTGGGCGTCACATTACGCCTCTCATTAATATTTCAGGCATACTACCAATCTGCTTACCAAATTGTGGGCGTAAGTAAACGTGCATATAGTACCGAAAAGCTAGCGCTTGGACAAGTGTTTAAGCCTGTTGTCTAAAGCCCTGGTGATTACTGTGTGTGAGTGATATAATCACAATGTAATATCATGCAGCTCTACTTCTCAGTCTTTCTCATGTATTACTGGGGTGTCGCTGTCGGCACGGTGCTCACTGTCCAGTGGAACACAGCACTGTCAGCTGGTCAGCCTGTTAGCCCTCTCTTAACATTACACAACAACCTGTCAGCTAACAGTTTACAAGACAAGGACCACTACTCTCACTGGCCAACCATCAAAAACTGGTGGAAAAACAGCATTGGCACAGTGACAAGCTTCTTTGAGGACAGTACGGTGCACTAACTGCACTGGAGCAGTGACAAGCTGCTTCGAAGATGCAGTGCAGTATCAATACTGGAGCAGTAACAGGCGGCTTTGTGGCCAGTGTGGTGTGATAATAGCACTGGAGCAGTGACAGGCTGCTTAGAGGACAGCACCGTACAATAAAAGCACTGGTGCAGTGACAAGCTGCTTCAAGGGCAACCTGGCCTGATAACAGCACTGGAGTAGTGACAGGCTGGTTCGAGGCCAACACAGTGCAATAACAGCACTAGAGTGATGACAGGCGGCTTAAAAGAAGAGCACAGTACAATAACAGCACTGGTGCAGTGATACTACTGAGCTGACAACGTGGTGGGATTATTGTATTGCCACAGATACAACCCTCTTAGCTGATGATCACAGTACAATAACAGCACTGGCACAATGATGTCTGTCTTAGCCTGTCTTACCTTAGAGAGTACAATAAGAGCACCGGCCCTGTGATGTGCGTTTTAGCTGAGGGTACAGTACAGTAAGAGCACTGCCCCACTAGCTCAACATACTGCTGAGTAGACAGCAAGGCCAGGTAACTGCACTGGCGCATTGATGTCCTTTCTAGCTGAGGGTACAGTACAACAGCAGCACTAGTGCAGTGATGTCCCTGCAAGCTGAGGGTACATTACAACAGCAGTCCTAGTGCAGTGATGTCCCTCCAAGCTGAGGGTATAGTAGAATAACTGCACTGGCGCAGTGACAGACTACTGAGCGGTGACCTCATCCTGCAGCTAAAAATCAAGCCACACGACCGATTCTAAACTGTGTTAAGCCGTCCATTGTGAATCGGGGCAGACTCGCAGACCCGCATGTCGCTCATTTGGACATTTCCGCATGCTTGAGAATACCATGTTCACCGTAAGAAGCTTCTAATTAAAAACCAAAGTTTGACTGTAGAGCTCTAGACTGTGGCTGAGTTTGCAGGAATGTTTGCCTAACCTTAGGGTGGAATTTTTGGGAAAATGGAAAACAGACCAGGTGGAATGCCCCTGCAAGGCTTAAAAAAACACCTTTCGAAAAGTTAAAAGTCAGCTTTGAAGGGAAGGAATACAACAACGCGTGAAAACGTTCTTTGTTATAGGATTACAAACATAGTTCATATGCAGGCTACCCAGCGTAGTGAATCCAACGTTTCGTTCACACCATGCAGTTGCTGCCAAATGAGCGCGGTGTGCCGGCGCGGGCCCACCTGGGAAGCAGGTGGCCAGGTGCTCCATGAGGGCATCCTGTGTCACCGGTTTGCGTGTTGCATTCATGGCCGAGATGGCCAGGCACAGGATCTCGCCCAGCGGGATGAACTGCGACTGACTGATGGGGGACATGCTGATCGGAGACACATCACCTGCGGGGAAGAGGAGAACAGCAGGGTCACACACACAGAGAACAGGAGGCGAGGGAAACCTCAATATCGCAATACCCTCGGACACTGGATGTTTGGGAAATTCCAGACACCTGACCTGTCAACCACCTTAATCAATGTTCACCGGATTAACTCCTTAAAGAGAACGTGGAAATGGCAGAACAGAGTATTTCATCGTAGTGTCAGCAGCACGCAAAGTTAAGGACCAGCGGGTGAACGTAGGGCCCCCAACCCCGGTGTCGTCCCCAGGCCTAGTGAATGAACTCCGTGTCCCTCTAACCACTCCGACTGGGGTCACAGAATTTCAACAGAGAAAGCACCCCCACCCTCTTCAGCCCATCCCACAGTGGTCCGGTGAGGTCAAGTGCCGGGAAGGGGCGTAAGAAAGGGGCATTCGCAGTGGGAGAGGGACAGACTGGCAGTGACTTTCTGGAGCCCAGGGCATAGACAGCCACACAACCACTGCCAGCAGTCGGCAGGGCTACCAGAAGACTTGGAGAAAAGTTTGACACATAAAAAGGGAAAAGTGACTGTGTTTTAATGGGGCTGGGGGGAGGGATCGGAACTGGGAACTGCCAGGACATAAGAGGCCTTTTCAGGGTTGCGGCATGCGGCTCTGAGGATGCCAAGAGAACAGGACGGGTCAGACAGGAGCAAGAAGAGGGGGAACTGGTGGGCGCTGAGATAGGCAAGCCAGCAACAGACAACACAATCAGTGAACAGCCCAGTGATACAGCTGGAGCTAACATTACACGTAGATGCACGGACATATGCACACTCTCCAAGAACAAGGGCACATTTCTGACCAGCAGAGCAAGTTACACCGAAACAGAGGAAAGCCACCATGGGGATATGAGGTGGCAATGCCGGTAAACAGGCCGTCACTGACTGCATTTTCAGGTGCAGAGCTTCAGAACATGTGAGTCACACCTCACGACCGCCTCCAGGGCACAGGCCACTCTGTTCTATCCTGGCCAATACAAACCTGAGAGCGGCAAGAAAGAGACACTTGTAGCAGAATGACCCTTCAGAGTTGGGTCATGTGACAGACTGACTGTGGTTATAGGGCACAAATTCAACACAACCCAATGTACAGCAGAAATCACTGCAAACACCACCACCAAAATGCATTATTCCCATGCCTAGCAGAACCTCCTGTCCTCAGAGACTAGGGTTGCAAAGTAAACCGGTACTGAAAAAACCACGGAACTAGAGTTCTGAAAATGGTTCAATACCAGCATTTCGAAGGAAAATCAACACTTTTATTATCCAAATGGATATTTGATCTGGCTAAAAGGAATCTGTCTCTTGAAGCTCACTGTTGACAGCTGTGACATTGCCTTAGTGGTGTGTATGACGTTGCACGAAACAACATAGAGCAATGGCAGAAAGAGTGGGGTACTTTTTCTAAGGCTAGAATTGAAGAGATGGCAGTGACTTCAGCAACACCTGAACTCATTGAAAAAGGGGGAGACCCAAGTGAAATATGGAGATATTTCAGCTATAAAGCTGGAGAACAATGCAAACCCCTAAACACGGAATCACCTTTGTACAAGCGCCGTTTTAAAATGTGTCTCACAAAGAGGGGCAACATGTCTAACCTGGCCAGACATCTGTCGGACATACATGCCGACCTTTTTAAGGATTTCAAAGACCAACAGGTGATAGTTGACTGTCCTATTATGTCCATGAAATAAATCAGAATGATCGAACAACCTCTCTGTAACAGTAATATACATATTCATACATAGTCTACAAGCTCAGAGCCCGAGGTCGAAATGGTCTCTATGTCAAGACTCGAAAAGCCGGCTTTCCCACTTTGGAACATCTCTCCATCCGGGTTTCATAGGGCTGTGGCTTAAAGTGCCGGAACATTCATTTAGGGTGTTTCCACAACGGCAACAAAGATGCAGACCCTGTTTTTGGCCATAATAGAACACAAACAGAGAAAGGGGGATTAAACCCCACAACCACACTGCACCATGCGTACTGGGTGAAATTAGTTTTACATCCTCTGATAAATGAGTGACAATGTGAAATAAATAAAAAACAGACAATGTGGTAGCACTGGCATGGCAAAAGGGTGTTTCAGTGACGGCACCCAAGTAACAAGTGACCAGGCTGTCAGACCCTTAAAGGTGTTGACACACACCTGGTCCTGCATTCCGAAGTGGACCAGAGAAGCCCAGCCAAAGGTGGGGGGCAGGAACCCACACAAAAAACAATGGGAAGAACAAATTCATGATCCACAAACATAGGCTTGCTCACAAAATTTTGATTATAGATCATTGTGATTTAGGGACAGACCCTCCCATCCCTATAACTGCACTGTAGGTACATAGTGATACCCTTTCACACACACATTTTTGAATACATTTAGTTAAATTTTTAACTAGCTAACCCAGATTGGTTTGTGTTACCAAAAGGCAGGACACCACACCACAGATCACCACATTACCGCAGACCTAAGAGAATGTCGGCCAGCCCAAGCACACAAACAGCAGTTTCCCCCACATAGGTTCCTACATACAGAGCCCAACTTTGCCTCAGACCAGCCTTGGTACGAGGCACAGAACGAAGAGGACAACGACACAGAGTGGGAGACCTGGCAGACTATCTGTCCTGCTAGCGAGCATTTGGAGCTCAGAATGCACGTTCACGTCCATATCCTCGGATTTAATGGACGCCACGAGATGCAGATGGGGTGGGGGTGACGTCATGGCTGCCCGAGCCCTCAGCAGAGAGAGAGAGACGAAGGGAAGGTGGTGTGTCATAACACTTGCACCAAGGAGGGAAGCTCATGCTCATTCAGACAGTCTGAGTGCTGAGGCCAGAATTGCCACCAACAGCCCCTCCCCCACAGCCACCCCATTCAGCTCCCGGCCCCCAGACCCCACCCGGTCATGCTCGTGCCCGCGGGCCTTATGGGACCGTACCGGGGGGGGGGATCACTTCCACGAGGATCTATATTTAAAGCACCTCCGCACGCG
>JAODKC010000053.1:11115188-11125645 GCA_026777985.1 Mormyrops attenuatus | reverse complement strand
ATGGGGGGGCGGGGGCGGGGGGAGGAGGACAGGGACGCTCGCAAACACAGGCAGATGACCTGAGATTCCTGCTGCATTCTTTTTAGTTTCAGCTCCACAGCCATGAGCCCTGCAGCCGTGGATAACAGTACTGAAACACAAAAAAAAAAACGCGAGACAGATTCCTCTTCTGACGCTCTGCTAGTAAACAAGTCCTCACTGGCACCAGTCTTTGTCCACGCACCTTCAATACAACCCCACCCCCATCCTGTTTCATAACTCAGCCGGAGCCTGTGCTCCAAATCGCTGCTAATTAATGCAAACAAATCGAGGAGGGTGCAAAAACAGAGCTGGGGATAGCCAGAGCAGGCAGGGTGGGGGGGGGGAAGCGAGCGGGCGGGTGAGCAAGAGCGAGAGCGAGCGATAAGATATTCGGTACCTTGGCCTGCACTGGGCTCCTCTGCCAAATCCCAGCAGACTCTTCAGATTCAGCAGCCCTCAGACAAATGAGCATTCACTCTGGGGTCTTACCCAGCATGCTCCGGTCCACACAAAGACGAGAGAGGTGTGACCAATCCCGTGCAGGATACGCAGCCACAGCTACTGCGAGCTCCCTCCCCCGGTAATGCCTACTGACACACGCGCGCACGCACTTACGCACGCACGCACTCCCTCACAGAAGCTACGGCAGGCAGCCCGCTAAAACGGTAGTCATGGCGACGCTTCCCGGTCACCGCCCCCCCCCCCCTCTTGTTTCCTCAGCTGCCGCTTTCCTCTGTAATGAAAAATGGAGAAGCGTGCTTTGCACGCCGGACTCGACGTCACACGCACACACGTCGCCCCAGCAGGTGACCGCTGGGGGTGACTGCTGCCTCTGCAAGTTTGGAGGGAGGGGGAACCAGATCCTCCTTTGTTATCTAATTAGCAAAGGACAAGAGACCACTGCCCCCCCCCCCCCCAGCTCCCCAGGGACAAAAGTGAGAGCAGTTTTAATGACGACAGGGCAGTGGGGGAACAGAAGCTAGATGGGGGCTGATGACATCATCGCTCTACTAAACACGGATGGCAAAACATTGCCCGAGTGGGCTTTGATTTTTATTTATTTTTTTTAGTTTGTTCCACGCGGCTGTCTCTCGCTCTTCTGGGGATGACATCATCCTGGCTGCGGAGCTGCTGATGTAGGGAGCGAGTCGCAGAGGGGAGGGAGGTCGTGTTTACTTCATCACGGGGAGCCTGCGGGCTGCACCTGGCGTGAAGAGCGCCGCGGACACGGACACACGCCTTCCCAGTTAACCGCCCTCTGTGTGCAATTCTCATCATTTTACTGAATTTTCATGAGAAAATTCTCTGGACACAGCAACAATCCTGGCCACTCGAAAAGAAGGTGCCATGACAGCGCACATAAAACAGCCCTGCCATTAGAAGTGCCCCGCCAAATGCCTGTGACCATCAGCAGAATTCCTAGAGGATCTAATGTGGGACACACCCGGAGAGGAAGAAGGCCTCCGGCGGTCACTCAGAGCCCCTGGAGAGACTGTGAAGTTGATAAAGACAGACATTCCCAGGTTTCAGGTAGCTCCAGCCAGCTTGGAAAACAGGACAAACAAGCCAGGAAGCCAGAGGGATTATGGGGGCTGTTCGTCTGTCATGACCTGGAGACGCACCAGCCAGTCTCAGCTTCGGCCACCTTGGGGTGGTCTGTGCTCTCAGACACCCTTTAAACCCCTTCAGTTCTTTGGCAGAAATTCGGGGCCTTAACTAGCACACCATCTACATAACCTGGTAGATGTATGTCACAATGGCTCAGAGCCCGTTGTATCACGGGCCAGAGTCCCCCAGCCAGGTGGACCCTCAGCTATCACAATACCCTCCTCCAAGCTCGCTGTCCCTGACACAAGTATCACAAGTGTCACATGGTCAAACAAACAGCTGGAAATGAAAGAACAGAACAAAGAAGGTCTAAAGTAGCACCTCCACCGCCACAGTAGAAGATAAACGTTCCGGAGCTGACATGTACATATATATTTAGCTGCTATATATGAACATGCGAATGATGTCATCCTAATTAAATCCTGCTTCCCGGTGCTATTCCACGTGAAGTACCACTAGGTGGTGGTAGGAGCCCAACCGGCACTCAGAGAGCAGTACTGAAGTGGGGAGGAGGGGTGCAAAGGTACAGTTCACAGAGAGGTGAAAGCTAGCAGCACCATCCTGACACCCTCTCCGAGCACTTCCCTCCATCCGCCTGGAACGTTGTCCAGCAAGAGCGATGACCATATCACCGGGAAAACAGGTGCATTCATCCCATACCAAACACCAATCTGAGAGAGGGGCTTACTGCATGACACAGCACTCTGCCAATTGCTGATTTGTGGCAGCTCGTATCCAACAGGAGAAGCCGGACTGAGGTGACAAAGGATTTTAAGGATGGCACTTAGAATTTTAAATAAAATTTGTTTTCCACAAACCCACAGACATCATTACAAACTACACAGAATATGGGCTGCGATAGACAAACACACAGTAACTGGAGATACAAACACACAGCAATGGGACAGACCGGAAAGTCACACACAGAGAAGCAGTCACAGCCCGTATGGGGGAAGCTGACGCTTCAACTCCCCGTCCCCTCCACACTGACTTTCCTCAGAGGTACCGCCCTCGCCTTTTATACTTGCCTGTAAACGGCTGTTCTCATGCCCCTTCTTCTCATGACCGCTGCCCACTCCCATCCAGGATTATCGCTATGTCCACAATCACACCTGTCTACCACCAGTCAGGACACGGTCAGTGTGTACCACGCACTGCGCCGTGGAGTCTGCTGCTCTGTCGGCACCCTGATGACTATTCCCATCCGGAGTCTCAAGCTTGCATCCTTTACTCTACCTTAAAACGTCTCTGACAGCAGTTTTACTTTGATACCAGATCACGTGGCTAACAAACATCATATTGCTGGATTATAAATGCAGTCTATTTTCAGAAGGGCTGAACCCCAGAGGAAATCCAGTGAAATCAAGAAAAAAAGAGAGCAGGCTGCAAGTAGCTCAGGGTACAAGTGTCCCAATCCTAATCTGCCAAGTGTGTGACGGCCCAAGTGCACTCTAGACGGCCCCTTTCCTGAACGTAGTTACCCAAAACTCTGTGTGACATCCAGAGCTGGATCAAAGGAATCATTATGATAAGGGATTTTAATTTCCAAAACCTCTTCCCATGAATGGTGTACTTATCTGGCAGAAGGCATGACACAGCTAGCCTGAGAGGAGTCCGAAGAGCTTGTGACCCCCCTGTAAACTTCCAAAAAAACAGACACTTGTCACAAAAGGGATCCTTTCAAAGTCTCGGCTGTCTAGGAATGGAAATGGGACACAGTTAATGGCAGCCCTACATAACCAGTGTTTTAAAAGGGACGGACATCTTTGGGCTGATAAAGGGCCTTAGCCTTAACTTTACGAGACAGAGATCCACAGCAGTACGTAGGGAAAATGCTGATTTCTCCATCCCCAGGTCCTGGATGGTACTTATTCACAAACATGTTAGACATGCTTTATTCTTGAGGAGAGCTAGCTGGCTTTACCGGGAGACCCACGCACATAAATTATGTCCTGGTCAGGCAGGACACAAGACGCCTAAAAAAAATAAAAGATGACAAAGTGGATAGAAGCAGAGATAAAATATGGGCTGAGCAGTTATTAATCTGCCATTACACTATTAAAAAGAGTCGTTTTACATGAAACAGGCCAACTTTTCTGCGTCTACGTACTACGGAGAATGGGAGAGGAATTAATGGGCGAAAAGGGTCTGGAGACTGAGACGGCCGCATTATCCCAAGGGTATGACCGCAAGCTGGGGCACGCGGACATTAAGGAGAGGTTAAATCGAGCAGATCGCTGGGGGGAAGCCAGGATCCCAAGGCTTACTACCATGCAGGTGAAAGCGCAGTGCTGATGGAGGACAGGAAGGTGTTTGCGGCCGGAAACGAGCCGTGGCACATGGTGCTGCAGGTAAGGGGCCGAGAAGGGCGGGGCACCATGCATAAGCACCCCGCCAGGAGAAGAAGCAGGCTGCGGGGAGCACAGAAGCGGTATCTCTCTCTGGCATTGCCTTCCCATAGAAACGCCAGCCAGCAGCGTTCACACCACCCCCCGTCTTCACAGGATGCTCAGGTCTGCTACGAGTCCACAAACAAATCCGCTCTCCACACAGAAAGGCTGCCAGCACTTATGACGGCCGGCTATGAACCAGGGTTAGTAAAAGCATCAAACACATCCAGATTTTCCTTCAACAATATGGAAAACGGACTCTGACTTTCTGCAAAGTCGACGGGGAAGCACAGGTGTGATTAGAAATGGGCCATCAGGCCAGAAGAGCAGGCCTGGCGGGACCCTGGGATGACAGTGTCGGATTCTCTGCCGGAGCGCCTGGTCCAGGCACCCAGCTCGCACTTCACTGACGCCAGACTAAGACCCCCGAACCCGCCCCCCCACTTTTTGAAATTCTGCAGCACCAAAGTGGTGAGGGGGGTTACAAAACCCTCTCTCCAACCTCCCACAACACTCTGCACTCCCGCTGTGGTCGTCAGGCCTGGCCAGGAATCCCTCCCATCGGAATCGTGCCGGCGCTGTGAGGCCCACCGCAGGCGTCCAAGAGCAACGCCAACGTTCCAAAGAAAACAGGGGCGAAAATCTGGGATTAATCACCGAAATCCACACGACCCAGTAATGCCGACTTGGAAAGCCGAGCAGTAGGAAGACCCGGGAAAACCTGAGGAGCCCAAGTCCAGCAGACTGCCAACATCTCTCCAAATGTGAAGTTCACGGAATCTCCGGAACATGTGGAAGGAGGTAGAGAGGGGAGGAAAAAAAAAAAAGCACCAACAAATGACTCCTGTCTCCTAAGTCGACAGACAGCACCAAATCCCGCCGCATTTAAATCCCTCCTATTTGGGGGTCTCACACTGTTCCTTCAAGTTCCTACAGCTGCTTTCACTTAAGGATGGCACAGCGGCCTTGCCCTTCACAAGCGCCCAACAGTGGGGCGACCTCCCCCGCCCCCAGGCCCGGAGCTCCCACTGGAGGAGAGACAGGCGGCCATTCCCCAGTGGAATTCCTTTCCATCATGGCTTCCGTCCTCACGCTGAGACAAGCCACTCTTAATCTCTTTACTCTCTCGACCCATATGATCTATTTTTACTAGGATCCCAGAAAAGCAAACACGGCCCCCATGTTGCCCCGCTTTGTGTCAGTGGGGCCACAGAGGTGGTGGGTGGGGCAAAGAAGAACTGCATGGCACTGGAGACATCTAACATGCCTCGGGGTGTAAGGTCACACGCACAACAAACAACTACCCCGTTGTTGCGGGTGACGGGAATAACCATGCTACTGAGGGCTTTGCCAGTACATTCAAAATGCTGTTTAATGCCAGTTAGCCATTGACGCATGGGCATTAAACTGGACACTGAGAGCATGCACACCCGAAGGGTCCCAGCTGGCTGGGAACCTAACCTCCTAAACTGTCTAGGGACCCCAGAATCCACAAAAGCATTTAAAAAAATTAATGAGGAACCCCCCAAAGCCCTAAACATAAGCTCAGAAGTCCTATCATTTTTCAGTCCAAGATCATTTCTAACAAAAGAGAAACAATCTGTCTTGAGGGGAAAAAAAACAACTCAGCATGCCCTTTTTCCAATAGATGTAGTCTGCCAGAATAAAACGCTCAAGTTTCTCAAAAACAAACATGAGATGTCTATTACGAAAAAGCCTGAGGAGTCACTGACACTCTGTGCACTCTCTACCATCCCACAGTCACTCAAACCTGTGGGCAGCAGCACCATATGAACAGTCTGCCTCAGCAGTGTAAGATGAAGGCCTTTTCGGGGTGTAAACAGACTGCATATGTACATGGCTTGACAGTTTACTAAAGGGTATCCTGCATGTGCAGTCCAACATTGGAGTCACATGCCCTTTCATATCCTGAAAACAGGTGGACAACAAAACAGCTGTCAGTTATTTAAACCTAAAGAAAATCTCTAACACCAAAACAAATTGTTCTTCCTTCCCTAAAATTATCATGTAGTTTAGTAATTCCATCTATATGTACCATGTAGCTCAGTGATGCTGTATATATGTAGCATGTAGTTCAACGATGCAAGCATGTAATTTAGCAATGCTGTTGAAACACAGCCTGTAACTGTCTATATGTAGCATCTAGCTTAGCGAGGCCGGCTATATGTAGTTTGGCCAAGCTTGATCATGCAGCTGGCTATGTAGCTTAGCAGTAGGACCTGTATATCTAACACACGACAGCGCCAAAAGACTCAGACCTTGACAATTAGCATAGCAGCAGCACCATGTAGGGCAGCATACGCAAAAGTAGGCCAGCGCGGCTCAGTGTGCTGACGGACAGGGCAGTCTGAAGCAAGGCTGCACCGGGACACACTAAGGGGGACACACTAGCTGCATTCTCTCAGCAATCAGCTGTGCATGTCAGAGCAGGGTTGCTGATCTCAGCTTCTGGGATGCCCAAAGTGCAGCAGCTTATTTTTAGCTGGTGTCATGGGCACCAGGGGCAATGGGGCTGTGACCGCGTACGTTTGTGAGCAAGAAGATGCTCACTGCGCCTGTGAGCACTCCCAGGTAGAACGAATGGAGCCCCATTCCCACACAGCAACGGGCAGGCTCCACACAACCTGTACACACATCAGAAGGCGGAGCCACCTGAAGGCGGTCTCTTGGCCAGAGTCTGACTGCTTGTGGTTCAAAGTCAGCCTGATTAAGAGGTAAAAGGACAAGCGCCTCAGCCTGCAAGTAATTTGCTGTAATGCATGTAATTTGGTCTCTGGGTCTCTGTGAAGAAGAAGGGGCTGAAATGGTCCCAGGGAACAGATCTGATCACCCTGCGATCTGCAGAGTCAGCCCAAACAGTCTGCCACTCTTACAGCTCTCGGTCAGTCAGCGAGACACAAGCCGTGCAGAAGACATGGAAACTAACGCCCCGTCCTGGAAACGAATCCAACCATAAGCATCAAGCCATCATCAGATGCACCATTTCCACTCATCTGGAACATCTCAGAGCACAGCAGTAGTTAACCCGTACTACTGACAATGATTCATGGCTAATTAATTCTCTGTTGGCCTTTCTGATTGCACACAGGGTTTTGTTCCAAAGCCGTGAACCAAAGGATTTCTTTTGGGGGGGTTAGGCTTGTGAAAAGTACAATGGTAAGACTTAACCCTTAGTCATACACCAGTCATTGTCGGTGAAACACACACTGAGAAGAAGAGTTCTGTTCATCTCCAAAATGGTGGGTGCCAGGGAGCAGCCACCTGTGTGGCACTACACAGAAGAAAGGTCAGATAAAGTTGGGGTGAGGACAAAAACGTCCCACTCAAGTGGAATGTCTGATAAGTTTCGTACTCAATGGAAGTGGGCAGAGGTGCCCCTAAGCTGATGTTAATGGGCTAGGGGCCCAGCTGAAATGAGGAGATGTGCTGAAATGGGAAGGACCACATGAGAGCAGGGAAAATAAAGAGCCACCATGGGGACCCTCAGCCTGAGTTGACACGAGTAGATCAGAACATGTCCTACCTTCTCAACACACTTCAATACCTCAAGAAGGGCTACCCTGTGAACCTGGTCTGCTATCTCCCCACCCTTCCAGTGAGTTCCCAGGTTGGTGCTGCATGTCCTGGTCCTGGTCCCTCTGATGTTCAGATGGAGCCCTAGTAGGACTTCTTTGCACACCACGTTTCTGACCAACTGAATTTTCAGTTTTGCCATCAGGAAGCTCATTTCACATCAATGGAAAGTGGCTATGAACTCCATGGCCTCCTGTACCCTCCACACATCCCATCTGCTGGACAGCGAGACCTGTCCACCAGTGAAGGTGTCTATCGATGATTCTCCACTAATTACTGTAAACGAAACACCCACAGATGTCAGAAACAAGCTCTCACAAGCCCTCAAGTTGGCCAGAGACACCACAAATGAAAAAAAAACCACAAGCATGCTAGGAGAGACCTGAACCACTGAGAGAAGGGCTCCCAGAAGTCTACAGAGGGTGAATGCTGTCCCCCAAGTGCTGTAATCCATGAAGATGCTTCTCTTTGTTGTTGATATTGTCAGGATGAAGCAACACATTCACCAGAGAAAGAAGCTCACAAAAATCATATATTTACAGCCCCAAATATCCCCCGTGGGGACAAATATGCATGCAATAAGGATCCGGTCCTAGCATGCCTGTGTGCTCAGTGAACACACCCTCACACACCCCATTAGCCTTCCATTCAGGCTGGGTGACGCCGCAGAGAAGTGTCTTGAACCAGATCACTAATCACAAGGGAGACCCACACATTATCAACATCACAGATCTATACAGCAGTCAGAGGCGGTCTGTATCACCACAGAGATCTATTCTTCAGTCAGAGGCAGTCTGCATCAGCACAGAGATCTATTCTTCAGTCAGAGGCAGTCTGCATCACAATAGAAATCTATACAGATTATTACTCAGTCTGCATCACTACAGAGATCCATACAGTAGTCAGTGCCAGTCTGCATCACCATAGAAATCTATATAGTGGTCAGTGTCAGTCTGAATCACCACAGATATCTACACAGCAGTCAGTGCCAATCTGCATCACCACAGAGATCTATTCCTCAGTCAGTGTCAGTCTGCATCACCATAGAAATCTATACGATGGTCAGTGTCAGTCTGCATCACCATAGAAATCTATACGATGGTCAGTGGCAGTCTGCATCACCACAGAGATCTACACAGCAGTCAGTGCATCACCACAGAAATCTATACAACAGTTAGTGTCAGTCTACATCATCACAGAGAACTATATGGCAGTCAGGGCCAGTCTGTATCACTACAGAGATCTATATGGTAGTCAGTGACAGTCTGCATTACCAAAGAGATCTATACCTGTCAGCCTGCATCACAAGAGAGATGTATACAGCAGTCAGGTGCAGTCTGCATCAACATAGAGATCTACACCGCAGCCAGTGCCAGTCTGAATCACTACATAGATCTATACAGCAATCAGGGGCAGTCTGCATCATCAGAGATCTATAGTACCACAACTGTGCTACATTTACAGACTCATCAGCCTACTCCAGGACAAATGTTACACATCCTGAAGACCTCAGTGTCTCACAGCACCCAGCAACCTGCCCCCCCCCAGCACCACAGATACCTCACACCCCCTGAGGAGAGCCAGAATCGGACAGATCTTCAGCACCTGGCACAAACACCAAGTCATATTTAAGGTCTGGCCCCCATGTGCGTAAATGCACAATCCAAGAGTTGTAATGCGAAAGTAAACCGTAAATCATGCTCGACCGCAACATATGCCCTGTTTTTCCATCGCACCTGGACACCCACCACCACCAAACAATCACAGGACCACACGCATTTATTTCATACATGTTATCTGCCAAATATTGTTTTTTTCTATTTACTTCCTTCTCCTCAAACGTCAAGGAAAAGCCACCACCAGGGAGGCTTCTGGCCCTCAACCAGTGACTATTTCCGAGACCACAGCTCGATCTGTTCCGTCTACATTGCACTGGACATGGAGCCGTCCCCCGCAGACACACGCTCATCAGAAAAGGAGGCAACAGCATAGGACCGCAAAGCTGCCGCAGGGAAACCCCACAGCAGCTACCACCCCCTCCCCAGCGGGTCCAGTCCTCGTCCTCAGCCCTCAGCTCACCCTATCAACTGAGACAGACTCAGGGGAGTGGGTTAGGGTTAGAGATAGTTAGCAGAGGCCAGCTCTCAACCGGGGCGCCTCCTTCCTTGCGCATTAGCATCGAGCAGCTGAGACCCCCATGCCCGTGTCACGCAGCATGTAATAGTAGGAGATAACAGAGGCCCTCTTCCACAGTCTCTGTGCTGATCACAGCCCATCACTGTTTCAGAGACTACAACCATTTGCAACCCACTAGCAAGTGGTAAGAGTGACCGGAGGGCGATGGCCAGCTGACATACAAATACAAACAAACCCCCCCGCCCCCATCCCACAACCAGACAGAACCACACTGACCTGGCGTCACAAATCCCCGGGGCGACTGTGAGGAGAAGGGCGCGGGGTGCTGCCTGTGCACGCGGTAGTCCTTCTCGCTGCGCGAGCGCGTGCGCTCCGAGGTCCGGTCGGAGAAGTCGGAGCTGGGCCAGGCCCGGCGCAGCACGGTGCTGCGGGTCTTCTTCATGGCGCCGGTCGGCCCCCCGCGCGTCGATGGGGCCCGGGAGGGGCCTGGACGGGAGGGGGGTCACGCTGGGGACATGGCAGAGAGGACCGGAACCCGCACTGTCACCGAGTCGCACAAGCACGCACACACACACGCTCGCGATCACACCCGTGGCTCCCGCTGACCGCCACGGAGAAGGCTCGGGTCCCGCTTCCTGCTCAGCGGCCGATCCGCTGCTGCATGCATCCCACAATGCATCAGCCTCACGTCCTCAATCAACGTTATCG
>JAODKC010000053.1:11103109-11113221 GCA_026777985.1 Mormyrops attenuatus | reverse complement strand
CCCCACAAACTCATACAGCCCAAAGCCCAGAATCTACTCCTGGAAAGTATAAACTCTACCAGGGTGAAATTCAATATTTACGTGTTATATGAAAACCCTCTGGTCCTCCAGGGCACCTGACGTCCGGCAACCAATACAAAATGTGTTCTAAATTACGGTGAAATTGCAATGCATGCGTGCCCTCAGACCCAATGAGCTCACACTCTGCTCTGCACATGATTCTGGTGGACCAACCCACAAACTGTAGACTGTAACTGCCCCCGCCCCCCCCCAGGGCTGCTGCCTGGAGAGCTCCAGGGGTAATCATATTACACATTTCTTTGCCCTAGCCACAGCTTACACATTTCGTTTTTACGTATCAATTTACTGGAGTCTGGTATCTACGTATTGAGGTAACGCGCCCCCCCTTCACAAGTACAACAGCAATGCCCATGTCTCTGAAAAACCCCATCACTCCAATCAGCAGAAAGACAGCCAAATGACAAAGCCTTCCTACTGCAAGGAATTTCTGCAAGCCAAGTGTAATTATATCCCTCAGAAAGCGGACATGCACCAGACATCCAGGACGGTGCAGAGGCCCTGAGTCCGCTTCCATCCCAGATCCCAGAAACTGCGTGCACCGTATATAGAATCCACAGCATCACGTAGCAGACATTTGGGTCACGGCACTGTATCGCAAGTCAGGGGACTGCTCTCCTTATTACGTGCGATGAGCCGGCCTGCAGGAAGGGGCAAACAGTGTGTTTGGGTGTCCAAGGCCATGTTCTACTCCATACATATACGGGGTGATGTGTGTGTGTGTGTGTGTGTGTGTGTGTGTGTGTGTGTCTATAGAGTGCCTGTCCCCAACTGCAGGGTTTGCCGATCAATCGCGGCTCCTCAGAAGCTGGCTTGCCTGTACATGGGTCAGGTCACAGGCTTGTTTTGGCTGCCTGGCGCCCAGAATGCCAAAGTTCCACAGGTGGGATAGCAACATGATTTCACATGTCTGTCTCCTTTGGTACTGGGCTCAGCCAACTACACAGTGGCTAGAGGGCTCAGGGGAGGGGGGGGGGGGGGGTCACCCCTTCCCTGGCCCAGGGAACCTAATTTGGACCAGATTTATATAGCCCACACTCACAGCACAGAGCCAAAAGGACAGTGTCATCAGCATGCAGCTGATCCAGCAGTTTATATAATGGTGGTGGGGGGGAGTATTTAGGAACTGGGATAAGTAGATCTGATTTGAGCTGGTGGGTATGAGAGTTTAGTCCAAGAGTTTTGATTAAGTCTTGATAAGAACCTTAAAATGGCCACTGTCAAAGGAAACCCCTTTACTCATCCTAAATGCTCAGTGCACTACACCACCTACATTTAGCCTGTAGATGGTATGAGAACAAAGGAAAGTTACAATTTTAGGAAGGAAATCCTGGTTTTGTGCCTTGGACCAAGTTGCTTGACTCAAACTGCCCCGACATCCACTTTCAGAAATTTTAAAGGATGAGCTACAGCACACAGGGGAGAGTAACACCCCCTCTTTTGAGACAACCTCCTTAAAGTAGCACACCTTCATGTTGTTCTTTTCTTCTCTCTGTCAGTCAGTCACATGCAAAGTGAGTGAACCTCACATGCCAGAAGTGGGAAAACCTCTGTTACATTCAGAAAGTTTGCCCCCACGAAAAACCTCACATAAAGCATAAAACAAGAAAAAATGATTTAATTTTCATCAGGTTATTAACTTAAAAGTACCAGAGTTAAAAACAATCCACAGTTCACATTACATTTTTAAACACTTGGTCTGAACTCAGTGGGAATACACCATAACCTTTGACCCCAACCACACATTTGGTACACTGGTGGCACCCATTGGTACATGTAGCAGTACCTCACTCTAATAGTCAAGAGAAAAATT
Organism: Mormyrops attenuatus; assembly: GCA_026777985.1. Taxonomy (NCBI): domain Eukaryota; kingdom Metazoa; phylum Chordata; class Actinopteri; order Osteoglossiformes; family Mormyridae; genus Mormyrops; species Mormyrops attenuatus. The sequence goes on along the minus strand of JAODKC010000053.1, from coordinate 11,111,330 downwards.
GATCCGGAGGGACCTGCTGCCCATCATATAGCTGAGCGGCCCAGTGGCACAGGACTGCCACCTACAGGCCAACAAATAAAAATGACAAATACACAAAATGGTACCAAAGACCAGGACAAAAATTCTCTTCATTTACAAACTGAACACATTAACTTCTTACTCAAAGACCCGCCAAATATGCTGTTGCATTTCATTTCCTGAAAAATCAAAAAATGAATCAGACAAATAGAAAGGGCTGTAGAGTTAAACACAGGGTAAAAATTCATGCAGAGGCTGTGGATGTTGTGTGATTAATTTAACTAGAGACTACACACTCAATCTTTGACAGGTGCTATGTGTGGATACCCGTACGATAAATCTGATTCCGGCACTCACACTAAAGAGGTCTGACTGAGGACAGTAATGAGTCTCACACACTCAGCCATGGGAAGTGATCTGAATCCCAACGCTTTCATCATCCCAAAAGCTGCTCTTCAGCACCAGACACACCATGGTCCCTCTGACATCACCCAGCACCACCATCACAGGCAAGGAACAGGGTCAGCTAGCCAGTTAGCAGCCATTTCAGACATCCAGAATAAAATGAGGTTTCCTGCACAACATAAAAGCCTCAAACTGAGCCACCACTCCAGCCATACAGATTTAACTCCATTTATTCCTGTCACTTAAGACCAGAATGAGCAATTTTCATACCACAGAGAATGTGTAAAGCATATAAAGACACAGGGCCATGAGAGTAACCATTTCATCAGGCGAGTCTTCATGCTACCCAGAATCCTCCAAAAATCATGATTTATCTAGTTATGTAAATATCCAGAACTCTCCCCAACTCTGACCTCTAGTGGCAGCAGGTGGATCTGGAGGGAAGGGGACTAAACGCTCCTGTTCAGTTATGACGTCATTGGTTATTTTTACCTGACACCAAACAGACGTTCTATGCTGAGCGTGGCTCACAAAGGGAACCCTTTGACGCCTGTCACCCGTTATGAGTCACTGCTGCTCGTCGGTTCCTGCTCTGCTACATTACCATACACAGCACCCCCAAAAAATCCACACACCCCAAGTCAAACAGGCCGATGAAAGAGCAACGGCAACAAAGGGATTCATAACGCACCCACCACCCCCCGCATACTAACTCCACCCCCCGTGTGGCGAGTCGCTGGGAGCCACAACAGAGCATCGGCTCTGTACCGCACGACCACGGATACCCGGACTTAGGGGGGAGGAGCCAGAGCCTCTCGTGTTCATTCACACAACTCGACAGCCATTTTATCCCTGCACCACACATGCACGCGCATGCACACATGCGCATACACACACACACACACACACACACACACACAGCCCAGCCTGTTGCCATGACGACAGCAAGGAGCACACCAGACAGGGGTCTTGCAGAAACCGCGCCGCACTGGAAGAATCAAAATAAATCCTTATTTGAATGGGTCCAGTCAGTCTTGAGATAGTTGTCACATCTACAGTTGCATGTTACCAACATTAGGAAAAATGGCTTAAAATGCAGGAGAAGCACTGTCACAGCAGTACTAAGGAACATGACCTCTTTTCACGGGAGTGTGTGTTCGTAACCCAGTAAGACCATGCCGCCATAGATCTCCTAAACTGGGCCAGGCCAAGGGGATGCAGGACGCTGGTGGACTCTGTGCAGCTCCAGCCTGTACTCAACCATAAACACACTTGCTCCACCTTTTCACAAAAGAAGTCACTTCAGACCAGCCACGCCACCTGCGACGTCACCCTGTTTATAGTGTCGTGCTTGGCTGTGCTAGCCTCCCCCCAGTTACGTAACGGGGCATGCCCACAATGCACAGCGGAGTGTTCCTACCATACAGCCCTGATGGTGACTCCTACTGATTACCAAACCCCATCGACACCCATGTGCAGCATACACATGGCACCCCCTGCTGTGTGTTTGCCAGCTGAGTGAGTTAGGGTCTAGCTCCTCTTTAAACGAAGGAAACACAGCCCAAACTGAAGTGAATCCCAGGGTTCCTCAGGCCCCATGCAGTTCAGCCTTCTGCAGCTAGAGGGCAGCAATGGAGCATCTTCTTCTGCTCAGTCGATGATCTCTGCCTCCACAGAGCAAACCAAACAGATGTCAGCCTGCGAGAACAGGACCTGGATATTTACTATAAAAATGACAAAGATGACAAACCTGTCAAGGAGAAACATCTCATCACTATGAGTTTACCTATTTGAGGGAAGTTTAGTACCAAAGTTGACCATAAAGAGTATGGAAACGATGAAGAACTCAAACCTACAAATTCAAGCATCGCCCTGGCAGAATCTGCTGGGAGGCTTGACCCTTGGTGTGTGCTTACTTCACAGCTGTTTGGCTTAAGCAGGGACACAGCCCATGGCATCCCACCGCAGACCAAACCCACACATGGTACACATACGCCTGGTGGACATTCTTAACCAAAGCACAAAAAAGGTCATTCATGGCACCAAGCTTTAAAAGGGAGAGTCTGCTTATAAACTGACAGGTCGTTGCTGTGGAAACAGCAGTTCTGTTGCCCCATCAGCATGGGGACTTAAAACTGTTCAGTTGGCCCCCCCAAAAAAAAAACAAGTAAATAATGGGAGCACAGTGGATTTCAGTCTCTTCAGTCGCAGCATCTTGCCAGTCCTCTTGCCCCTTGTTTACACGATGTAACAGGAAATTTTTAATGCACTCGAGAAAGTCCAGCCAATAAACATGATACAGACAGGAAGACAACTGTGTCAAGATGAATTCAGTTTTTCGTTTCGATCCTCAAGCAGTAAAATTCCTCATAGTAATTTGCTTAGGCTGAGCGAAACATCAAGCCATCTTCAGGCTGTCACTACAGGCCACGGGACAAGCAATAAAGAAAATGATGGCTCTAGCTCCACCTCCATAGAGGTGACTTGCTATGATGGAACAGAATAGCACCCAAGACATACAGATAACGTAACTAGCGGTTAAGTTAAGCCACCTTCTCTAACAGTCACGGCACAGTCGCCTTCACAGCAGTCATCGGCAGCTGTGTGGCTGTTGCTTTTAGGGATCACAGTTGGGACTGACGAAGGTCCCTATTCATCTCACGGTACAGCCGAGCCAGGCGGTCTGCATTCCTGCCTCGTAAAACAAGATAAAACAGAGCTAGCTGGAACAGTATACTCGAACGACAGTGACTTCAGCCATGCTGGCCCGATGAGGAGGCAGTGGGAATAAGGAAACAGGAGCACCGGAAGAGATCCTGAGGCAGGGGTTGGGATGGGAAAGGGCCTGGGTGTTTTTCGGGTAACACCAGGCAGATAGGCACACAAAGAGCTTCCATACCAGTCAATACTATCAGATGATTTCTATGAACTTTTATGATATATGATATTGAAGTTCTAATGCTTCCTTCCTGATTCACTCTGAATACTTATAAAATGCAACCAGACTATGCACAGATTTCAAATACCCAGTAAAACACAGGAAATCCAGAGACAGCCTCTACATGGCAGTATCATAAACCACATTTGAAATGGTGATGACCACGATCCACCAGTCCAGGCAGCCCCGCTCATAGGTTGCTTGACAACCTGTACCTTTCAACACAGTTTAACTGCTCTGTCGGACGTGCGGATGCCAGTTTTGGGTGCCGGCAGAGATTTTTTACATCCTTATCCAACAGTGCTGGAGGGGGAGGCTGTCTGAGCTTGCATGGACAGGGTCCTCACTCACGGCTGAACTGGAACAGGGGGCACAGCAGTCTGTCCTGGTCCCTGACCCTCAGACAATCCCATTAGACAGGGTCTTGCCCCATGACACTGATGTCAAGAGAAACCCAATCCACAAAAAAAAAAAAAAAAAAGCTCCAAACAAAATGCCCTCGGCAGATAAAAACTTAACATTCAGACTTGAAACAAGAGTTTGATGAGTTCAGAAATTAATCATGCTAACTTTTGGGTAGGGGCAGGGCTTAGCAATGAAGGCACTTTGGGGGCACTTAGGGCTGTCGCGATCACGTCACGATGTAATCGTGATTATATGGCACATGCGCAATCATCTGCAGGGCTTTAGACGATGGGTGAAACACTTGTCTGGAGGCCGGCGTTTCAGTACCATACGGACGTTTACTTACACATACAGTTTGGTAAGCAGTTTAGTAGTGTGACTAAAATATTAATGAGATGCATATCGTGACACCAAAAGATTTTAAACTGCAAAAAGCACCACCATCATCTTTTTACATGTGCCAAATAATTGTGATTACACTGAGACATGATCTTGACAGCCCTAGATTCACTTGTGCTGTATAGTGTTCACCGCCAAAGAGGATTCTTCCCTGTGCTCACCCATGATTGACACCATCAAGAGGTACACAGAAGGACTAACAGAATCATCCTGCAGACTCAGTAACCAAGGTTTCAGTGCTCCTCTTAACCAGACTAATAAACACAGCAGAAAGCTGTCTAATTAAATAAGTTCAGGCTACCTGAACAACACCCACACTTCTAGCCCCTGGGATAAAGGTACCAGGACACCCTCTGGTGAAACACAAAAAAAGGTTCTCTAACAAAACAATCAAAGCTTTCCCTCCACCCGTTTCCTGCCATTGAGTAGAAAAGCGCGGGTGGGATCTCCTTCCTGACAGGCTTCCTCTCTCCTTGCCTCCAGCCTTCCTCTGGGCCTTTGTTTAGGTGCTGGCATGGAGGCCAAGGCCACGTCAGACCGCTGCATTAGGACAGAGGCTGGCACCTTACGACATGCCTGGACAGGAATGACTCCACAACTGGGGTCACCATCCACTCAGACGTAGCCATTTCAGATCTGGGGCAGATGACTCCTGCATGTCTTCACATCTCTTCCTCAAACTGTGCCAGTTCACAGAAAGCAATGACAGAAGTGTGGTGCAGAAGTCTAATCAGACTGCATGGAGAACCAGCATGAGAGGAGATGCTTCTCAAGTTATGACCACTAGCCTTTCTGCTAAGAGACAGTCAGGTTGAACTAAAGTCACCCATCTCAGGTCTATCTGAGGGCTGTGTTAAGCTCCCTAGAATCCCTAATCACCACTTTGGTTAAAACCCACCAGTAGCCAACACCAGAACCTCTGCACACGCGGCTTTACGGTTCGATCCGGCCAAAGGTGAGAGAGCCATGCTTCCTGTTACCTTGGCAACAAAGAGAGGCAAACATATCTAAGTTAGGGGATGGGTCGAGGGGACTGTTTATTACAGAGGAAGGCAAAGGGATATTATAATGAAGGATATGGATTGTTTCAGATTTCTGCTAGATAGTGAAGAATTATTCCCAGTTAAAAGGTACAGCCACTGTGGGTTCTCATAACAGGCCTAATAATTATGGCCGTAAGAATTTAAACTATCCAGAGAATTTTAAAGGGGGGGCATGTGGCCTTGATCTGAGTGCCAATACCCCCACAAGCCCCCAACTAAACAAAGCCCAGCCTGACAACCCTGAGTTACTCTTTCCCGACACAACTTACATTCATCCATCAGTCAAGCATTTGCTGGCCACCCACATCTCAAAACACCAGCACACGCTTCAGGTACAATGAATGGAACAGGACTAATACTATGACCACTATAAGAGCTTGGCTCTAAGCCTGGGTTTAGGGGGGTAATGAAAACAATAATGAAATCAAAACACACAACCCCCCAAAAAAACAGAGGCAGAGCTAAACGCACGCACGCACGCACCCACATACAATGTTGTACAATCGGCACCACGTACGGGTGGACTGGGATATCAAAATAACTAAATAATTTTTTTCCCCCACAGAGGACAGTAATAAAGCATGAGGGGGAACCCTCTGAGATCTCTCACATCCTTATATTAAAGGCATAAAAAATTCCTCCCCTGATGTTAGCAGAATGTATATATGCAAAATTAAATGGAAAAACAGCCTGATTCCATGGCTGAGCAGTGGAGTCATTTTATTAAAGGGGTGTAGCTAGGGGTGTAAATCACGGCTTTCCTCACAATATGATACAATATCGATTCCTTAAGCCAACGATTCGATTTTTTTTGATACCTCAGAAATTCCCACGATACGATTCGGTTCGGTTCAAAACTGGGGTTAGTAGTCGAAATGATGAAATTTCACACAATCCTTTACATTTCAATGAGTTAAAAAAAGGCAAATATAATTAGCGTTTTATCATATTTTATTGGGAACTGTAAACAAAATCTAGTGTAGTCAAGCATGTCTCATAAAACAAGCAAAATAAAGTGCAATAAGGTAAAAATAAAAAAACATGGCATGGACAGACATGTAGAATAAGGAAGATTAACAGGACTGACTTCTGCGGTGAAACAAGTATGTCAGTAATCTTCTTTGAGAGGTTTTTTTTTTTTAAGAAAAATGAAATGGATAACATGTTCAGGAGATCGTGTGCTCTGAGCGTAGCATCCTATGTCACCGGCCATACTAAACACATGCTCTGAAGGTACGCTAGCTTGCGAGCTGCTTATAAATGACCAAGTCAAAATGATCTACCTACTACAAGAATGCAAAACATATATTTATGTATACAAATATTGAGTATTCTTTAATATTATTATTTTTATTATTATTACTATTATTGTTATTACTATTTTTTATTATTATTATTAATAATAATTTCCCTTTGGGATAAATAAAGTATTTTTGAATTGAACTGGGATTTTAGTTCCTTCACCTTTCTATTTCTCAGCTCACTTTTTCGGAGGGAAGTTAATGCTGTAGTTTTTATGAACAGTCTGAAAATGCCGCTTGCCACATTTCCCTTCTTCGGAATAGCAACGCTATTACCATAATAATACCATAATAATAAAGATCGCGATCGATGTAATACCGGAACAGGCAAGAAAATAAAAACACATGCATCGACATTTATGTGGTCACGTAGATGCACCGGATCATTTGCCATTTAATCGCTACATCGATACAAATCGATGCATTGTTACACCCCTAGGTGTAACACCAAGCACACAGTCTGAGACATGAGATCAACACTCAAATGCAGCACGCAGAGTTTGTACACTGTAGTAACATATTAACCCAATCATATGCCCAGCACATGGGCAGGGTGGGTCCAACCATTTCTGCCATCCAGGTTAATGTGAAAGAAGCCCTATGAGTGCACAGGCAAACCCCCCTTACTGCCGGTTAAACATTATAGGCCTTATCAGTCCACCATTCAGAGCCTCAACACTCCGAAACTGCCAATGCAACGATATCCACACAGACTGGACATCTGTGTAGGCAGACACAGTCTCTACACAATGGACAGAACTTTGCGATAAGGGGGCTTGAGAAGTTGGGTGTTTTTTTGAGCGGAGAGCCGACTGCTCGACACTGGAGCCCTTGAGTTCTGACTACTCCATGTTTACTCATCCCTGAGTAAGCAGACAGCTGACGGATAGCCAGAAAAGGCCCCAGGGGTGTTTTTACCCCCTCCCTTAGCACACCCTCTAATTCCACAGAGCTCACCTCCAATCAAACACCACCATCCAGCCTTTCTGGCTGCAATTCTGAGGAATTCCAATTCTTCCTTCACTTGTTCAGAACAAGAGGCACAGAGAGCATCACCACTGAACCCCAGGGGGGGCAGCATAGGGGGGAATGGGGCATCCAAACACTGTTCAAGAACACAGGAAGCCACTCAAGAGAGAGCTACGCTTATCAGATGTGAAGCAGTATGGGATATTGCAGCAGGGATGGCTATAACTGACCAAAAACCTAAAACAGTCCAGATGAAGTAACCACAATGTTAGGGCTGTGAAGCCCTTGAATGAGAAGGTACACAGACACGCACACTGGCCTGGGCCTGCTTAGCAGAGCTGCGGGAGAGCAGGCAAGCATTTCCAAGGAGATTATGCCCCCAGCCTGCCGTCAAACTCCTCACTGGTATGTCAAGTCTACACAGGACCGTGTCCGAAAAGAAGGGAGCAAAGTGGGACTCAGTGACCTCATAGCCGGGCAAACTGCATATTGTTGAGTCACATCAAAAAGTTACCTAACCGAATGTCTTCAACTAACAAGTCTGACTGTAAACACAGAATTAACTTCTTTTGGGTAAAGGTAATCTAAGAGACTATTTAGGGCCCTATGATTTCCGATGTCCGATGCGGACGGAATCGCGGAATTCAATAAATAAAATGGAATCCGTTGTAAAACGCGGAATGTCGTATAATTCGCTGATATCGGTGTGTGGGCAAAGCAAAGCAATGGTTTCTAATAAATTT
>JAODKC010000053.1:11063951-11103009 GCA_026777985.1 Mormyrops attenuatus | reverse complement strand
TTTTGGGAGAAGAGCGTGGACCTCAAAGAGATCACTCAAGCTCACGTTGCCTGTCACTGTACCCACCAATGTGCTTAATGATTGTGAATGTTTGCAGTTCTTTAAGTAAAGCTGCATATCTAAATAATGTATAATCTGTAGTTAATTTTGCAGTTAATCAGTTTTAAATAGGATTTGGAGGTATAGTTGTGGCAGAATTTTATCATTGCCAAATTGCTAATCGTTTATTGATTATGTAAGTTTTACAATGTGACGCAGAGGACATGCTCTTACTTTAATAATTCAGCCCCAAACTAAAATTTGTACTTTTATTTCAAATCACATTTAGAATCCATAATTTCCCCAAATTTCCATTATTTAACCATGTAACAATCTACATTAAGAATTGTTGACAATTCAAGAGATAGGGTTGAAGAACTTCCATAAGATCTTAATATTTGAAAATCACAAATGACTGTCATAGTTATAAATGAATAAGCAAATAGGCAAAAGAATGAATGTATGAATAAACAAATGAATACATATATGCGTCTGTGTGTTTGTATATACTATATATACATAATATACAAACCTATGGGGAGATTATTTGATTGCTAATACAAACAGTCTACAAAGAAAGAATACATACAGTATGGACAATCAGTCAAGAGGTTCACTTCTTGTTCAACTAAGCGTTACAACAGCTAAAATGCTTGATGCACACTATTTTGAATGTGCTGTACACTTTTTTGTCATACTTGGTGGATCCATCTCAGAAACAGCCACTCTCTTGGTATTTTCACATAATACAGTGTCTGTTGTTCACAGAGAATTTTATCATGAACAAAAACATCCATCCTGTTGCTAAAACACCCTGTTAATGAAACATCAGAGGAGGATAGCCAGTCTGATTAAAAGGATGGGGAGGAAATTCAAAATTACATCTTGGTGCAACAGTGGTGTGTACAAGCAAAACAGCTTCTCTCAACGCACAGCTCATCTACCCATAAAACATTTATGGAGCAGGAATTTGGACTTACATACTCTTCCACATAAAGTGGCTACTCAGTGACATATACACACACGTGGGTTCTTTGGTTCTGGTTTCAGTCAGGATTTAATATTTTACAAATTGTTCTGCAGAGGAGAATTAATGTGTCAGGTAGGTCAGAAGGCTATCCTGTACTGGATTTTGGACAAGCAATATTGAGAATGGATGGCAAATTAACCAAATATACCCAAAAACCCTTTGAAATATAAACCTCTATGAAATTTTACACTATATTACCTTAACACTTCACTTTATCTTGTTACTCACATCTACAGGTGGAAATCAATAACACACTCACAGAATGCTAGACAATAGACTGTAATTCCGCCAATGCAAAAGAAATCCGGCATAAATTTCATTTTTTAAGAGTCAGAATTACACTGAAGGTAACTGGGAAAAAATTACTTCTGACACATTTTATGTTAGGACAAAAATGTATACAAAGTACTATAAAAAATCACATAAACACAGAAACTAGTTGCTGACAGGTACAGGCATTTCACAGGGCTGATTGTTACTCTCCTTCGAATGAGACTGTCCTTTCTTGGCTTCCAACCACCAAGTTTTCATTTCACCTTTACCCTGCAAAACAGAGACAGGTGCTTGTGTCAGTCGTCCATCCTACAAACAGGTTTGATTTAAATATAAGACAAGTGTCTCACAGGAAATACAGAAATCAAATGCAAAAAAGGAATGGGGGAGGCTAATTCTCTTGCACGTACTAATTACTGGTCTATTTTTATTCAAAGGTTCAGTTGCAGATCAAGCAAATTAAACTTAATTTACTGAAAGCAAATTTAGTTGCGTGTATCTATACAAAGTTTATTGGTCCCGGAGGATATGAAGAGGCTATGATGTTGTTAGGATTTAATATTATGGACGTTCCAAAAGGAACTTAGACTTTTGCAAATATGTTTAGGATTGGGCTGCTGGCAATAAATATTATTTCATGCATTTTGTTGTAATTTTGATGCATTTTTTTTTCTTATTTATAATTATCAATAGTATTGTTGTGCTCTGTAAAATAAGTTAGGATATGTATTAAAAGATGTACATCAGCAATAAATAACTAGCATTTGTCATCTCATAATTGCTTTATAGGTATGACACAACTGCAGAACTCCTCAAGTTGGCTGTTACCTTCACAATGAGTGTGCCCCGGCAGGTCAGAATGTACCCCCCCAATCTGTGGAGCATATCAGCAGTGCTGCCACTGCACTGGATCTTCAAAGCTGTTGATGCATATTAATGCACAGTAGATTAGGAACCAGGCAAATCATTTTCATTTGGATATAACAGAAATTAGTTCAGCAATGAAGCTAGTTTTACAACCATCAGAAGTAAAACAAGAAGCATTTTGAATGTAGAACATGGTATACATTCAATCTCACTATAGACTAAATCTATTTAAATTTACTTTTAAAAAGGCAAGATGAAGACTTCAATGTATGCCCATTAAATTCTTTATCCATTTTTTGTCTTGATGAGCTTTTCATTCCTTGAATGACAAATCACCGCCATGTTGAATAAAAGCCTTCAAGATTTCAGAAGTAGCTCCCAGCAGAATATTAAAATAATCAACATACGTAATATTAACTAACCAACACTTTTTTCTACCTTCTGTACAATGAAATCAGTCAGAATGTATTGTGGCAGGTACCAGTATTTTTAAAGAATACCCAATATGTATCCCTCCTCAATTATAACATGGATACATGCTAATGTTTGATGCTATTCATGCATCAGAGACTATTGTTACGCCTGCCTGGCTCCGGGTAGGGTGACATAAAGGGGAACCACACACCAACTGGCTTTGACAATCATTTATTTAACTACTTCCAAAGGGGGGAAACCACACACCAACTGGCTTTGACAATCATTTATTTAACTACTTCCAAAGAAAGCACCTTTTTCAGGTACCAACACTAACAAACATCCAAATCAAGCCAAGCCCAAAAACGGACAAGTATTCTGGATGGGGAAGGAAAAAGAGAAAACAGGCACAGGTCTAGGGTATACACCCTGTACCCCTCTCTCTCCCCCTTGGCAAAGGCACCATCAGCTCATTTAACCAGGAGACAATTACTCATGTAATCAATGGGAAACACCCACAGCTGTATACCGACTCCACCCTGTGGGAAAACAAGCCATATCCGATTAGCTGGGCCATTGGCTCTCCCTACCCTCACTCGTTGATTCCATTCGTGAGGCCGTATTCACCGTATCACCAAACAAACAGTACCGCGGCATCTTCGTACCAACGACACCAGCAACCACTGGTCCTGTGGAATAGGCAGAAATTAATCTGGAAGGTCACTTTTCCTGAAATTTAGTGCTCTTTTATAAAAAAAAGAAAGTAGGCCTAGGCAGCGGAAAAACGATATTTTGAAATCTTGGAGATACATTTTATAATCTGACCCCCTCCACTATCACATTTAATTTCCAAGATTTCAAAATATCAACGTAGTATTGCTTTGTCAAGAACAGTCAATATATCGAATACCATGGTGCAATGTCTAGAAACTATGATGGTCTAAAAAAACCTTACCATGCACACCATGAAGTCCATTCTACACGATGATTATATTGCTGACAGAAAATTATACCTGAATGGATCCCAGCCCGTATCTTCAACTGCGTTGTGGGTTTGTGAGGGATTTTAAAAGTGTGGCACACACTGACCAGGTCAAGAGCCATACTGGCAATCTCCCCAGCATGATTGATGCCATTTTCATTCGGAACACCTGAAACAACCATATCTGACAAAGAAAAGAAAATATTTGTGGACAAATTTAACCACCTTCTGTGTTAAGAGCTGAATTATACACCAAAATCAGTACAACACACAACCTGCCCAGACCTGTAACCTCCTCATGTCATCGAAATCGCAATAAGATGTTTTAAAAGGTCTTGTTTCACATAATTTTGGTATTTGTAAATACATAAAATATACTACAATTCAGAATAAAGTTTAAGGGGAACTGTAAATTATATGTTGGTGAGTGTGGAGTGTGCGGGAAGCACTCCCAGTACTCCCAGTTTAAACTCAAAGGTTTACTTACATGCATCACCTATAGTCTCTACTTTGTACACATCGTAAATGTCGATGATCTCATCAAAGATTGTGTAGAGCTTGTTCAGGAAGTCCACCACTTGGTGAGGAGTACTTGATCCTGAGAGCTGGGTAAAGCCTACAATGTCACTGTCACATCAGAAACAAACAGAGGTCACTGACCTTCTGGCACATAACACAAAACAGTTTTGTTTTTTTTGTTGCTGTTGTTGTTTTTAGCAGTAAAGAAAGGCAAGTAAATACCTCACTAAAAACAAAGTGGGACTTGTCTGAATTCCACAGCACAGCACAAGGAATTAGGTGACACATCGCACATTTATACAATTGTTAAAACATGCCTGAAATACACTGTAGCATTGCAGTAGCTTTGAGCCTCTGCTGTACGGCCTTGGCGGAGGTCATCGGCTACTGGCTTTGGTAGCATACCTAATAAAATGGATATTTCTTCTCATGTAAAAGCAAGTCATATTTTTCACACATATCGTGCAAAATCTGACAGTCATACTCACAACTCACATCTCAGTCATTTAAATTTTTTATAAACTGTATACATTACAATGTATTTATTATGGTCCTGCTGTTAAATGAAAAGTATGAATTTTATTTTAATAATAAAAATGAGATATATATTTGCAGAACATAACGTCTTATGAAGTTCCTGGTGATGTAGACTATTATGATTATAATAAATAATAAATACTTGGTTATTTATATTGTATTTCATATTTCATCATTTTCAGGGTGTACCCAAGCATTGTGCCCTACGGTACTTGGGATATTGTCCATGACTCCCCCCCCAAAAACCACTATCACAATAGGTGGTTGGTAGATGGAAGACAGCATGATATCTAACTGTAATTTCCTCACTTCATGTTTATTATTAAATTAGTAACTAACCAAAGAAGAGTAAAAATACTGCCAATAGTAGATGAGCATCTTACTGTAAAGCAAACGATCTGTCTTCTGCTTCTCTTGGAGAAGATCCTGGGTTCTTTCTGCCACAACAGCTTCCAAATGTTTACTATATTTTTCCATCTGGAATTGATGTGCAAAATATTTATATACAGCAGTTGGCAAAAATAATACTGGATTTTTAACTTCAAAGGTTGGTGATGCCACAATTTATTCCAGGCCCCATATTTGGGTTTTGAATGTTTACTTAAAGGCTTTACTTTAGAACATCTCATTGAAGAATTTTCTAGTGTAAAACTACAACATTTAGTCTACATTCAGAAAATCTTTAACGGTTCCCACCCAATATTTTCCAGGATTTTGCTTTTAAAAATATGAATACATTTGCCAGGAGAATTTGGTTCCCATCTAATCTACTGACCGAGAGGAAAAAACTTGTAGCTTGCATACACATAAACAAATGTATATTGTCAAAACTGAAATGTACTGTACAGGTAGCCCATGCATAGGTACCATATACAAGGTCATACAGGATAATGTGTGATGACTGATTTGGCTCAGTCACTTAATGGATCTGTCCCTGCCCTCCCTCAATATTGAAAACACAGTGACGCCCTGGTGTGAATCGTATGTGTGCTCATGCTGGTTGTTGAGCGTACTGTACCAGGTTCATCATCATGTCCACTGGGCTGATTTTGTGTGGATTCATCTTCTCCAACATCTTCTTCACCTGCCCGAATGTCGGCCTCATTGTCACATTATGGGACCAGCATTTCTTTATCAGCTGCATAAAGTTTAACCGTCATTTAGAAAGCATCACTTACCCCAGGTGGTTAGTAACAGAATCAATGCTCCATTTTGTATAAAGTAAACAGAAATAATCTCTTGTGTAATAATATGTAGAGTATCAGCATATATTAAGATTAATTTTTAGCAGCAATTCAAAAGTTGTTTGTGTCTTTAAACAGAAAAAGAATAGTTTTTGAACAAAATATAAATGTGTCAGATAAGTAATGAAAACATAATCAATGGACTGGGAGTTCCATCTCAGGATGGAAAGGAAATTAATAAAAATTGTATTTCATCTATTTATAAAGAATATTATTTATTAATTAATTAATTGATTGATTGAAAACGCCAAACAAATGTAATCACAGTTTACAGACCTCACAATAATCTGCCTCATTCGGATAGTCATTGTCTGATTTCCCAGCATTCAGTTCGGGGAGAGCAGGACGCCACACCACATCCAGCTTATCCATCTCCATTCGTCGCTGCTGAAGTAAAATCATGAACAGCCCTGAGTGGCAACACCCAAACTCTGCACTTAAAGGGGGCGTCGTCAAAGGAGTAAAGCAGAATACTCACAGAAATAAGGTCACAACGAGTGGCAATCTCAACCAAGATAATAGAGTAACTAAAAGAGAAAGAAAAAAGCAATCCAAAGAAATCCAAGCATAAATGCAAGACATCATCCCACAAACAGGATACTATTTGTAAATGAGACTGATTTATATACAGTCTAGTACTCATTTAAATGCTTAACTTTTAAATGGTTATCAAAATCACACATTTGCTAAACAGGCATGAAACTAGAAACTAGAAACCAACTACTAGAAACCATCGTGGCAGCAAGGTTACATTTAAAACTATAACACAAGGCCCAAAGAATCCAGTGCTCCAATCACAGGGTCCTAAGGACCAGTGTGTCGCCGTTATCTTTACCTGTAGACGTCAGCAGCCGCAGTGAAGAAACCAGAGGTTCCAAGGAGGACCTCTGGAGCACAGTGGATACGGTAGAAATTACGAGACTGGTAACTATTACTCACTACCTCAACGTCTTCTTTTCTATAAGCTGCAAGTCCATAGTCTAGAATGCAAAACATAATATCTTTAGAAAATTTGTCAGCAGATCATTTATAACCTTTACAAAATCGAACACTACAACACAAGTGTCTGAATACTTTTTGTAAGAGGCACTATATCTGTGTTAAGATCCAGAATAGAATTATAAAATTTTATAATAAACAAAATAAAAGCCTAACTTTTTAAAACTCATTGATGAAGGCCCATGATTAATTATTTTTGTTTTTACAGTGTTTTTATCACAATTCTACCTGAAATCTTACAGACCCAACGATCATCAATTACGCAATTCCGAGAATGAAGCCGTCCATGAAACATCTTGTGCTGGTGGAGGTAAGACATCCCACGAGCTATATCAATGGCGAACGACAGCCTGGGTGACAGAATCAGGGGTTTAGCCAGTTGTCTACTTGAATTTTGGCAAAGAATACAACAAAAAATATTTCACAGTGAGCTGTAGAACATAATAATATAAAAATTTAATATAAAAATATACTTACCGAAATCCCCAGTTAATTGGAATATCTTCATTTAAAAGAACATCAGCTAAACTTCCTTTTGGGCAATACTCTGTAATAATGCTTATGTAAGGAACTTCAATAGATCCACCAATAAATTTGCACAGGTTAGGGTGGTCCAGTGTCCTGTTGGTTAATAATATTGTCCAATTGAAAACTTTTAACTGATTATTCACTTATGATTGGATGATATTGAAGTAGTCAGTCTATAATTCTTACCGTACTTCTTTCACCTCCTTTCTGATTGTTTTTGAAAGGGTGAAATGTTTCTTCTGTATGTGTTTTACTGCCACTGTTCGTCCATCACTGTCAAAAAAAAACATGAATCCAGAGACGTACTTATGAAATCTAGTCACTGTCTACATCACGTGTTGGGATCAACGATCCAGCATAACTGCTAACCTAATCAGTGTTGCAGCCTTTGGTGAGATTGTCAGTGTTTTAGTAAGACCAACAAAGAAATCCATACAAACATGGAAAAAATCCGAACATTGTTCATTCCTCTGCATGTAATGACTTCTTGGTTATATTAACCTTTAAGCCAAAAAATCTTTAATCTAAATTAAAGCCACTAAACATAATGCCTGTAGAGATAATGGCAACATGCAAACTAATAAAACTTAGAATAGCAAATAAATACTAGCACCCCAAGCAGGGTGTAGTCCTGCCTTGTGCCCTCCCGACCTCCCTATGACCCGGCTCAGCATGAATTGCTGGAAGATGGGTGGCTGGAAAGCAAATCTTTAAATCAATTTTGAATGGAAATGAACATTCAGACATCGAATGTAAGGGTAGTGACCGAAACAGTGAGACTGCAGATACAAGTGTGTACTGCATGGACATCCAGGAGGGATTCAAAGTAAAGATGCTGCTCCTCCACATGGAAAGGAAGCAGATGAGGTGGTGTGGGCATCTGCCTAGGATGCCTCTTAGACATGTCCAACCAGGAGGAGACCCCAGGGCAGACCCAGGACACACTACGGCAGTGGTTCTTAACCTTTGTTGAGTCATGGACCCCTTTTTGAATAGGGACCCCCTCCCGAAAATATGCACATAAGCACATGAACTCGGTTTTGCCCTAACCTTAACCATAAGTGACCGTACAAATTATGAGATTTTTGGTATTTTCAGTTTTTTGATTACATTCACAGATTTTTGAAAATGGTCCCCACAACATCAAAATAGCACATTTTTATTACATTGTGGGGAACATTTGGTCCCCACAATGTAATACAAATATAATCCACACACACACATTCACACACACACACACACACACACACACACACACACGCACACACACTTCAGAATACCTTCTCCCAAATACTTTCTGATTATTTTCAACACAGTTAGAGGAAAGGTGGTAAATATTAGAGTATGTGTAGTTTATTTCACATTTCAGGTGAATAAGGTCCACTTACTAAATTCCTGGTTGAATGGAGCCCCCCCCATAGGCAGTGTTGACCACAGTGCACAACGTCACATCAGTTATGCTGCTAACACTGGAGTCTCTTTTCCCCGGCTGTAGGCTGGCAGTACTGGAGAAACCTGCACAGTATGTTTTAACTGCAAAACAAAATCAGTCATTACTGTCTAGACCTCGAGTCACTACTGCACTTATACAATTCAAGTAACTACCTCTCACCGAACATGATATCTTTATAACTGATGATCCAGCTCTCATCCCAAAACATCTTCTGCTTCTGATACTGAAGCCACTAAAATGAGACAATATTTTGGCCAATGGCATATCACCGCTTACGGACAGTCTATAAGACTTCTGTGGCTCTTTAAATTGAATTACTTTTTTTTGGTCTTACCGCTACAATTAAGATGAAGCCAGTGCAAAATAGGGCCACTGGGAGGCCAGTGGACACCTTGATGGTCATGGACACGGGACAGACCCCACAGTCCGCTGGGCAAGTGAGGCAGCTCTCCTCGGGTTCGCAGATGTCATCCCCGCACGCTGAGAAATTGGGCAACAGAAGCAAGCAAATAATCTGAATTACAAAGTACCTCCAGCCAGAGATACTGCCCCCTTCCTGTATTCCTAAATACATGAAGAAGGTCCTGTGTCCTGGGCTATGCAACCGAACATCTTTCACTTTTTTATATTGTTGCCTCTGTTTTTTTTTTTTTACTTTCACATGACACTGTTCAGTCGACCGGTCAAATCCTTTCTCCTTCAACCGTTGACTGAACACTTCAGAGTTTTTATGAGTTGTTTTTAGGAACTGACAGAAATAGTCTCTCCTCCGCCTAGCTACTGGTACTGGTTTGAGCACTCTGCCACATCCCAGAATGCAAAGCATACCTGGCTATGGGAGCCATTTAGCTCAGGCTCGCAGAGTGCACCTGGATGTGGGTCGGATTGAGGTTGGATCACGTTTGCACCCCAAACAAACTGTTCTGAAATTTGTTTGGGACCGGACCGAGACCATCTCCTCTCAAGGGTCTCAGTGCGGTTGTTTTGGTCTGCACCAGAGTGAGATTACTGTGCTCACACCTGCCCAAATGAATCGCATGATGCAAGAAATCAAACCAGAGATAATTTTAACCAGATGGTGTAAAAGCACAATAAGAAACGTATATCTAACAAAGACTGTAATCCTATAGCAGACAAAAACATTTTAAAATGTGGATCCAGTGGCGTCATGCCCATTGAAACTGAGGTAGTACGTGCACGTTCTGGCTCGTTATCTGGTCATAACTTGCAACAGCATAGCATCTTATTTTATATTACTAAAGGAGATCTCTTTGAGTATCTTGACAGTGACTTTAAAGTTTTTGTCACCACTATCACAGGTTATACTTAGCAAAACACTGAATTCCATTTATCTCCAGGACGAGATGCATGGGAAAAATTTCATTGTCGTTAAAAAAAAAAACATAAAGCCCCAGTCCTGTCAACTTTCAGAATATTGCGTGAGAAGGACCTCCCCTACTCTAATTGTGCCCCCTCAGAATTTTGGCTTGCATGATGCCCCTGTATGGATCAGTTATTTTTTAGTCATGTTTACTTGTGAAACTGCACCCTAAACAGTGTTACTTTTATTTTAAATGATGAAACCTTTGTTATCTTACACTTATCTTTCGTATTTTGAAATCTTTCTTACATCTTTCTTACTTTCATAATGCGACTGTTCCATGCGTGGCCATTGAAATTTCGTGACACACATCACAAGCCCCCCCCCCCACACACACACACACACAACTAAGGCAAATACAGTCCCGCCCAATGTCAAACTGCTTCTGATGGCCTTGCCTCCAGAGTAAAATAAAAGATGTAATACATACATTTGGATTTAGATTCTTTTTATCAATCTGTCATAACCATGATGAATGATTATAAATGATTGTATCATTTGCATTTATCATGGAGACAAATGCCACTTCTGTTATTTATGCTCAAAAGGTACAATAAGAACATGAAATGTATGGAGCATTTTGACAAGGACTTGCTGACCTTGAGCACTGACGACCAGGACCTTGGCCTCTAAAGCTGCATGCATCTGTCCAACTTTAATGTGAGCAATGACTGAGGTCACACCTACATGGATCAGCACCACCTAGAAGGTGACAGTAATAAAAGAATTCTCCAGGGAAAAGTGTAATTTACGCAGCACATGTGCCCAACAGACTTGTTTAGTCATTTAGGCTAAAATTCACCTTTGATGTCCAGTTCTGTTGGCTCATCCGTCCTGCTTTGGACACCGTATGTGTCACAATCTTGCCATCATCAGGGATCCAAGGTCCACAAATCCCGCCTTGCCTCTATAAGAACCAATGACTTTTAGTAGACCAACAGAGTGCAATTGTTTATAGTAATCCACTTGATTTTTGTATGAAAGGTCTTAGAGTCAAGGTCAAATTTTGTGTTCATGTTGTACAGATAATTCAAGAGGAAATGGACCTTAACAGCTGCCTATTAAAGCAGGCATTTCTGCCATTTATTGCCCATATTTGAGCATGTCCTCATACCCTAATCAACTTTGATTGTGTTGGTCAGATAATTACAGTTCCACTTTTCTCTTTGTCCTTGTAATTACTCTGATGAAAGATGCAATTAGCTGATGTAATTGCCTAATTTTATTCTACATTATACCTACAGATAAAGAATGTAGCTCTGAAATATAGTTTTCTGTATCCCTTTGATGAAGCTCGGCAGTGACTAACCAAGCAAGAGAATCCAGAACACCCACCATCAGAGCAAGGGGACACGAGTGGATGTTGGCGTGGTACACACAGCAGTTGTGCTCACTGGCACTGTTCCAGTTTGATGGACATTCATGCTCATAACAGAACCTCTTGGCCTCTGATCCATCCCTGTTAAAATGAAACACGACTCTTGTCATAAGATACCATGTATTCCTAGAATGTCTCACAACCAACATCGACTTAAACAAAAAGTACTTATGGGATATTCTGCTGTACAAATGGTCTGTTAACCATTCACCTTAGGGTTTCTTGAAAATGTCAAAGAAGAAATTCTTTAAGTTTTTTGGAATTACCTAAAATTGAATATCTTGTTCTTGACCGCATACTCATAGAAAGAATCCAACGCTGTCACCGAGTAGGTCACATTAAACTCGTCGCCACTGGTGACTTTTTCAGGAGGTCGCTGCACCCACGCCATCTCAAGTCCTGCTCAGCCACAGTGATGACCACATATCAACGCGGCCAATTCAACCTGCCTGATTAGGATCCAGCGCTGCATATATTACTGCCCACTGCTGTAATTCAGTATAAACCAGGTAGAGGTGGAGATTTCAGGTCCAGAGAATACAAATCCAGACCAAGATTTTGTTTCAACCAACCAGTTGAGTGACTGTGACTCTTTATACTCAATGTATTTATTTGAAACAAAATCTTGGTCTGGATTTGTACTCACTGGACCTGAAATCTCCACCTCTACCTGGTCTTAAGTAGGGCATAGAAGCCTGCATTCAAAGCACATCATCATTTATGAGGTAAAGAGTTGGAAGAGACAGGATCAACAAAATTGACCTCATTGTCCATACTAACTGACAGACTGGAGGATAAAGCTTAATAATCTAACAGCAACAGCTACAAGTCTTGTCTTAAACGAAGTCTTTACTTTACCTCCACAGTCGATCATATTGTAATCATTAGGTTGCGATATAGGCCAGCAGTCAAACTCTGTATTGTCCAGGTCATGCCAACAATTTACAACCTATGGAATAACATAGTATAATGTCAGAGTATAATTTAAGTGAAGAATTTACAACCAATAAAGAAAATACTTTGTTTCAACCTCCATTAGCATCACTGTCGCACATGTCTGCAAATATATCATAAATGTGATAGTCTGAAATTCTGCATCATTATATATATATACTTTACAATCCATAATATAGGCTATGCATAACACAATATGTGTCAATCTAAACCCACAAACAAGAACACAAGAACTTAGGATCGTAAGAGTGCGATAAAAGAAAAGCCAGAGTTATTCCAGCATTCCTAAAACACAAGGGGCACTAATACCAAGTGCAGATGTTGCATATCAGATGTCCCAAGTGTTTCTGACGCTGCAAGACAGTGTGAACTTGTTCATGAAATTTTCCTTAAACTCACTTTGTGATCTCAAAATTAATAAAAAAGAATCCCAGCATATGTTTTTTAAATGTGTCATCTTAATTGAAAATTAGAATTCTTGACCAAGTTTGGAGTTAAGCAATATACACAACGTATCAGATGTCGACACACTGATAATTTGCATTTTACGCTTACCAGAATGAGGGCCAAGCTAACGGCGATCCCCAGTGCCATGCGGTCGGCGGTAAGCTTGTCTTCTCCAGCTGACTGAACGTTTCTGTCGCCCCAGCTATAGAGGCCCTTACTAATAGAATCGATGAAGAGTCGTCTCCAGAGAAACCTGTTTATCACTCACGGCTGTGCTCCAGCAGAGCTTGTCTGACCTTGACCCAAAAGCCCATCAAGTATAATAACGGCACTCGGTTATAGAAATCATCTGATTGTTTATTAATTTATTTTGTAGGATACATAGCGCAGGGGAGACGGCTGAAGAAAAATGTACAAGGGAAATTGGCTGGTTATATATGATCCAAGTTTAATTGATAGAAATCTTGAGTGAAATAGTACGACGTCCTATGTTCTCATTTTAATATTTACTGTTTTTGCCAAACTTCTGTATTTTTGAAAGCAAGATTGTACACTATATCAGGGGTAGGCAATCCTGGTCTTGGAGTGCTGGTATCCAGCAGGATTTCTAATCTACCTGGTCTCTGATGACCCACACCTAATCTCAGGCAGATACTAAGCCATCAGGTAGGATAGAAAACCTGCTGCATACTGACCCTCCAGTATCAGAGTCACCTACCTCTGCACTATATGATCAATACGAGAGACTGGGAGATAACGATTAGACCCTTTTGAGAAAGATTTCGGCGCTTACGCTTAGCCCTGTGTGCCTCCATTGCAGCATTATAATGCAAAAAAACCCGGCAACATTCATATAGTAGAAAATTGTCTAGTGAATTAATTGTGCACCATACAGTACTAGGAATTTGACACGTCACCTCAAACCTTGAGAGATGGTTTCATGAAAAGCAGAAGAGTGTTCCAGTAATGTTTTCAAAGTAATAATAAATAATCAGTATTAAATCTCTTTAATACTGAGCAAGAGCAGCAGAGTGATGACAAAATCCAAGGATTAAAAATCATTAGTGGCAATGATAAAGTCATGTCAGAGTATTACATGGCTTTCTGGATTGTGACGAGACGGTCTGCAAGAACTGAACCATTTTCATGTGCATAGTTGTTGCAGATGAGTCCCAAAAACACCTGTGATTTCCTCCACTGATAGTTCCTCCAAGAACAATTGTTATTGCTGGTGCTTTTGTAACTCACTTCTGCTTTTGCCAATTGATTCTAAATGCTTTCCTTGTGCAGATGATCTGAGATTGACAGGTGAAACTCACACGGAAAATGTGTGTTTCTGCTTTTAACACAGGATTGATTGTTCATCAGAATGCGCCGTCTTCTGTCAACTTATTGTGTTAGGTGAAGGTTTATGCATGGAAAAGCTGCAAAGTGCTAGCATTAGTAAGTTGCTTTGATGTGGCAGTCTGTTAAGAAGAAATAATATGTTCTGAAATAAGTAACCGTGGACATGAGAGAAGGTGTGGTGACAGGCAAGACACTTCTGTGAAACTGCAGCTGACACAGTGTGAAGAATATTTAAATATGGCATTAAAAAAGCCTTTAACCGTGATGTTGTTTTGATATTATTGAAGTACGATTGGTTGACATGAAATCTTGGACAAAAAAACTGTCCAAGTGAACCGTGTAGCAGGCCGGCAGACTAACAGGAAAACGCCTGAGTAAGCCACATTTCCCAGAACCTATATCCAGTAAATGTGAATACTGTTTGCTTTTCGTTACACGCTGCTGCCTTTTTAGAAATATATGTTCTGAAAAAGAATATTATTATTATTATTATTATTATTATTATTATTAGTAGTAGTAGTAGTAGTAGTATTATTATTATTATTATGCAAGCTTTTATCATCCCCTAATTGCTGGGTAACTTTATTTGTCACATGCACAGGTCAGGTATACTGGTACAACTCACAGTATAGTTGATCTAGTTAATAACTTTCAGAAGAAAATAATTTGTATAAGAATCAACAAAGTTGTATTGGCTCAGCCCCATGTGATCATCAGGTTGCGGGTTCGACCCACGGCCTTGGCAGAATAGTCACATATCTGTGGACCCTTGAGCAAGGCCCTAACGCCCCAGCTCCAGGGCTGCCGCACACTACCCGACCCTGCACTGTGACCCCCATGCTTGCTGTTACCTGCATGTGTGTCTCACGGAGAGCAAGATGCAGTAGGTGAAAAGAGAATTTCCCCTCAGGCATTAATAAAGTATCACTATTCTATTCTGTTCTATTCTATTCTATTCTATTCTATTCTATTCTATTCTAACATGGTATCAGAAAGTACCAGTACCAATACATTAGCATTTGCAGGAAATGTTTATCCATCCATCCATCCATCCATGCATCCAGCCATTTCTCATAGCCATTAGCCACGCCTCCAATGCAGAGTTAGAGTGAACCATAGATAGGAAGCATAGGACAGGGAGCATCCAATTGCATAGTAAGTTAAAGAGACACAAATCTGCCAAAACCAAATGTCATGGGACTATGGGAAAAAACCAGTATATCCAGGGAAAACTCAAACAAACAGGCAAGAACCTGTGCATTTCATACAAAAGGAAATAAATTCAGCAATGCTAGAGGTGTAGGACACTAATGCTATTGACTGAGCCTTCATGTCCCCTCGATCAAAGCTTCTTGATTGGCTTATAATTAAGTTTAACTGAGATAGAATTGTCAAAAAAATAAAGACGGAATCTCTGCGATTGGAAAATCATAATGACTATACAAATGAAAACAGACCACATGAAAATATTATTATTATGACAATATTATTCACTGAGAAAATCTCATAATTACATAGTTTTAGCCAAGCGTAATAGAGCCATTAAATTCTGTCATTAACAGTAACATTTCCAGCAGATCCACTGTTATTCTGGAGGGCAGAATCATACATTTCACAACCTTAGTTTTAGAAAAAGCTCAGCAGAAATCAGAAACTTCAGGATTCTCGCAAAGACAAATATCACAATTACATGTAAGATTCGACCTCATATACACGTACATGTAACATCTTGTCAAGCACATGTGACAAACATACATGCTATTGCTAAACCATGACAACAGGACCACTTTATTATGTACATATTTACCTTATTTATATAACCAAACAATTATTTTAGGAATATTCACAAATATATATCTATCAGCTTTGGCTTCTCATCCTTGCAGTGTTGCAGGTAATTGATATCTATCTGCATGACGTGATAACATACAATTATGGAATGCTGATAAATTAAGAAAAATACAACAATATAGTGAAAAGCAATATGGAATTTAGACTGAAGAACCCCCCTCCCACCCCTATTTTCCAATTACAAAATTATCAATTACAAAATTGACTTCTTTATTTCCCGTTCGGCACTCGCCAGCTCAGAAAGGGTGATGACTGGCACGCTTAATATCCTCTCAGTCATCTCAGTCTTCTTTTCACGGCAGGTAATGCAGGCTTCATTACAAGACGTAGAATTCACTCAGCATTACAGCGCTATAGCTGGCAAAGAGAAGTGTGATCAAATCACCTGCCCCCCCCCCCAAAAAAAGGGATCCAGAACCACCTAAGATCACACCCTTGATCTCCTCACCAGCTGCTAAATTGGCACAAATGAGATCACCCACTGTCTCTGCACCTTTATTCCAAATTAATCTTAGGTAGTACTTCTTATTGCTATCCTTCCATTCATTAGTTAGCCTTAAAGGCTACAACAAAGCAGACACTGGAAAACTGCTGCAGGAAGAGGAGGGGAAAATAAGAAACTTCTCCATATGTATTTAAGCTGCAGTCATGGCATAGCCTTTCCATGCTCTCCTTACCCATGAATCATACATGAGGGACCTCTTGTGACACCTCAGTGAGAATCTAATGGAGCACTGGGTGGCTCTGCTCTTGACTGTTGACAGTATTGTTAAAGTTATTGCTTGTGTATTCAACAACCTAGCCTTCTGAAACATGTCACTCTATACAAATGATTGACCATGGCAGTCATTTGATTAATAGTGTCATCTAGCAATTATTTATCTATTTACTGTAAAAAGTGCATTCTGTATATCTGAATGAAATGTTCTAAATGGTGCTAAATCTACTCGGATTTTCCATCTGCACTAAAAGTTATCATATTTAGTGATACAGATTCATTGGCACCTAACAGTAGTTTATGTTTCTTCTAAAGAAGACATTTTTAACAAAAATACATTAAAACAATTGAAATAAAAAATGAATGAATCGATCTAAGAGCAAAATCTACTGCTGCAAAAAAACGTAATAAAAAAGTTAAATTCAGTACAAAATTTTGATATCAAAATAGAATTTATATAACTGGTTTATTCATTTAAACTGAAAACCGAGAACAACACATATTGAATTAGACACTTGCATCTGATTTGTAAGGTTTAAATATTACACTGAACACCTGTGAACCTCTTTGTCCTCTCTAACAATCTGCATGTCACATTCTCTTCTTATTCCCTGTAAACCAGTTGCAAGGTGAACTCATGCCTGGAGAATTTCCTTACTGGAAACCTTGTCATCAGAGGTGCAAGGAGTGCTGCCCTGATCCTCCTTGGAGCTCAGGGCCCGGGAGTTAACCCGAGAGGACCTTTGCCTCCGGGTCCCATTGCATACGCAACGCAGGAGATTCTTGAAAGTCATCCACATTTCCTCATCCTTGTAGGAGTAGATGATGGGATTCATGACGGAATTGAGCACAGCCAAGAGAAGCAACCAGCGTTTGAAGACCAGCACCATACACTTTTCGCAGCCCAGACCATCCATCAGAAGCACCACCAGCCCTGGGGTCCAGCACACCACAAACGCCCCTAGAACACACAACCACATGTTGACATGCTGACAGAGAGATACTCAGAGATAGGATGGTAGAAACAATTTTCAGTGCAAGGTTTAAAGTTTATATTATATTACGGTACTGGCACTAATGATTCAAACCTTCAGATTATAAAAAGGTAGCAAGTACTGTACATGTTCCTATGCATGTACCCGGGATGTTTTTCCTTGGGATTTCAGTCAGAAAACTCAGTGGAAGTAAAAAAGTATCAATAAGGGATAAAATAATGTTTACAATATACAATGAGCAGTATTTCACTAAAAATTCCCTCTGAAAAAAGAAAAACACAGAGACATAAAATAACAGACAGATTCGAATGACTGCATTAACTTGCATTCAGTTTCACTTCATTCATTTTTCAAACATGCTGCTTATTGCCAAAGCCAAACCTGCAGGGACAGAAACCCGCCTACAGAGGATAAACGCTTTGACTCAAACAGCACATGCAGGAGCTTGTCTGCTGTGCACAATTTGTACAGGGAGAAAACAAGACTGATCTTTGAAAGTCAAAAACACACCCTTCCTTACAGCACAGATACAACCTTGGACATTTCTACACTTGGAGACAACTTTGCAAGTGACAATGTCTCTCTGTATTAGTTCCCCTGTATGTCATAGTATGTCCCTAAAATGTGAACACGCTAATTTGTTTAATCCTTGTTAAAATGGGTCTTGGTCAAAGGCACAAGGAGTTTCATTCAAGATGTATTACAACAGCAAATGGTACGCAAAAAAATGACATCATGCGCTGACAAAGCATCCATGTCATATTCATTTAAGTTTTAATTAAACGTCTACCATGAACACCTCCCACATTTTAGCCTCCCATGATGCAACTGAAAGAACAGCATATAGGTGCCTAGCTAAAGTCGTATTATGCATGCAGTGCTTTCTTTATAGACTTTCATAAAAATTTAACATTTACTTAATTCAGAATAATTCCTCTACTATCATTATAAACTATGTAACACTGACTTGCAAACAAAGTAAACTTGTCTCTAAAATGTCAAAAGGATTATGGTATTACCCACCTGACTGAAACTGTATTATGTGCACAAATATGAATTAAAGCAAAACCCTGAGTACACTTAAAAATAATAAAGTACGGATAAGCAGTAAACACTTTGGTTCACCTTATGCCATTGAGCTTCACCCACAATTTTAAAAGATGGAAAAAAAAACCACAATTTTTCATACATCACAAAAATTGTGCCAGGACTGGTTTAGTAAATGAAAGCTATTCAGTTACAAAAATTGCACTGAAAAAGGGATCCCATCTTGTGACATATCAAATGTAGTTTTCAGAAAGCTCAAATGACAACCTAAACTGCCTATTCCCAAGACAAGGAGTCACAAGTATACACCTACTATTTTCTGTTTGCCAGCTTCTCCTTGTAAACACTGCCCTTGTGTTAGAAAATGACACTGCAGGTTCAGATGAATTATGTAGCAGAGGAGCCACAGCAGCTCCTTCATATTTCTCTTATCTTGTGGGTGACACGGCGTAGAGACGCCACGACCACAGAATGTAAGACATCTGAGCTCACCCTTAAACGCTACAATAAAAAAAAGACAATGAGTGCTGCTCTTAAAGGTACATTCTGAACTCTTTACATTAATACTTAAAAGAACTTAAGAAGGACAGCTAATATCATTAAATCAAACTTGTCAAACTGGTACAGATTTGCTATGATGAGGGCGTGACTAATACTCATATTGTTGTTCCACTCATGTTGGGCTAATCTATCATGTGCACCCAACTAAAACTTAACTATGAGGAAAAAATGACTACTTGAAAGACAAAGCATGTGAAAATAAACCCTTATTCACAAAAGTCACCCGGCCTGTTTTTCACGCATTTTCAGGTTTGTTTCTCACTGCATGTTACATCTTATGCAACAAGGGATTAAACAGAACTCATCCCATAATTCGCAATTAACAGACGTTTAGGGTTAATAGGATCCTTATAAGGTACATATTTACTTTTGCCCTTGAAAGTTTCACAGAAGGTTCTAATGGTGCAAACAAGGCCCTCTGTAGGGATGTGGAGCCTTTTCTCTGCAATTCACACGGCTACCCCAGGTACAACTGAATCTATACTGACCACCTATAACACGGATCAAATAACTTTAAATCATAACTGATATGACTTATCTCATATCTTCTTGAGCAATGAATTTCTTCAGTGCCAAAGAAAACAAATGAAGCAAACAAATGACGCTAGTTTCATTTCATGGTACTTCGCATATTATGCTGGACCAGCCTCGGCCACAAAAAAAAACACAGTTAATCACATCAATCCTAATATTAATATAGACCCTGACCTCCCCTTAATAACACCGACACAATACTTTCAATCTCATCCTGCCCTCAGCAGTCATACAGAATCCAGAATAACAGATCAGTGAAGTACACTGTCTGAGATCAGAATTTATTTATTTTTCCTTGCACCACAGAATTATTTCTCTTTTATGGACACGTGTTCTCATTGTCATGTGTGCAATACTATAATAGCTGCTTGCAAACCAGCTTCTCTATACTTGTTTTTTGTTAATCAGCCAAGTATGCTGAAAGCACTAGGTTACAAATATTCTACGATTACATCTGGGTACATTTCGAACAGAAGATGTAACACTGCGACTCACCTAGGACCAGCATTACAGTCTTTATGAGTTTGATAGGCGTCCTCTTGCGGTTTAGTGACCCTTTCGTGTGTTTGGACAGAACCGCAGTTTTTCTCCTGACATAAATGTATATCCTCAGGTAGATTGCTACCATAATTAGAAACAGCAACAGATTAGACACAGACCAGAAAACCAGGTAACTCCTGCTGTATATCGGGGCGAGTTTGGAGCATGTGTCCAGATTGCAGATACAATTCCAGCCAAGGCTGGGCACGGCACCCATAAATATCGAGAGCGCCCAGACCAGCACGATAAGTAGAGTGACTCGCCGCTTCGTAAGGTTACTGTGGACCTTCCAATTCAGGACAGATATGTAGCGCTCCAGTGCAATAACCAGCAGGTTAGCTAGGGAGGCTGAGAGGCTCGTATCCAGCAAGGCTTGGCGAACGAAATACATGGGAATAGTGAGCTTTCTAGAGACTCCACCTGTGTTGAACATGAGGTAGACATAAGCTATACCAGCGAGAAAGTCTGAGGCAGCGAGATTGGCAAGCAGGTAGTAAAATGGATAATGAAACCTCTTGTTAGTAATCACGGCAGCAATGACCATAGCGTTGGACAGAAGGATAAAACAGCAAAAGACTGATCCAACGATCTGGACAAAGACGATTTGTGAAGAATCCCAGTCTCCTGTCTGGTTTTTGTAGAAAAAGTCCATATGCTGGTCAAAGTGGCATGTAGTCTGGTTGCTCATCTTGCATCAGCTCCTACAGAATGACTAAGAAATACAAAAAAAGTTATATGAAGAAAGCGTAACTATCTTTATTGTAATATTTAATTACAAATTAATTCTCACTGTGATATGCATACTGGTCTATCTGCAAAATTGAATAAATCGAAATCACACATTGCCATAAGAGGTTGAATGGCATATACAAATACAGAAAACAAGATGAATTATATTACTTTGATATATTTAAGGTGATTTGATACAAATCGTAAATGGTTATTAATAATATAATTTAGTTGCATGCTGTTTGCCTGGAAGACGCCTGTCTGACTGTGGGAAATAAAACGTCAGACTGGGTGCCAAGTACAAAGTTCAGAAGGATGTAAACTGTAAACTTCGTAATGTGGACCGCTGCTACTTCGCTGTATGTTTCACGTTTTACATCGAAAAGGTAAAAGAAAGAAACATACGCAAGCAAAACATGTTAATCGCTTCTTCGGCAAACTGATTACACCACCAGGGTTACGAAAGTAAAATTCATATACAGTGGAATACAGTCACGAACAGATATATACATATCGCTTTGGAAAACTCGACCAAATAGGCTATATGGCCGTAAATCAGAGAACCTACCTGATGAATTATCTTTACTTGGCATATAAATATTTTTTTCCGGTATCGAGAGTTCCAGTCTTTCAGGTTCTGTTTGGGACTGTCTACGTCTCCATTGCCTTAGACGGAACTCCGGAGTGCGTGACTGAGAGAGAAGCGCACCCAGCGGGACTGTGCCCCTCCTGCTGCTCTGCGCATGTTTTACTGTCATTTACCACCAATACCATGTGCTCGCTTTTATTTACATTTGAAGTCGATGCCTTAAAAAATTTTGGTCCCCAAAAAAAAAAAAAAAACACAGTTTCCATCACTGGGTGCCTGTTTCTGTAAAACAGTAGGCCTATTTAATTTAATTTAATTTAATTGTATTTTATTACATTTTATTTTATTTACAATTGTATGGGGCAGGTTACAAATACAAATTACCACAGAGAGCCGGGGAGAGTAACATGAAGGGAAATATACAATGAATGTTAATGATTCTTGTTTAATGTTAACTTCATATGCAAACAAATATGGGAACTCATCTGAATGGGGGACATAAAGTTGTGTCCACCTGTTTGTTTGCTTTTGAAAAGCTCTTATATAATCTCAGTCCATCCATATTCGGTAACTGCTTGTCAGTGTTGCAGGGGGTCTGGAGCCTATCCTGGGGGCTATGGGTGCAATGCAGAGAACAACCCAACCCATCACAGGGCACGCTCACACACACCATTCACCCACACAGGCACACCAGTGGGCAGTTTGGGAACCTCAGCATGTTTATGGACTGTGTGGGGAAACTGGAGTACCCAGGGGAACCCTAGTGGAGGCTTGAACCCACATCCCAGGGGTGCGAGGCAACAGTGCTAAACACTGCACCACTGTGCGCACCCTCCCGCAGGTAAAACATTTTATTCAAAAAGAAAAATTACATAGTTTGAGCTTTTGTTACTGAAGTTTTATCGATTTGCATTAAATTCATCATAAGTTCACCATTGCATTCATAATGGTTCTCCAAAAGTTACGCTGGCACAAGCCTGTGTAACATTGATCTTATGTTAATTCAACATTAATGAATCATGATTAAACAGGTTTTATCTAAAGCAGTTACTATATACTGTATCTGTTAATTCCTTAAATCTTTTGTGACCTACTGAAGGAACAAGTCATGAATAACACAAGTGAAATACTAATCTCAGATTTGTTCATCATTAATGAATAGACAGACCTTTTATCTCAAGAAGCAACTGTATGCCCAGTTGCCCGTGATTGCTTCATTTTTGTACTTCAGTAGTAACTGAGTTATTATTAAGTATTTGTGCCCTGTCAAGTAAAGTGTTAGGAATTATTTTGATTAAGTAGTCTACTGATTATTGCAGGATGCGTGATAGTTTGTTAGCGACGGCTAGAGAATTATATTAAATGCACAAGACAAACACTTTCTGGAATCCTCTCCTTCCTGTGTGTCTTAGATTCCTGTTAGGATATGCAGTGTAATGTCACTGTCACTTAATAAATACAAATAGAAGCAAGACACCTCAAATGATATCTGTTTCTCAGGCTTTTGTTTAAGTTTCACTGAAGAGTACATGCTAGAAATTAGTGTTACACTTAAGAAAACACTAAAATTCAGGTTGGAAGCCAGTGGTGTTTGAAATTATGAAATGCTTGGTGCCAAAACATTAACATGATTTGTGTTTATCTTATCTACTTGAAAGATTGGGTTTATTTCATAATAAAGTTTGCATGTAACATTTTTCTATGATTAATTAGATGGTGGTTTGTTGCCACTAGAAATCATGTTGTTTTGAAATTCTCAGCTTAATGAGAATTGTTACAGTCATGATCTTCTCACTGGTTAATGCAAGGGAACTGGTTAATGCATGGGACAGTTATCTGGGTTTCAGGTTAGCTATCGGCAAATTTACACAAAGACAGCTTTAGTTTGGCCCTCGCCATGGTGGTTACACTGGCCATACAGGATGATCCCTTAGGCAATTCTTGTAAGTGTCTCCAGGGTCATATTTCTAAGCATGAATTGATGCAACTTCCCTCTTCATTTATTTCAGTCTGTTTTATGTGTAATAGGAATGAAGCTATTTAATTTTCATATATACTAGAAATAAGTGTAATATTAGCGGTCACACAGAAGATTTAAAAACAAAGTTTACTACTATATTTTTGGCATAAAGTGGACAGCTCTGTTATAGTATCTTTTGTGGAATATAGAATTGTGAGAATACTTTAGCAAACACTACCTAAGCATTTGGATTTTTATGTTTAAGAATTTGGTAGTCACACAAAATGACTTCATTCAGTGTTGTATTCACACTGTCACTTTAAGTAAATAATAAATGATTTTCTCAGGCTGCTGGTCATACATGAATACAAAATTTTGTGATGTGCGTGGATTGATTTGGGTCTCGGTGGCCGGAGACGCAAGTCAATTGATCGAATTGGCCGCAACAGGTGTGGCTGATTTGGGAGTATTCCGGAGCGGGCCAGAGGATACAAAAGGACACGAGAAACTGGGTGAGGGGGAGAACATGCAAACTCCACACAGAGAACACTGGTCCCAGAGATATGAGGCAACAGTGCTAACTACTGCACCTCCACAATGAACCATTAACATGAATGAGATTTATTAATGGAAAATTGATATTTTCCTGGAAGTGAAATAATGTGTTGCTTTACAAAACAATGCACAAACAAGCATTTTATTCAAGGATGACTTGTTATTAAACACAGCATGAATCAAAATCACAAATCTACTGGAGTCTTTTGTGATGTACTAAATCATACCTGCTATGGAGGAATTCCACAAAACTCTTTGTGTTTTAAAATGCATTTTATCTTGATCAAAGATCTTGAGAAAAGCCACACATGCATTTTATTTGCATAAGCGACTTTGAAACACGTTCAGCACTAAAGAGTTGACTCTAGTCTTTCATAACTCTACATTCCATGTAGTGTGAACAGCTCACTGCATGTGTGTACCTTCCAATAACCCTCAACCGGATTTGTGGCATTACATTCTAAGTTTTTATTTGCACCATCAACAAAGATCACTTTCTTAGACGTGCAGTTGTCTACAAGTCTACAAAATATATGAGAAAGACAAACACCTGTAGAGGAGTTTCAAGCTATCGAAAAGGCCAGGGACTAAGTGAAGCATGACTTTTTTTCTCTTTTTTTTTGAAGGAAGATTGACATTGGGGCGATATCCCCAGGTGATCGGACTAAACGGCGCCCATGAGCACATGCATATCTCGTAGTAAAGAATCAAAGGTATGTTTTTTTTAAGTGTTGGGTGTTTTCATTAGGCCTTACTTTCGGTTACCTTAAAGGGGAGTAACATAGTAGCATCAAAGAGTACACCCGCTCCTTTATGGTTTACTACTATTTGTTAAATCTTTATGAAAAATGCAGCAAGGTTAACGTTAATAATACCACACATATAAAGATTCCAAACGTTTTCAGTGGGTCTGTGTGATAAACATTTTTAAGAAATTTACCAATATTGTATCATGAGGTCGCTGGAAAGAGGTGTGTGGCACTCCCAATATCTTCGGAAGAGGGTGAAGGTCCAAGTCTTTAGAGTCCCAGTGCTGCCTGTCTTGCTATATGGCTGCTATCCAGTGACCTGAGACAAAGACTGGACTCCTTCGGTCCTGTGCCTCTTCGGAGAATCCTTGGGTACCGCTGGCTTGACTTTGTCGAGTGAGCGGTTGCTAGAGGAGTCTCCAATGAGGCACATTACAGTACCTGCATTGTGAGGGAGCGTCAGTTACAGCACTTCGGCCATGTGGCGTGTTTTCCTGACGGAGATCCTCATAGGTCCCAAGTGGCTGGACCAGGCCAAGGGGACGCCCACATAACACCTGGCTGCAGCAGACAGATGGCATTTTCCAGAGGGTGGGACTGGACTGCGCTTCGGCCTGGGGGGTCGCCAGCCGGGATCCTGAGGTGTTTCATCGTGTTTTGGGTGTGGCGACACACTATACCAGTGCATGCTCTCAGACTTAACCTTCCAATTGTATCTAAATTTATAATTATTATTCATTTTAGTTTATTTAACTAGCAGTGATAGCACTTTCATCTGAAAAGTCCTACAGTTTATCCATAAAATACAGTTTGTCATGAAGCAGAACTTGTGTTAGTATGAAATATCAAGAGTTCAAAGTTAAATGCAACTCTGTTTGTCACAGTATAATAACAATCTTATCTCATTTAAAGTTGGTTTTTCTGAGGAATATAAAATCATAACAACGAATGAAAAACATACTTGCATGGTTCACACAAATCTTGCTGCAGTATTTCAGCCTTTATGGGTACCTACTCATTCATGTGAGGCCATTACATACAAAGAGAAACATTTTCCCATAGCTACCCTGCTTTTCCCTGTAATCAGCACATCACATGGTGTGTCATTTCCATGACCACTAATTTCATTTCTTCTGCCACAGTGGGTTAGCCTCAGTGAGAAGGAAACAATCACATGAAGACTGATGAATTGCGTACCTTCTCCAGGACAACACAAAAGACTCCCTCCAGTATTGTTTTCTTTAAAACGGGGGAACAATCATTGTTATCTTTCACAGACATCTACAACTATGAAAACAGAAATAAGAACAGAATATTTACCAGTGGAATAAAAATGTATAATATCAATACGAAAGCAATCTTGATATCATATTGAAAATCTACAGTAGTAATAGTACAAAGTAGATACTTTTATCCAATTGAGTGAGCAGGGCCCGTCAGGGGCGAAATCACTTTTCCAGACATGGGATTTGAATTTGTGACCTGCGTTTCATGGGCAGAGAGGCCTAACTCATAGAGCCACTCACCACCCCCACAATGACTGTTATCTTTGCTAAATTCCACAACCTAGCATCACAAAAATTTCAAGGACAGTTTTTAAGTCATAATAAGTTTGTATGGAGTATGTAGTAGCTTTCAGAAGCAGACATCTGTGATTCATTTTGAAGAGCACTCTTGGGCAGATGAGGGATACCTAAATTATATCCCTGTATTCTCTGCTCTTATGTGTTGTGTCCCTTGTTTTCAGCTGCATGTTTTGTGTACGGTAAAGATTTGGCTCTCAGTGATGTAACTCCACCAATTACACTGTACAGCTAGCCAAATTACCCCGACTTGGCTGAAACTGCTCCTCCACTGACCATTTACTTGGTGAACAAAGCATGCAATTTTCTGTGATCTGCGTTTTCAAGAGGAATACCGGCAGGGAGCAGTTCCTCAGCCAAATTTTAAATGAAATCATTCCCTAACTCTGTGCTTTCTGTCCCCTTCAGATTTTGACCAATGGCTGTTGTAATCATGTGGTCCAAAGAAAAATTAGAATTCAAGAAATAACAATAAATCATCAGCGATAAACCACCAATGACAAACAAGCTTCCAGTACAAAAAAAATGTGGTTTGCTTGGGTTATATTATTGTTCTTTTACATAGCAGGATTTGACATCAAACTCAATTATTAATATTTGAAAGTATTTTACCACATCAATAAAGACCTGCACGATAACCAAATAAGCTTTTATTCCTTGTTTGAACAGAAAACAAGATTCTTGTCACGTTAAATTTATGATTTATATTTACAAGATTCGGTGTAAATAGGGAGATCAAATGCGTCTTGTTATCTCATTTAGTGCACAATAAGTAACAAAAGCACAACTGGATCAAACAATGCAGCTCCTTATGTAAAACTTTCAAGTTGGAAACTTTTAAGCAATTTTCATAGCAAAAGGACATTAATTGCGTATGTCATAGTTGAAATACTTGAGTGCCTCGACAAAAAATAGAATTACAAGAGCATATGAAAACCTTCGTACTGCAACTCAATGCACAATACTGAACATTTATCTGAATAACGTTTCCCCCACAAAAATTTAACATATTACAATAGACTTTGGTTTTTTGAAAATGGACTGCAAACTGGCATTAAATGTACACACCATTTAAAGTTGCTTGAGTTTCACTAAGATGCTGATGTCTTAACTGAGAGCAAAGGTATCTACTGTGATGAACAAAAGAGTTATTAAAGTTGTTTGTAAGTGACATTAGGGTTGTGGATTTAAGCAATTAAAATCCAGACTTCCACAACTTACCGAGGACAACAGGAAAGGCATGGAGATGGTACATCCTCCTGTTTGAACATTCCTGAACTAGGCAGGTCTTTACAATCTGCCAAGAATGCATGAAGTTCTGATTCAGGGACACCACTTTGCTGGCTTTTCTGTAGGGGGGGAGAGTTTGGAATGTAGATATTATACTTACATTTATTTACTTGCTAAATGCTTTTGTACAAAATGATGCACAAGTGAGGCAGAATACAGCGGTCAAGGAGCTAATTTAGGCTCCTGTGCTGCTAGGCTCAGCCTCCAATGAGCATTGGAGCAGAAGGTATATAAAACATAGTTAGGACATAAAAGCTAGGCAAAATACCATGAAAAATTGGATCCTGCTGGACCAGTTCAAAATCCAAGAAAGAGCACCAATTATTGTCAACTGAGATCATAACAATGGAACAGTCAGTGAAGACAGCAGTTAGTCAAAGTATTCATGGACAAAAGGTCTTGAAACATTTCTTAACTATCCTGAGGCACTCTGATAACCAAGTTTGGCTGGATAGCTAGTAGATATCACATGACTTTGAACAACATCAGCAACAGATGAAAACTTATGAAAAGTTACCTTGATAGTCTCGTATGTGTCAGTGATGACGGTGATGAATAGGCTGAGCACTGTGTAGATGAAGATGGACACAAAGGAGTAGAGGTACAGCCGGCTGAATAGCCACACAAGGCTGCTCCTCTGTTGCATGTTCTTGAATGTGGTGAACATGTCGTCCCCGTTGATGAGGGAGAACAGGCACTCTGACACGGTGTTCATGGTCCGGAACTAGAAAAGCAGTATTTTGTCATGGTTTAGTATGGAGGTACATTCCTGCTTTTGGAATGTATAGAAGGCTTACTTTCTCGTGATAAGGTCCCAACACGATCCAACCGCAGAAGCAGTAACCAAGGTAGATCATAGAGGCACAGCAGCAGAAACGGACCACGTTCGGAAAAGCCGCTCTCAGGGTTAGGATAAGAATCTGGAGAACAGTTCCAAAATGAAGTAACGAAAACTTATTAAATTAGACCTTATTGTAATGGATTTATTGACTGCATAATGCAAAGTAATGTTTCAAATATGTAAGATCCGTGTGGCTGCATCCCAAATGCTAATCCATAGAATTAAGAAATTCATCAAGGTTACAATGACTGAATGCAGTATAAAAACCTGTAATGATCTTTAATTTTCAATGTCAGTCATCTTGCATTTCATGGTGAAGATATTTTCCTGAGCACCAAGCAGTACAATACTCATCTAGGATTAGGGATTTCAAAGACCGGTCACCTTACAAAACGTGGGACACTTACGTTATATTTCCTAAAGTAGCCTAAGTAACGAATGACTCCGACCCAGGTAAACAGTGTAGCTGTCCCCAGTAGAAAACTACAGACATCATAGCTTGTTAAATCCTAAGAAGAAAAACAGAAATATGTTCCCAATTTAGGATGTGGAGTACACTGATTTTATAAACTGATGCCAAATTAAAGACTAATGAATCTCATTATACAACCACATGAAGCAGAAAAATAGTTCAATTTAAGATCAGCAAGTACTGAAATGAGTACAGCATTTCAGCAAATGGAAAACAAGATTATATAGCAGTATAATGATCAATCCCTGTAGAAAAATCAGCATGCACTAAGGCTCAATAATAACAAATAAAATGACAAATAAAAATGGAAAAAACACCATACAATGAGTCTTGCTATAATCAAATGATTAAAATTTTATCTAACTGAATTCAATAACTGCAATTTTCAATATTTGAAAACTATATAAAAAAGTACAACGTCAGATCCTTCTGAAATAGAAATACTGTAAAATGCTGTAATACTGTACTTCATCTTTGGCCGCACCTTGGTCTGAATTGCTATTTTCAGAATAGTCCCAACAATGGTTAGAGTATCACTGACAGTGATCAGTATATACCATCCATTTACAAACTCCATCCAATCGGACCAGGGCACTTTCTTTCCAAGAAAAGTCCAGAAAAAATGCATGCACTCCTGGCATGAAATGAAAATAGACATCATTCACTCTCAATATAATGTGATGATATATGATTTCCAAAAAAACTTCAGTTAGCTATGATTTAATGGGATATGTTTATGTACATGTACCATATCATTATTAAGCTTGTCCCACACATACATATGACATTGTGTATACTTACAAACTGCAGCTGAATGCCACTGATAATTGAACGGCTACACAGAATCAGGGAGGCCAAACATACTGCAGTAGTTATGCAGTCAAAGAATAATGTGTATTGGATGTTTCTCCCTGCTAAATAAAACATATATATGAATATATATGAATACACTGTGCCAAACCCTAGTGTTTAAGCACATTTTTTACATTTAAAGCAGAGCAAAGTGGCAACTCCTGATTAACAATATAATATATAGAACTTCTTGCAAAAAACATGTAGAATAACTTAATGCAATGTAATGAAGTGGGTATTGAGGCCGAAGTCCGCCACCCGCACCATATGCTAGTCAGTGGCTGACTGAATGACTGAGTCACCAGACCACTGAACATGTGACAGCAAAAAAAGCGCTTAACTCTCAAAAGGGGAAGGAAACAGTTCTGTGAGGAATGTGGCAGGTTGTACAGATAACCAGAATATTCCGGCTTGGGTGTTCGGCATACTATAGCTAACAGTACCAGTCAGAGGTTTGGAGATACCTACCCACAGAAAGGTCTATTTGTACTATTATCTATAGTTTAGAATATTTATAAAGACATCAAAACTATAAAATAATGTAATGGAATTATGCACTGGCCAAAAAAGTTGTCAAAAAAAATCATTTGTTCGGGGGAGCCAGCTCTGTGGGTTGGGACTCAGAAGGTTGGAGGTTCAAATCCCATGGTTGGCAGAGTGATCCCACCCCTGGGCCCTTGAGCAAGGCAATTAAACCCTAGTTACTCCAAGGACTGGCTGACGCTACTGTCTCCTCTACACCTGCTCCATGAGGTGGCCTCCTGGATGCTCTTCCAGCTGTCCTGAAGAAGGTCCCACGTATATGCTGAGCTCTCATTGGCCGCTTTTCCTTCACTCTCTGGTCAAACTCCTCCAAAACCATTTCTACTGTGTTTAGGTCATGTGACCAGGTCATGTGATGCAACACTTTATCACTCTGCTTGGTAGGCCGCTTGGTGTGTCCAAACTTTTGAATGGTACTGCATGTCTGAACTTTATTATTGTTTGATAGTGCATCTGTTATTTATGACATGGGCCGGATTCTCTGACTTAAAATTCTTTACGTTCTTTAAATCTCTGTATTCAATGTTAGAACAAAAACCTAACCTTGAATAATAAGCTAGATACAAAATATTTTCACTGTAAGTCATATATAAAATCAAGGGTGGGGCAGTTGATATTGCAGCAATACGTACAACAAAATGACTCACAAAAAGGATATGGTATTAATGGAAATACTCTAGACAAAGACATGTCAGAAGCTTATGATTTTCATCATGTTCTAATTTCCACCCATCCATCCATCTATCCAGTGCAGGGTTACAGTGAGTCTGGAACTAAATCCCAGAAGAATCTGGCACAAGGTAGGGGACACTCTGGCTTGGGTGCCTGTCCACAGTGCACACACTAACACACAATCACACACTAAGGGAAAATACAGATCTTCATATAAACAAAGTTCATATAGCTTGGTGCAGTTTAAAATAAATAAGAAAAATACTCACACATTCCTTTTACATTCCAGTCTCTGCACTGATACATATCAACATCATTCTTAAGATTAATTTTTATTTGTCCGCTGTGGGCACTGTTGTCGAAAGTAATCTGTTAGAATTAACCAAGAGACAACAGTTTTCTATAGAAGGGATTTATATACAATTTTTAGTGCAGGATAATACAGCTTTTAGGCGAAAGGAAAATTAATCCTCACTGTATTTGAAGGTAAATGAAGTCTCACTTTTTACATCACTACTTGTAAACCACGAGGTATATTCAGGTAACATGACCTACCATGACAATAAAGTTATAGCAGTCAGGAAGCTCGTGATGCTCGATGGTCTGAAGATTTATGGCCTTCAGAGTAAAGTTAATATTGACAGACAAAAGCCTGGAATTCAGAAGAACGTTACTGACAAAATAATGCAGGTCTGATGGATGAATCTAATTTTTCTTTAATCGTTTAACTACTAAGTTGTGACAACTTGTCAAATATTTATGCATTCATTTATGCAAAGGTTGCATGTAGCAAACAATTAGGCTATATATAAGCCTGCTTACATTATATTTCATCTTAATTGAAATGCCATTCCCAGAGCTTTCAATTTAATATTTAAAAAATGCACCTTTTAAAATTCAAAGTTAAATTCTTCAAGAATTCTTCCAGTAGGTCTTCTGCTAGTGGCTGTCCTGGATAAACTTTAGCACATGCTATTGAAAACAAGGCATACAAACACCTTTATAAAACAGACATCACAATTCAACTATCAAACTGTTTATTTACTTTATCAAACTGAAACAGCAACCTGTTTGTAAAGGTCGCATCACAAAGCGCCGCATTTACAATCGACTCTTCTGCATTGCGAATTCCTCATGCCGGTTTTGACATATCACGTCGGCATAAGAAATTAATTGGGATTTTTTTTTTTGGTAATTTTGTGGAGGCCAGCAGATGACACACGTAACATTAGGTGACTCATACATGCACACAATATACGTGCGATGCTGGTTCGGAGGAAACCAGGCGTGTTTACAGCAGCCTCTCATGTGATACAGTATATCTCGCAGTGATCTTTGTTCCTCGCGTTTCTCATACGTCTCTCATGTTTCTCACACCTCGTGCTCTGAAAATCCTACGCGGTTTTTCTAAAGCGCCAGGGGCCCCCAACCCCCGTCATGTGGAAGGGTCGATTTTAAATGTTGCTGAGGCGTCAGCCTTCACAAAAAAAAGCACATATATTCATTGTCTAGCCTGATTCATGAGTATAACTTTTTTCTTACCTGGTTCTTCATAATCTTATTATATAATTTTTTACCTGTTTCAATTCCGGTATCGATGTCAAACGTTTCATTTTCAGAAGAAATGCTAGCATTTCTATAAAAATCCTGGCAAACGGACAGTGGTGCATAGATTCCTTCATTTTTATCATAAGCGTGGTTTCCAACTGTGACATTAGGCAAGTTCATATACTGTAAGAGGATACAATATGGCATGTGTTTATTGTATCAATGAACAACATCAATTATATTCGAAGTAATGTTCTGTGTTTCTGGCAGTTATCTGTATTTGAGAAGTATTGTTAGTAGCTGGCTGAAGGTGAGGCAAACCTTCCTCCAGCAACCCACTCAAACTCATTTTAAAAAGAGTATACTATACACTCATATGCATAGAATCTACATGCCTATGTAGTTGTGCGAATATTTCATGATGTTAGTCAGACATTCCCATATTCAGCTTGATCGATTGTAACATTATAACATAGATTTCAATGGAAAAATCATGGAGTAGAGAAAAAACTTCCCGTTATAAATACTAATTCATCCTGCTCGATTTTAATACGCATTACGTTTAATTTCCTCGGTGCACATTCTGTACAAGTGTGTGTGTGTGTGTGTGTGGGGGGGGTAAACATATCCTTATGGGGACCGCTCATTCACTTCTATGGGAAAAATGCTAACACTAACTATGAAAACCTTAACCCCCACCCAGCCCTAACCATAACCATAAGTAACCAAACAAAATAAAAGAGTTTTTGCATTTTTAGTTTTTTCATTTCATTGATCTTTATAAAATAGTGTTTTCCCTTATGGGGACCAGGAAACTTAACTTTCCCCATAAGGGAAAAAACTAATCTTTATCATGTTGGGGTCCCCACAAGGTAAGGTATACCTGTCGGTGTGTGTGCACACATGTCCCTTTGTTTGCATGTGTTCTCTACATACCTGATCTGCTATAAATAAGATGTGGTCGTAGACATCATCCTTTGTATACACTGTGTGAGTGTCAGTGATTCGGTCAGAATATCCTTTAAGGAAAATATGCTTGAACGACACCAAATTCTCCTCTTTGAAGGTGACCACCATCTCATTACTGAGTCCAAATGAGACCAACTGGATTAAAAAAATATGTATATTTATACATAAATCTTCTAACTACTTACCCAGACAGGGTTGTGGGGAGGCTTGGAGCCCATCCCAGACATCAAAACGCACTAGGCAGGGGTACACCCTGGAAAACATCCAATCCATCGCAGGGCGTACACTCATACACTCACACTTAACATTAAGCCGTCATATTCTATATGAGCAACTACCAACTGTGCCAACTATGCCAATTGTGTATCTTAAACGATATATAAAACCAAGCTATACATTTAATATCAGTGCATTCTATAGACTTAATCCCACCTGAATTGTAGTGATGGCGATTTTAAGAACCTGCAGCGTGAGTTTCCAAGGTTTTCGTCCTCGGGCTCTGTATTTCTCACAAGGGTTCATGAAAAAGTATTTCAGTTTCCACCTAAAAGCTTCGACAGCAGCTTGGTCCCAGTTCAGACAGTGGCCGTCCATGGTGTTTACTGATGCATGGGCTACAGTGCGTCCTGCCTTGTCCATCTCTTACAGTGAAAATGACACCTATATTTCCAAGCCACCCAGGAACTCTTTAGTTGTTCAAAGTCCATCTTTACAGTAATCACTGGTTTATTTTATAGGGTAGGCCTGCTGTAGTTTATGAAACCCTCCAAAACATTAAAGTTTAACTTTACAGACCTTGAAGACAGTAAAGATGAGTTGTACAGGGGCCCCAGAGCATATCTTAGGCAGTATAGGGCACAAAGCTGGGATGCACCCTGT
The DNA here is from genome assembly GCA_026777985.1 of Mormyrops attenuatus. Classification (NCBI taxonomy): domain Eukaryota; kingdom Metazoa; phylum Chordata; class Actinopteri; order Osteoglossiformes; family Mormyridae; genus Mormyrops; species Mormyrops attenuatus. The sequence continues at coordinate 11,068,140 of JAODKC010000053.1, read as the reverse complement.
AAGCATCACAAAACACACGCGCAAATTAGACAGATAACCTGCGACGTGACTGCTTGGTAGCTTTGCGCGAAAGAAGCAGCGGACCAATCATTGCGATTCCTATCCGTAATCTTTGTGCTGATAGGCTATCTTTACTGTCCATCAGCCCAAATCTTCGTAACTACTAGCAACATTGTTGACGCCAGGAAGTAGTAAAAAAAAAACAAACCATTGAATAGCTGTACAAAACGAAGTGCGATTAATCTGTCCACGTTTGAAGAGGTTAGTTCTTGGAATCCTGGGTATATATATGGTATATATATGGCTTAATATAACTGTGTTTTAGCTTATTGTAAAGTGATAGCTTACTTACAGTGATTACAGTGATAGTTACGTAGCTTACAATGGTAGTTTGAAAAAAAAGTTAGCGCAATCATATGCATAGTTAAAGGGATACGTATGCCTATATTGAATAATAATAACAATAATGATAATGATAATAATAATAATCATAATAATGGATCATTTTTGGTAAACTTTAAACGAACGAGAAGACGTTAACTGTTGTTCTAGTCGCACCAGTTCAAAGTGGGAATAATGTAATATATATATGTATAATATAAATGTGAATCTAAATAGTTATTAGTGTATTTTCTTTATTATTTAATTATTAAAATGAAAATTTTAGTGCTATATGTAGTTTAATTAATAATGTATTTCATTCGTCATTTTCATTTATCAGATCGCAGTTAAACACAAGTGTGAACCTGTAACGTTACTCTAAATGATAGTAACATTACTACACAAGGTGTCGCTGTATGTCAACGTTCCCCCATTTCCCCTTAAAGGCTCTGCCTTTGTCAGGCCACAGTTGCAAATAAGAAACTTGTTCTTAATCTGTCTTGCTTGGTTAAATAAAGGTAAAACAAAAACAAAAGTATCTCACGAAATTAGAAATGTACCGTATGCCTGCAGTATGTGCGCTTATACATATTGGGTTAATCTCTCTGTGTATTTGTGTATGAAACTTATGGTGCCGTCGGTCTAAAGTTTAATTCTTTAAATGGTTTTAAATAGTTTCAGCCGCTGAAAGATTCTTCTGATTCACTGATGGCTTCTAAACGACCCAAGAGTACTGGAGGTAAAGTCAGCGGTAGAGTGACGGATCCAGGCGGCATGAACTGTTGGTCCGCGGCAAATCGTGCTTTTCTTATCATTTCCCTTAAGCTACATAAATAAGCATGTCATATATTCACGTATAAACTTATTTGAAAAACTATTATTAAATATTGTTACAGTCCTCATGAAATATTTGTTTTAAAGTACCTGTTCTCTGAATATGTTTTAGATAAAAAGAACGATTCTGCCGATTCAACTGGGAGCTCAACGGAGCTTGGTAAGATTAAAAATGTACTGTATTTTTAAGTCGCCAGTAAGACTTATGCATAGATAACCCAACACAGGACCAACACATCTAATTTATGCGATAGGTGTGGTTTAGGGTTAGGTGGCTTTATGGTTTAGGTGTGATTTTAGGTTTCTATACAATATGTAATATAAATCATGTAGCCTGGTTTGCTTTAAATTCTGATTCTGGATGTGGTAAGCACGCTGTAACCTGGTTTGAATCTGGTTTAAAATGGTTTAACATACAGCAGCACTGTGAGAAGAATTTCACACCCTAAAAATAAAATGCTAAATATTAATGAAATATATATTTCATTAATATTTAGCATTTTATTTTTAGGGTGTGAAATATGCATATATATATATATATATGCATATTGGCTCACTATTTTGCCTTTATTGTTATATTGAAAACAATGACATGCCCAGCACCCCTTATTTGCCAAGACTGATTTCTCCACTCAGAAAAGCAATGTTCATTGTTTTCTTATGTAAAAAGCTTTATCCTGAGTTGTTGGCATTATTGTCAAATGATAATCTTTGTGCATTCAGTGTCTGACTGACAGTATTCCACCAGGTCTGCCTGATGACATCTTCCCTTTGGTTCTGACTTTGAGGACCCAGGAGCTCTTTGAGTGTCGTATTGATAAGGATGTCACACGGGAAAGCCCTTACAAAATCCTCAGGAAAGAGGAGATTCTCAAAGATATGAAAACGAGAGCTGCCGTGTCTGACTTCCACCCCATTAAGCAGACTGTGCTTGTGAGGAGTTTAATCAAAATTACAATGTGCTTCTGGCAAACTGTCTTTTTGGGATCTATGTTTGTTCCTTTTTTGATATGGAGAAAAGACGTAGCACCACAGCACTCTTCTTTATTCTTGTGTTTCCCCTTAAATTTGTCAAATGATGGTATGTTCAGTCTTGTTTGGTGTGTTCGATAGATGCAGAATGTGGGTCTGTGTTGCACTGAAATGTTATTTGAAAATTTTCATCCATTTTCCAACTGCTTATTGAGCAAAGGACACGAGACCGGGGGCACGCCTAGCCTTCTGCATGAGTCTGATTTTGATTAATATGTCATATTCTTTGTGAATGTAATTATTTCCTTTGAGTTGTTTTCTTCTTGTAAAAATATCTCCAGAACTATCCTGGGGAAGAACTTCTTCTGGTGTTTGATAGAGATTTCACATATGGACAGAACTTCTATCTTGTTTTGACTGAAGAATCTAAAAACAGAATCATTGAGGTAAGGCAACCAGACATTATCTCAACACTGTTCACCCTCCACCGTTTTTTATGTTAATGGTAAAATGTTAACGATATTCTAAGGTTCAGATATTCATCTTGGAGGATGGTACAGAATGGCTTCCTGTGTGTTTGCTTTTTGATTTGAAGGCCAACCAAGATTTGTTGTTCAGCATATTCGGAATAATAAAAAAAAAAAACTATCTAAAGTTTATCTAAATAAATGCAAGCTATTCTACTGATTAACTAAAACAATTTAGAACCATAAATAGCTGTACATTTATTTACCCTGAGAGACATTATTATATTAATTTATTTGGAGTTGCATGTCTTCGTGTATCCCACAGCCCCCGGTGTCTGCAAGAGAAGACAAGGCAGAGGTGACGTCATTGGATTCATCTCCATGCAAAACACCTGAGACTCAGCCATGGGTGTCCTTAGGAAGTGAGCGAGAGATTGAGGAAGAATCTGTGAGGGACTCAAGACCAAGAGTAAGAATCCAGACTCCCTCTTCCTCTGTGAATGGCTGGCTGGGTGAAAGGTTACATTTAAGGGTCATATTAGGTGTACTGTTCTTTTGATATATGATATGTCGGGATTCGGGGTTCTTTTTATGCACCATGTCCATTTTGTGAAAAGCTTTTGTCTTTTTATCAACTGTCCTATGGTTGTCTGTAGTTTTTTATAACTAGAGAAAATGTGATATAATGTATTATGAATAACAATGAAAATTATATTTTGTGAACAAAATGGAGTGGCTTGTTGGAGATATTTTTACACTAGATTGACAAATTGATTTTAGATTTTATTGGTAGAAATGCTCAGCATTTTTACGAAAAATGAAAGACGGGAAAACTGAAAATTGATATGTTTTATAGGATTAAAATGATACCAGGTCTTAAATGCTGTAAATGTTTAAAGATAAGTAAACATTTTGATATAGTATAGTAGTAATAAAATCTAAGTACTTTCATTTTTGAGCAAATGCACTGATACCTTGCAGAAGATTAAATAAATGAATATAATAAATCCCAAAAAAAAATATATACGTAGAACACTTGAAAAATTCTGTCACATCTCTCTTTGAATTAAGAAGCCCTGGCTGGGAGAGATTTCCACCTGAGAGATCTATATTCCTTCCTTCTCAGCTGAAGTACAGGATCTCACGGGTGCGACGAAAATTTGGAGCTCCAGTGACATTCACTGACTGTAATGCCCTGGAATCAAAGGATAAGTACACAGAATGTACCTCCTACCATGACAAAAAGTTCAGCATTGAACGGATGGAAATAACTACGGGGGTGCAAGCTGTTCCCACCTTGAGGAGTATTAGTACACAAACACGATGGTATGTGCTCATTTCTCATGAAGTTATCCTCAAACGTGTTAATAAATCTTATAAAAATGAATTTTTCTAAAAATGTATTCTGAATTTATTTTATGGCCAGGCGGCCGCCCCCCCCGGCCGGCCCGGAGGGGGGTGGGGGGGGGGGGGGGGTGGGGGGGGGGGGGGGGGGGGGGGGGGGGGTGTTGGTGGGGTGGTGTGGGGGGGGGGGT
>JAODKC010000053.1:11027722-11063941 GCA_026777985.1 Mormyrops attenuatus | reverse complement strand
ACAAAAATTTATTCTTAATTTTTTTTATGGCAAACCCCCCCCCCCCCCTGCCCCCCAATATGTATATATTCAGCTATAATCAGCATTGCATTCTTGATGACGTTTTTTGAGATTTTAAAAATCTAGTCATGGTGGACTGATATACGAAATGCGTTCTTCTAGGTCATACCCAAGAAATATGTGTTCACAGTATGAGTTCAGAGAATCTACAGAAGAAGAAAAAGAAAACTTTGCGAAGTCTGAGAACCTTAGGAATTTTGTTAATTCCGTTGTTTCGAGGTAATCATTTCATTACTCATCGCTGATTTGTGGCTTTACATCTGCCTATACTCTTCTTATTTCATGGGAAATATGTAAATTATTAAAAAAATCATACAACAAAAGCATCATAAAACGTCATGTTCATCTTGTCATTGTGTGGGGCTCCTGATTTGAATGTCTCCGTACCTGACCTTCCTTGACAGCTATTTATCAGTGTTTTTGTCTTCTTCCTCACAGATTTGAGGTTGCTGCTCAACAAAACATGATTTTGGATGTGTTTTTCAATGACTGGCAAGCACTTAACGAGGAGGATGGCAACTTTGGTGGGAAAGCTGAAACGCACCTGAAGGAATACCAATCCTTCACAGACCTACACTTCACCAAAGAGAAGACAATCAGCGATATCAACTGGCACCCTACTATTAATGGTGAGACCACACCCCGTTACACTCATAGTTGTCATTCAGCAGTGGGAGGTTGTGCATCTCGTGAATCCATAACTGAAAGAAAGAGTGACAAAGATCTTTCTCTAGTTACCAAGGCACCTGAGGGAAAACATCTTTAAAAAAACCATCCCGTGAATTGCAATACGCCATGAGTTATGCTAAGATATTAAATATAATAAAAGTAGAATTAAGCTAGCAATGATGTGTGAATGTGTTCAAGATTTATTTATAATGTTAGGAAGATGATTTGGTGCAACGTGAAAACCGCAACATGAAAACCACAAAAAGCTATATGCCCTCATCTCTATCTTGGTTTCTGTGATGTGGCTCTGATAGGGCTGATTGCAGTCTCTGTAACGGAGAAGCTATCCTCTGAAGGAAAGATCAATGGCTCCGCTAAGCTGTTTCAAAACCCTCCGCTCATTTTCTTCTGGAGCTTCTCTGATCCTATTAACCCCCAGGTGTGTTTTAATCCTCTTTCATTGCGTCCAAATATATAAACCCACTTTGAGAGGTTTAACCTTTGGGAGCATTCAAGTACTGTGTTCATCTTTATTGATTATTATAAAATCAATTGATATGCTTCTGAGGTATCTGCTACAGTGCTTTTACGTGCAATGTTTCTTGTGGATAATGTTTGTCCAGGGATAAGAATTAGGTTTTATAATTAAATTGATTTTCAAGTAATAGGTGTATTATATAAAATATACATTTTAACAATTTTCTTTTACTTGACATTTTACAGACAGATATCTCAGTAAGAATGCATTGTTAATATTTTAATTAATGTTGGTGCTGCAAATGTATATTCTGCAGTTGTTTAAGAATACGGACAACTATATTACATAGTTCTGTGAAGGCAATGAAACGTTAAAAGTTGGTAGACCAACCAAACGAGCTTTGTAAAGTTTGCTGTAAGATAGTCTGTCCACTTATTTTCTTGATCCGAATGTTTTGGTTATTTAATAAGAGATGAGTTGGTCTTTGGAGTCGACACCCAAAATGTTGTCATTTATGCTGGAAGACATACGTGCGTCGTCATTGGAAACGGATGACTCTTCAGCAGGGATATGCAGTGCTGTGCAAATATGTTAGGCAGTCAAAGGGCATGTTTAAAACTATGTATCTAGGTAATTAATGTGTATTTGCTCCAGAACGAAAAACACAATTTAACATTAAAACATATGCAAATTCACAGCAACAATAAAAGACTAACCGGAGTTTCTTCTGTTCTTCAAAAAGTTACTGATATCTTGTTGGATGGCTCGATGAACACCACTTCACTTCCCAAACCTCTCCTCAGGGGCGCCCCAGCCATTCCATGTTTTTCTTAAATTTCGCCACCAGCTCACTTATTTAATTAATTGAATTAGTTTGAAAAAGTCAATGGTGTATTGATTAACCATAGGAGGTTTGCTCGTGGCCAAGACAAAAAAGTACCTGGGTGTATTGGATGGGTGCTGCAAACGCTGGGATGATTTTAGGAGAGGTTTTGAAGTGGCTGAGTTGACACACTTAAACAGATGTTATATCATAGTTCTACATCAACAAGAAGGTCATCTAAATCATCTAAATGTCATTTTCTTTGACTGCCTAAGACTTTTTTACAGTACCGAGCACAGTTCCTCGGTATTCTTCAGACTGACTGGGGGCGGAATGAAACATTGAATTGACAGTTTCTTTCAGAATGAGACCTACAGTCTATGCGAGGCCTGGAATGGAACATTTGTGTCGTGGACATAGGGCTGATACTTAATGCTGCACGCGGTGATGATTGACAGGAAAACAGCAGTCATCCGTAAACCTAGCCCCAGGGAGCTCTTGTCGGGAGGCTCAGATTGTGGTGTCTTTAGCAGAGGTCACGGAAAAATGCTACTAAGGATCATTCAGTTTTTCGCATTACCATTTATTTGAAGTGACTACTGTTTTTAACCTTTATCCTGTGTCAATGGCCGTTGGCCATTTCTGTTGCAGCTATTGTTGGAGTGCCCAGATGACGTACTCTCCTTTCAGTTTTGTCCTTCGAATCCCAACATAATCGTTGGCGGTTGCATGAATGGCCAGGTAATAGCTTGATTTACGTTTTAAACTCGTACCCGAGTTTTACGTCGTTTTTTTTTTCTTTCAGTGTTTATTTTTATTGGATTTCCTACAAAAATTAAGAGGAGTAATTTACTGTCCCAGGTTGTGTTATGGGATGTCTCTGCTTATGCAGACAGACTGCAAGGCACTCGATCTGCAGTGGGGAAGGCTACCTCAGCAAACGAATGTGCTTTAGTGAGTATCCGGTGTCAAAGGCCACACTTCTCTGCTATTTGTGGGAGATGTATGCGGCTCATTTAAAATAAACTGGACATCACAACCATGTGATATTTGATCATGGTGTAAAACTTCACTGTCACAAATTCTAATTGTTATTGCTCTGTTCAGAATTCTCTGATGCAAATATGGGAGGGCCAGGAATCCTCTAAACTTGCTGCTTTATGCAAAATTTATTGTATTTTGGTTGGATGTATGAAAACTATCATACATAATTTCGTCTTACCCCTTAGTGTATATTTGTTGTGTAAAAGATGTATCCCAATGAAACAATGTAAAGAGTTTTGTGTTCTGAACTGTTGGTATTTTATAGCAAATGTACATATGCTTATTAGGATATATTCAATGTACTGGTATATACAATGTATTACAAAATATATAATGCAAATTATACAAATATAAGTTACATAGGATGTACATAATTATTGATTTTGAAAGTTTATTGATTTCCATCAGTCTATCTTATATCTGCTTATCCTTGTCGGGGTCACGGGGGCTATTGATTTAATATATTATAAATGAAAAAATTACTACTATATTTTAACATGCCCTGTTTGTAACGCACAGTAGTATGAATGTAATTTTATCCAGTAATTGTGTCCTTTCACACACATCCCTGTGAATGAAATGCGGAGGACTCTCCTTTCGCGATAATCCCTCTTTGTTTGGCCTCGCAGCCGGCCTTCCAGGATAAGACAGAGCTCACCACTCCTGTTGTGCGGTACTGCGCTGTCTCAGGCGTGGAGAATGGGCACAAGGCACGAATCACCGACATACAGTGGTTACCGGAGAACTTTGAGGTTTGAGGCTTGACAGAACGGACGTGTTACGCAAAAATGCACCAGTTTGGTATAAAATTCATTTCACATAATGCACACATAATTCCAAAAATTTTCCTACCCAGTTTTTCTTAATGGACTTTTTCTATAAAAGCACACGATTTGGATTGAATAGCTGATCAAAATAGCTAGTCCTGATTTTCATGCTAAAAACATAAACATGTTATTCCTTTATATATCTCTTGTTCTACACATAGATCTCCAAGACAGGAGTTCCTGTGGAAAACAAGGCTCGTATCTGTGTCCAGGTTGTTACCTGTGCCCCTGATTGGTACTGCATTACCCACCTGCTCCCATTTTAGCATTATTTAACTTCTTAGTTTTTTGCTTTAATTTGACTACAAACATATGTGACTTTACACCCGTTATCCTTTTGTTTGTCTACATGTTCACATGCTTGACCAGTTGTGTGATGTTCTGGGACATTCGCTTGCCAAGGGTTGCAACGCATTCTCTGACGGAGAGAAAGCCCAAAGTAACAGAGACCTCTCTCGTGAATCAAAGTGACGTTCCCAATACATTTAAACACCTAGACCTATCCTGGAAACCTTTCATCAAGGTACATTATTTAGTCCTCGCCGTATGCATGAAAGAATTACATTATGAATCATATGAGAAAATATCATTAAAATGGTTGATTGTCCATGTGTATTTTTTCCCCCCATTTTCTCTTCATTAGGTGGCACTTCCAAAAAAAGGCACCGGTGGTGAATATAGTCCTTTGAAATTCAGCCTGAGGGACAATATGAATGACAACCAGACAGGTGGTGGCACTGGTGAGCAATATGCCTCTCTTCATTTCACTGTGTGGTTTGGTAAATGCCTGGTGGGGCTACAGAGTACCGCAGGAAGAAGAATAGCTTCTGAGAACACAATTAACTGTGACCCCAGGCTCAGCACAGGATCTTTATGTATATCACTGCCTTCCTACCCCCAGTCTGTGACTTAGTCTTTTTGGTCTTTGGTGTTTCTGTTAATCAGAAAGGTTACACTAAACATTTGACTTTTAAGTCCATTTAGTTCATGTCATTACACAGGGCTGGACTGGCCATCTGGCATACTGGGCATTGTATGTGGGCCGGAAAAAAACATAGCTTAGGCAAATGTTATTATGGGACCCCCCCCCTTCACACACACACACACACACACACACACTTTGCTAAATTTATTGTGGGGCTATCCAAGTCCCCACGATCCAGGGCCAAAATTGTATCCCAGTCCAGCCCTGTCATATGATATACTATTTAAGCTATATTTTTTTATCCATATGCCATCAAGAAACCTAGGGAATTTGATCATTGAATTGCCTTATGCTTTAAGTCAGATTGTGGCGCAGTGCTGTTATGTCAGAACAGCTATCGCCTTTCTGCTGACTACCCGATGAGGGTGTGTTCAGAATTTCAGAGCTATAGAAATAATACAAAATATCCACCTGAAGTAATTATGCTGCATAATTTCATGGTTAAATTTCCTCTAATGGATGTTTTGCAGAGCAATTTGATCATTCAATTAATCAGTGTTTTGTTTGTTCGTTTGTTTGTTTGTTTGATGTTTTTTGTTTTTTTTGTCTTTTGAATTGCCTTTCATAAGAAACCTCTCAACAGAACTTGGAGAAGTCTGAGGGAGGAACTGAATATGCCCTCCTCAGAGCTTCTTCAGCCAAACAACTTAAACCACTAGGGGACATCAGCACCAGGTTCTTCATTGGAACAGAGGTAGGCTTGATCGTTGCCATTTGGTTTTAAATTAAGTTTCATCTAGAGTTCCAGTCCAACCCAGACCCTTATGGAAATCCTTTAATAATGAACAATAAAGATTCTAAATATTTTTGGGCTGAAATTTAGGACGGTGAAGTTGTATACACAGATTGGAAGATGGAAAAGGATAATGACTCTGGGAGACTGCTTAGTAAGTAATGCTTAAAATTTCTACAAGGATGTTTTCTTTCCCTTCAGTCTGTTTTAGTTGTGATAATGTCTGAGTTCCCACTATTGCTGTGAAGTGGTCATTTTTTAACTTAATGAAGTATAAGTAAAGAATAAATTTTTATTTACATTTATTTCCACAATAAACAAAGGAACCCACAAGAAGTAGCCAAATTCGCAAATAATGGTTAGCCTTTAAGCTCTTGCCACAGAAATATCACATAATAGTTTCTTGTTTTTTATGAACACTAGTTCATAGTTATTCTCTTTCACAAACCTAACATCAGATTTCCTCACATTACTCAGGATTGAGGTTAACCGCAATTGCAACGATCTCTGTAAACAAAGCTTAAATAAAGGAATAATTTAGTTCAAATGTTTAATCATAATAACAATCAGCTATTTAGGGAAATGAATGTTTGTAATTATATGAGAGATTTTGGGCACCATTAATTATAGAAAAGAATTTGACTACCGTGCTGAAAGTTGTAAAACTTCTTGGTTGCATACAAAATATTTATTGCCAAAATATCTCATCAGCTTTTCACGCAGGGTACTAAATTAATTTAATCCCTATTCTTTTTTCCTCTGCATTACGACTCTGTTCTCAGGTACCAAGCCCTCTCTTTGTTTTCTCATACACGATGGGTTCGTCAACAGTGTGAGGAGGTCCCCCTTTTTCAAAGACATCATCCTGACCGTGGGAGGCTGGACCTTTGCCATCTGGAAGGAGGGTGTCCTGGTAAATTAGCCTGTAAATTACTGCAACAGGATGTGTCAGACTCACAATCAGGCACTTTTTTTTCCTTGACAGGTCCGCTTCCTCAGACAATGGGTAAAAAAGGATTTAAAACAGGAAGGGTTTGGTGTTTAAAAGGGCTTAACATAATTATGATGCAGCATATCCTGCTACCATCACTATCAGTTCGATCATGCGAATTTTTAAGCAGCACATGCAAAATGTTCTCAGTATCAGTCTCAGCTCAACAATCTTATATTTAGATTAGCAGAAGAAAATAGTTCACCATTATCATCTGTATACAAAAAGTAATTGCTTTTACATGAAAAAAAATGAAGTGCCTAATGATTCTAAGTAACATTTGCTTGTTGATATAATTATTTCAAGTGTTCCTGCTCCATATAGCAGTAATCTCGAACACTATCACATAGTCACATAATCACTATCACTATTCAAAGTGTTTTTCTTTGAAGTACAATAGTTAATATTACTCGTTTGTTCAAATGCAAGGCTTGTCTTAATATTTAAATGGGATAGTTTAATATGTTTTTTGTCTGTCTTCAAACTGTCTTGGATCACAGTTTAGTGACACTGTGTTTGCAGAGCCATTGTCACATGCTCCCTGAGCTCGACGATTGTGTTTCAGAATGGGCCTATCATCCATTCGTCCTGCTCTCAAAAGAAATGCACAGTAGGTTACTGGTCTCCATCAAGACCAGGAGTGTTCTTCATTGGAAAAGAGGACGGGAACGTCGAGGTGTGGGACTTGCTGGAAAAGACCCATGAAGCATCCCAAACCCAAAATCTCAGCACTACGCAGGTTACCTGCATAAAGCCCTGGATCGTATCCCGTGAGTCGCATTTCCTGAAACACATGCCAATGGAACAGACTGTTATATATGGAAATTCTCTGAAGATGATCTGTGTTTCTTTTTTTTAAGCAAAGCAGCACCTTTTAGCTGTGGCTGATCACTCTGGCACTCTCCATATTCTGGAGGTTCCCTGGTCTCTACGTAGTCCGTCATACAATGAGGTTTGTAGCCTCGCATATCAGCAAATACTTAATCATACGCCTATTCCATAAAAGTGTATTTTTTGAAAATTTCACCTTGTAATTATGTATTTAGGCTTTATCCACAGAATGCTTTGTTCCTGTTTCTCTAATCATGTTTATTTTTTGAGAAACATGTCATGGGTATCTGACATAGGTACAAGGAATACTATAAATCACTGTCGCTTTTTGGTATTTTGGGCACCAAAAAAACTTTTAGCTAGCTAGCTAAAAAATGTTTTTCTGCAATTCGTATCCCATACATTGCTGGCATGCTATGTAAAAGCAGACAGAGACAAGGCCTCCCGACATTAATAGGGGGATCTCAGTAAAATCTGTTTTCTGTGGATACAGCTTCTTAAAGGCCACATTCTAAAATAGCGTTTATTGAGTCTTTTTTAACATTATACTCTTTAAACAGTATAATTATCATGTTGTCCTCAGAAATCCAACATGGCCAAGTATTTTGAGAAAGAAGTGGACCATTTAATCTTTTTGAATAAACGAAAGGAGATGAGAGCGAAGGAGAAGAAAGACAAGGAAGCAGAGGAGCAAAAGAAAAAAATGGTAAAACATGGTTAAGGCCTTAATCAGTTTGGTTATGCATAACCATATTTCCAGTATCCTTTACAATGACTCATATACTCTATGTTATTTTCATTTAATGACTAAATAACATTAAAGCTTTTAACACCTAAATACTAGTATCCTAGCATCATGCGTCAATGGTAGGAAATGTTAACTTGATTTAATACTTCCGTGTAACTATATTTTTGTCTCTGTAAAGCAGTTACATTTAAATTGTCATTCTCCTTCCTGTCATCATTCTCCAGTAAACCCGCATTACATGGTTTAACAATACTAAGCCGCTTCAAGAATGTGAAACCATCATGACTAATTACTGTTTACAGAGATGTGTCCCTCACCTTTCCATATTCGTAGGTTAAAAATCACCATGGATAGACACAACAGGCATCCAGTTTTAAATATTGTGTAAGGTTTGAAAAAGCAAGTCTTTTTGTGAGAGAACTCTGTGATTTTTGTAACCCCAGTGGTGTCTTTTCCCCCATGAACAGGAACCAAAAATGCCTGAGAAGCTGGAGGAGCAGATTGAAGAGGAGAACCTGGCGCACTATAAGACGTACCTAGCTATGGAGAAGGTGATCCTGAAGAACATGGGTCTTCTGTCAGATGAGGAACCAGCTCTTAATTGATATATGACACATACTTAAATAATGGTCCTATTTTATGTTAAGTCAGAGGAACTAATACATTGTTTGTGTTGTTTTTTCAGTAACACTTTCTATGAATGCCATGTTGGTAAGAATACGTTCAAAACACATTATAACGCTTTCATAAAGCATTATAAACATGGTTATAAATATTTATAAAAAGGCGTAGCACATTATAGCCATGTTTATTATGCATTATGAAGCGCTTATCTATAATGCACTACAAATACCTTCATAATGCAGTACAAAGCATCCTTAATTCTTATTCTGACCATTATAATGAATTACAAAGGTATCTATAGTGCATTATAGATGAGGGCTTCATTGGAGCTATAAAGTATTATAATCAGCACTATAATGTCTTATGACTGTCAATAGAAGATAGTGTAATGCTTTATTAATTCTTATACCGAGCATCTATAATGCAGTAAAATGCAAGCAATTTTTCATTCAATTGTCTGTAGTAAATGACAGTATGTCCCCTATTTTTAATGCTACATTGTTTTTCAAAAGCAGTACAGTTTTCATGTACATATATAACTTATACGGCATCTCGTCCAGCATGTACCCCAGCTTTGTGCCTTGTGCTGTCTGGAATAGGTAACTGTGACCTGGATAAGCAGTCACAATATGGATGGATGGTATGAAAATGCTGTATAAATTGACATATTTGTTCGTTTTGGCAAGTGTAAGTGTATGGCAAGAAGCAGTGTTATGATGACTGTGGCAAAAACATGGGCAAAATTTTCAACAGTTTGACATTTTAAATGTAACAAAAGAAATACATTTTTAGATTTCCCCAATAGATTTCATTGTTTTATTTATTTTCGTTATTTTATTTATATACCTGCATACAACTTTAAATTTGTTTATTTAAATCCAGTACATATTACTTTGAGTACTTTTAATAATTGTATGGGGTATCTGTCTTGTCTTTGGGGTATATTCCATGTAAACAGGTGGTAAATAGTGCTTCATTAGCCATTGGCAGCAGGTAGTTGACGTTATCAAAGGGAGGAATCCCTCATTACACAGCTGCCTGTTGCTAAGTTTTGCTCCCTGATATACGTGTCACATAAGCAACTGAATGATCTGGAACGGAAATTAAGTGTAGGAAAATTAAACACAATAAAGGTGACCTCACTCTTTCTGTGACTAATACAGATGTCCATTTGGCACCGGCCACGACAGTGAGGTAGGATCTGTAGAAAATAAGTGCCCTGCATGGATCTGGTCAGTTTCTGATCTGACATGCCGAAGCCTCTGTCTGAGGGCTGGGATGAGTTCAAGCTGCTCACTGCACTTTTTACTACGGCAAATCCGTAAAAATAGACTCTTCAGTAATCGTCTTTGTGTGGGACAAAAGTTGGATGTTGTCGATGTCTTCATATAAGTCCAAATGATTTTGCCTATAGAAAAGAGGATCTCCCTGTCTACAGAAAATCCTTGGGCAGCTGTTTTATAAGGGCCTGGTGTGTGCAGTTGGATCCCCGTTTATTCAAGACGGCATGCCGCACATTTCTGAAATGTAGACCTGCACGATTCGGTGATACCAACTGGTTGTTTATTCTACATTTCAGGACTAACATATGCTAGGTGTGACTAATGAGAAGGCTTTTTGTAAGGCAGGACAAAGATGTTCAAACAAAAATTATACGGCAGATGAGTGTAACTAATTTTCGATTTTTTTTTCACTAATTTACTATTTTTTTTGCAAATTTCCCTGAGATATGGATTTGCCATTTTTCCAAGCTGAGAAACTGTTTGCTCCTCCACCCTAAACATGGAGCATGGCAGACAATTTTCCTTCTCAGGCTCACCCAGATTATTTATAGAATCCTCCCAGTGCCCTGACCTCTGCTTTTGGCTGTCGTTTGGAAGGTGCTGACATGATTCCCTAGTTTGGCACATAGGTGATCTAGCTTAGGAGGAACCACTTCCAAGAAGCAGAAGAGCCATACTCACTTCTGTGTTTCACACCTCGAGGTCACTGAATGAAAATCATGATAAACTCAATATTATTATCGTATTAAATTGTTAGAGTTGTATGCTATTATTGTACACCTATAATAGTAAAGTGCTTAACAAGTAAAAATATATAAAAAATTTATTTTGTTCCTAAAATTAACTGATTTCATAACTAATAGCTCAATAACTAATAAGCAAAAAGAACATATTAATTTAATCAAAGTAATGAAGTTTCACTGTCTTACATATATATATTATATGTAAAGATTTTCAATATATCTGTCATTAAATTTAGCATATGTTTTGTAATAAATATATGGTATCTATAAGAGTAAATAAACAACAGTAGACATTAAAAAGTAAGCATTTGCGTAAATCCAGTGTTTATAAAATGTACATAACTGGAGACTGCAGTAAAAGCTACCATACTCTATAATGTAAAACAAGCTAAGATTTTATACTTGTCAAGAATTACAGTGAAATACCGTTTATTCGGTAAGTTGTGGCCTGCAGGTCACTCAGAAATTGCCATGGGTGACACCATGTGAGACCCTAAATATTATATCAGGAAGCAGTGTTCTATTTTCATATTCTGTCAACGGGAATGTCTGTCAACGTTTAGTAACAGATCAGCTTCGCGGGGTTTCAGAAGAGCTGCCAAGTACAGCCCAGGACCCAGCAACGCGAAGGGTGGGGGAAACATCAAAAGCCTTTGGGGTTTTTTCATGCATTATTAGCAGACCTGCTTCTGAAGGATATCAGAGGCACTGGAATGTCTTCTGAGAAAGACTTTCCGTTCCCAGATATTAAACAGAGCCTTTTTTCCATTAACAGTCATAAATTCATAAACAACCTAAATTTAGGTGATAATCATTAAAAGATGACGGATGTTTCAAAGCTTAGGCGTATTTTTTTTTTATGAAAACTTCAAAATATATTCAAGTACATAAACAATATTTTCTTCTAGCTGCAAATGCCAGGTAATGTTTTGCAGGTGGTTTTGGTTTATCAGTAGTAATCCACAAAGCTGCATCTCTTTAGCCTTATGCTGCTAACTGCTGCTTAAAATAATCATCTTTCTGACAAATTGGTAGCTCTGAAGGATATTTTATGGTACTAAACTGCACTCAAATAAGAACAAAAGTCCCTCTGGGTTCAGTGGAACGCAATAGATTGCCAGATATCAAATGAAAGGCATTTATGAATCTAGCTTCCTCAAAAACAAACATTGCCTGAGTTCATCCCCACTGCCTGAAAACACTTCAAATAACCTCAGTCAAACCATAATTTACTCCAAGTTCATGTATAGAGTTTTGATTATCTGTTACCCAGTTTTTCCCAATCTGGTCCTCTGGGAGCTGGGAGGGTGCAGAACCTTGAGGTCCCAACCTGGAGGTCCTTGAGGACCAGGTTGGGAAACACTGGTCTATCAAACCAGATCTTTAGGTATTGTTTCAGTGTTATGGCAATGGTGTGTTAGGGCCTTTGGTGTATTGTCTAGGGCACTGATCAAAGAAAAAGAAGTTGAAATGTTTTTTTAAGCCTCCCCCCTCCCCCGCTCAGGCACCCCCTCGTTAGATTTTGCCGATACAGGTCGGTCTGATTGTTACCATCATACGTATTCCATCCTCCTCCAGTTTGGCAAAAATCCGTGGCAAAAGAACTGATGAATTCAGTTGTTACATACAAGGCTGCACAATTCAAATCATTCTAGCGTCATCATTGTGATGTGTGTGTGCACAATAATCACATTGACTTTGTCGGCACTGCTTTGTCTCTGTTGACACAACATGCTCCAACACCACCAACTTATTTGACACACTCTATTTGTAGATAAGTTCCATTTGGCTAGTTTATTTTTGGTAATTTAATCTTGTTTTATAAATAACTTAATATTACTCATGGATATTTCACATATCACGGTGTGACATCGTACATTCCTAGGTGAGAGGAGTATCGAAGATGATAATACTGTAGAGAATCAATATATGTACAAAAAAATGTACAAAAAATAACTTTGCAAAATGCATATATGCCGCTATTTTAATTTACTTTTCTCTCCAAAGAAATGTCTCAATTTTTTCCTGAATGACTTAAATCTGAAAAACATTAAATCATTTTGGAACAGTACATGCATGAATAAACTCATGCTATTTAAATACATATAAATGCAAAAGCTTGTTAGGTTTTCACAACTAGTTAGTAAGGATCTTGTGTAAGAAGGAACCAGCTCACATTTTAGTCACTGTGGAGAGAGAAATGCACTCAGACGCTCAGTTCATTCATTCATGACATTAACAGCTGTTCAATCTTCGTGTCTGAAATATGAATCCATACGCTGATGTAAAGTGAACATATATGTGAGAAGCTGCTGAGGTAATTAAAATAACACATACATCTACACACACACTGGGCAGCAGACTTTTTTTTGATCATGAAATATTATAATAATACACAAATTCCCACTTTGTACCAACAGTGATTAAAATATATAAACATATAAAACATAATAAAAATAGTAACATCTATTACACTATGTGTAATTATGTTTTGCAACTAGAAATGATTCATTAGTCCCAATATATAACTTCAAAACATATTACATCTTTATACAAAGCAATATATTATAACAAAGACTATTACTTATAGTGATACTACAAGGTAATTAATAAGCTTTAAATACACATACATTGAAATTGTCAAAGAAACAGTAACATACTGCAAAGGCATACACATACATACACATATTTATGGAATGTACTTTTAACTTCAATTACCAAAATTTTTGCCATTTAACAGGGTGTGTATGCTTTTCCACAATGGGGGTGCAGCAATCCATAGGCTATCAATGAGGAAGCATAGATTGAAGGCAGGATACAAGCCAGATTAGACATCAGTGTAACACCTGCGCTCATGCACTGTCAGAATTCCATTTAAGAAATAGATGTAAATTCCGACAAAAAAAAAAAAAAGTCAACGTTTCCAAAATTACCCGTCAATAGGATAAGGAATTCGAGATGCTACAGTATAATGTCTTTTTAAAAATCCATTCGTGAATAAGATTTAACTTCTAATCTCACTGCTGACTCAATTAGAGTTTTTGACTCTTACGAGAGTAAGATGATGTGTGCATGGTTGAATACATGATGACCTCATACATTTATTCAAATGACTGGTAATGTAGATTTACTGGGAAACCTTCAACCCACGCAATGCAGAGTCTGAGCTGGAAGCCACAACAGAGTGATGGTGCTTCTCTTACTGAAGTGAAGTTACAGGTTAGGGGCTTTTAATCATGCGCTACACCTAGGAGAAGCTTCCTCATGAGCCATGGCTTCGAATGTCTTGCGGCCTGCCTGCTACAGATGGGCCCATTGCAGATGCGAGCGCTCCTTGTGAACTCCTCTAAACCAGAAGAACCAAACAGCATTTATACATGTGGACTATTTCCAGAGGATCACCTGACACAGCCCAGGAATGCCAGTAGTCCTAGTATAAATACCTATGACTTTTATGACTCTTTGTCCAGTACAGGGTCAGAGCCTGGGTTCTGACTCAGAGCACAGATCTTCCTAGATGGGATGCAATCCATAAAAGGGCACACACAGTACAGGCGATTTAGAGACACCAAGTCACCTAACAGCACGTCTTTGTACTGCGGGGAAAAAGCAGAGTAACTGGGGTCAACCTGTAAAAGCCCAGTCACACAGGTGTGAGCGCACTGTACCCCAAGACAAATACACATAACATATTCAGTCTCGGCGTGTTGGAAATGTGCTCTTACACGTTCAGGATCTATAAGATGAGATGAAAGATATTGTGAAGGTATAATAAAATAAAGCTGCCAATTACTTTACATGAATATACGTAATACACATATAATTTCAAAGTTAACCCTCTTCCAGAACACACATGTGACATCGGATTTGCCTCAATTTATGCAAAAAAGATGTCCCTTCACAACAGAATTCTTTTTATATACATGAAATAACCCTCATTACTGTTCAGGCTAATATTACACTGCACGAATGTCTATTTTTGATGTAGTAAAACAAAGGGGCATATTTTTATTAAGCAATATATATAAACATTCCAATGATAGAAATGATATTATGGTAATAACGTTAAATAATGTACATCCCAGATGTATGCATGTCTCTTTATGAAAAATACTGATAATTCTTTATCCCTGGATGACTTTCATTCATTAGGTACCAAGCTTACTATTATAACTGTTATAAATGAGGTCTTCATCAAAATAATTTTTTCTACGAAATGTGAACTTATATTTTAGAAACAGTATCTTGCTCTGATATTTTGCGATATATCAAAAATATACAGAGTTTTAAAAAGTACAAAACTGTATTTTATGTACGGTAATATAAAGAAACATTTTCTCGTAGAATAAGCATCTTCAGCTTTTAAAAGAGAACCTTTTAGTAGGACACTTACTAATTTATGAGTACCCTAGTATCTGTCATCTGCTGAGGTCCAAAACCTAGTGCTAAAGGTTCATTAGCCTGTACAATATTTCACGACCACTACATCTAAACATACTCTACCCAAGGTCTGATTTTTAAGTGCATCAGTTTACGTTAAACTGTACATCTTTCCAAAAAAAAATGTCTCAGCCTCTATAACCTTTAACAATGAAGGCACCTCTAATACCCCTTAGGGTTAATGAATTCTTCTAATAAGAAGAAGATGAAGAGAAGTGATCGCAACGTTAAAAAGAAAGCACTGCAGGGTGCCCGTAACAGATAACGAAAACCGCAAAGGATGAATGTTTTACAGAACAAGGGAACTTCCCGATACACCCTTGCTCTTTAGTTTAGAACACTGTCATGGCCAGCCCTGAGCCATTAACTTGCAATTCCGATGCATTTGTTTGCTGGTTAGCAACGTTGCTAGCCAACAATTATTCTGTTTTTGTTCAGTTCCCTCTCCAGGTTGCCAATAAGGGTGTCGATGTTCTCCTGCAGGTCCTTGAGGTTGACCCTGTTACTTAGAACTGGGGTAAAGTTCTGGATTTTCACAAACGCCTGGTACCTGTGCTCTTTGACTAGGTGCTGCTGGGTTGTAAAAACGGGAACGGTAGAAACTTCCGCTCGGACGTCCACTGAGCTGCGATCCTTGCCCTGTTCTTCACCCTGATGTCCGCCCTTCTCCTCTTCTGCTGGAGGGGCCTGTTCTGGCTTCTCTTGCTGTTCCCCTGTGTCCTCCACATCCTCTGAAGGCACGTCGTCATAGTCGACCTCCTCACTGACCAGTGCTTTCAGTGGCTGCAGGTAGCTCTCTCCACAGCGGCTCCAGTCCCCCGCGTAGCGGTTGCTGGGACTGTCCAAGCGGCCAGGTTTCGGCCGGAGCACGCCCGCCATCTCTTCTTCGCTCACGTTCAGCACCTGTGGGCGCTCCCTGCGCCTGCGCAAGTACTGGGGGGCAACAGCCACCTTGGCTGGGGGTTCCTGCACTGGAGAGGCCGCTGTGCTTTGGGAGTCCATGACTGAGGAACAGAACAAGAAAGGAGCAGACTAAGTGTCTCTTCACACACTTTAGATGTGAGACACAGTTAAGAAAAATCATGCAGTGCTAGAGATTGTCACATATTAAAGCCCTTAGCTTTATGGATGATTTTGGATAATGTTTAATAAATCAACCGATTTGGTGCATAAACTTTTTTTGAGTTAACCCACTTTGGTAATTTATAGCAGTTTCTCAAATCAGTCCTTGGGGACCCCAAGACCCCAGGTCCACGTTTTTGCTCTCTAGCAGTACCAGGAGTTGGGAGGGAGCAAAAACATGGACTGTCTTGGGGTCCCCGAGGACTGGTTTGAGAAACACTTATTTATAGGATATAATATGCCAATAATAACCTCTTTGTGGTACAAATATCTTCTAAGGACTTATCCAGACCAAGGTCATATGGGGGGAGGCAGTGCTGTTGGAGCATATCCCAGATGAAATAAAGCACAAGGCTGGGGTGCACCCTAGGGCAAGATGCCAGTCCTTTGCGGGGCTCTTTGAATCGTGGGAGGGAAATGGAGTACCCAGAGCAAGGCCGTGCGACCCGGGAAGAGCATGCAAACACACATAGCAGAAATGCGATTTGTGGGCTTAGGCCACAGGGTGCCCCCCACCCCTCCCAGCTCATACAGTTCATAAATAAAATGGATACCTACCCACTACACAGCAGAGAATACCCACACAGAAAAATCAGCCTTACATTAACCCAAAAGCAGCAAAATCATACAGAGTAATCAAACAACAATCCCATTACTTCCACCCTGTAGTGTAGTATAGCACAGTAGAGTACAACATAGCCCCACATAGTATAGTATAGTATAGTATAGTACTATTTGTAACTAACTTGCCACCCTAATTACCTGATTCTTACAGTGAGTGGTAAAGCAAAAACAGTCCATGACATCAGACTACAAACTCTTAAAGAAAACAGCAGGAATATCACCCTGCTGAAAAAAACTAGTTTGACCAGCTTAAGCTGGTTGACCAATTTTTAATAGCTGACCAGCTTAAGGTATGTTCTTGCATGATTTGTTGGTTTAGCTGGCAACACCACCCAGATAAACCATGAAAGAGCAGAAAGAGCTGGGACATGACCATCAAAGACCATCTTAGACCATCTTAGACCATCTTAGACCTGTTAAAACCAGTTAAAACCAACTACCAGCATAAGCTGTGGCAAGTGTGGATTTATCACGCCTAAACACACCTCTTTTAATATATTAAATGTGCAAGAAACTGTTTTGGAGGCATGGAGTAGTTTTTCATCCTAGATCCAAAGCCTCAACATACAGAAATCAATTTCAAGAGCTTGTAAAAAATGGGAAACATTAAACATCCTTTGCAGATACAGGAAAAGCCATGAGCTTCCACAGGATCTCTTCACTTTAGAAAAGAATGTTGGCAGTTTGCTTTCCTGGCTGGTGTTACTGCAGAATCCCTGACCGGCTAAATATAACAGCAGTTAACTACCATCTCCCTTCCTGGCCCTCTTTCTCCCTAAACACCTGCCTCTCTTTCTCATAACATACTGCCAAACAGCACCTCACTCAAGCAGGCCAAAGATCACACAAATTATGACCAGAATATCAGGACTTATAACATAATGACTCCAAGTATGTATGACTTTGACTCGATGCTTGGAGACTAGAGGCTGACATGAGGAATGGGTTTAATTAAGGACGGTGAAAATTAATTTAACTTGAAGAGGGGAGGGATGAAAATGCTGGGTTAAGCTTTGATCCATATTAAAGGCTCAACATGATGGGTAAGGATCTGTAATCTAAAGGCTGCCTGTTAAAGTGCCTAAACATACTCTGTGTTGTACTCCAAGGAAAGCCTGAACTGCTCCACTAAATTATCTAAGAGAGCAAGACTGCTAAAATACTGTGGGTTGTCTTAGATACATACAAAATGTTATATAGCCAACAAAACCACACAACAATGTATTTAGTTACATATGAATATTACCACACTACAGACATATGAGCGAGTACTAACACTGTCCAGAATGTCATCCTTAATGTCAGTGTTGTAGTATTCAAGCCTGGTCCTAGTCTTAAGACCACTTTTTCATTTCCTCAGTCTTGTCTTGGAATTGAAAGCATGTCTACTTGTCTTGACTCGGTCTCGCCCCCTACAAAGTCCTGGTCTTGACTAGTACTCAGGATTGCCAGCTGTCACGCATCTGGCGTGACACTCAGGCTTTCAGACTCTCACGCTCATGCAAGAAATCTTATGGTAAATCTATATTATTCCATCACAAACCTAAAATTAGCTACATCAAAAGCATTGGGGTAGTTTCCAAACCCTACAGACTATTTACAAGGTACTAAAACTGTTACATACATTTAAATACATGTGCATATGTGTGCAGACTTGTCTCAAATTGAAAATCTTACTCCAGTTAGCTGACCAAAGTTGGCAACGTTATGGACTCTGTCCTTCAAGCTCTTGCTCTTGAATTGGACTCGATATAGGTAGTCTTGTCCCCATCAGTATTTAATAGTCTTCCAAAAATCCCCAAAATGGTGATATGAAATCTCCATGAAAACAACCTTTCTTAAAGAACCTGGCTGGAATCAAGCATATCTGTGTATTATTTAACAGATTTTCACTTACAGGTTATAGGAGAAGCGTTTCCTTACATGAAAATCTGCATAAACATGAATTCCACATATATTCAGAAGCTGGCTCCTCTCCATAAACATGCCTTTTGATTGGCTTCTTACTCTTGAGGAAGCTTTTCATGGGTCAATTACTATCTGATATAATATTCAGCAACAAACGTATTCTTACAATACCGACCAACAGTCCTCAGAAAACCATATAAGATTTGCTCTGATAACGCAACATCTCTGCACTCTGCTGAGTGCAAGCTTGAGTATAAAAGCAAAAGACATTGACTGGCAAGTAAACAAAACAGCCATATTTAACAACCTAAGTACACTGAACAAGTCACTCTTATAATGTCTGTGTAACAAACTGGGGTTACCTAAGCTCTTCTTAAGGTAGCTGAGAATAATGCCTCACAAATAATGTAATAAGAAAAGAACGAACAGCAAACAGATGCGAGCCATATGGTGTACCTGGCCATAGCTGCAGGAGGTAATGCAGCACCTCGATGTGCTTCTTGAAGTGCAGGGCACTGGCCAGCTCCTCCGAGTCAATGAAAACCCGCTTGCTATGACTGGATGCCTCTTGCCTCTGGCTGAGAAGCACCGGGCCGAAGCACACGGCCAGATTCTGGCAGGTCATTTTGTTCACCTCGTGGTGAGAGGCCACCAGCTTCAAATGGTCAAGCAACCTCCGTAAGGTAGCCTGCCATTGACGAGAGGCACAATCGGATAACAATGATTCAAAATCCTTTGAAAGTGCTCCACTACCAAAGCAATCACATGTTTACATTTGTAATAGAATTTCTCGAACAATATAATCCAGGGAAATGCCCTAGCCAGATATCTCAACAAACACATAAATGATAACACAGATTTACGTTTAAATTACAATGCTCACGCCAACCACTACTGCCTCTTCTGTCATATCACTTACCTTCTCGACTTCAGGCAGGATATTCAGGAGACTGACAGTGTGCTCAGAGTCTGCGTGGTCATTCTCGTTCCCATTGGCACCAATCCGCAGGGGCCTCTTAGCCATAGAGTCGAGAACAGCTTCATACAAATTCTTGGATATCAAGGGGTATGGTAACTCCCGCAGGTAATCCTTCAGAACACCTGGAAGATACAGGATGACAGAT
Source organism: Mormyrops attenuatus (assembly GCA_026777985.1). Lineage (NCBI taxonomy): Eukaryota > Metazoa > Chordata > Actinopteri > Osteoglossiformes > Mormyridae > Mormyrops > Mormyrops attenuatus. The sequence continues at coordinate 11,043,884 of JAODKC010000053.1, read as the reverse complement.
CACACTAACTGGTAGGAAATGTAAAAAAATCACACCTGCTCCAATACAGTCATCAAGTTTTCCTGCAGGGCTTATTGCACGCTAACAACGTGTCAGAACTATATTTCTCATGGGAAAACGGCAGTGCGGATATCAAGAAAATACTAAAAATAATGCCTTGTATTGCAAATAGTGCAGTAAAAACACAACCTAAATTTTACAGCTCACAGATTTTGCATACTAACATGGCAGTAATAAATACATGCAGACACTGACCACTATTTCCAGAATAACAATAAAGTTTAGATCTAAAAAAGACCCAGGAGAAAAGTATTGCAGATAGTTCCGCCTGAGGCATGTCAGTCATCACAGAAAAACATGGTTAAAGCATTAAGGAGATATTGGAATGCTGAAATCAAATCCATTATCACAAAACTGTTTAGCTATTCCAGGAAAAAAAGATCAGTGAGAATTCACCTCAAATTCAAATTGTTAAAGATAAACCAAAATCCAATTAACTTAGAAGAGGGTATTTAATGCTTAAACATTTCAATGTGGTTCAGAGGCATTCCATGAACCATAATATTTTCATCTGGTAGATTACCACCTCATTTTCTATTCCAACCCGTTTTTGCCCTGGTACCCAAATATGTCATTTTAAGCTAAGTCTTTCAAAGAATAAGTATAAAATAAAATGCATCAGATTCCATGTTAAAGGCACATGAGTCATTAAATGATATAGTATCTTAATCTTCTTGGCATCTTCTACATTCACCCAAAGTGGAAAATAACACCCTTCAATTAATGCCTATAAAACACTTCACATGATACATTTACTGCATTGCAGTACAAAATTATTATTATTATTACTTTATTTTCAAGTGAGGGTTTGTCCCAGTTCTGTATTTCCCCAATGTGCCGCAATTTCCTCACTCACAATACATCATATTCTTTTGACACTCCTTTCCATTGTGAAAATCACAACAAGCTTAAGAACTTGGTTTTAGTTTGTATTTAAGTGGGGATATTAACTGTTTTCTGTATTGAAAATTCACCAACAAAAGATCGCCCAGTCTGCTATTTTGGTTTTGGCGAAACATTTTTTTCCAGTGAATGTTGATTGGTTAGAAAAAGAATATTTAATTCAGTAAATTAAAAAAAAAACAATCTTTCAAATAGCAAATGCTAAAATACACAAATACCATTGTCGGTTGCTGATGCATGTGGTATTGAGAATCCAATGAGAGGTACGTGTCATTCCTACCAATTTTGGTGTCTGAACCTCAATTAGTCATGTCTCAAAAGCCATAATCTGATGCTGGCTAAGTTAATATCTAAGTTTTGGCATATATCAGCAGACTGAGGGTGCTTTTGAGGTAATTACAAAGGTTTCATATCAAAACAGGCTTAACAAACCTAGGCAAACCTGTGTGAAGGAATACAACAGTAAAGACACTAAATGAAGATTTTACATTGCATTTCTCCAAATACAGTATGTTACTGCTTTACTAAATCACTTTGGCTGAAATGGCAGATCTTTAGTCACGCCATTAGCACCTGCACTAGCTTGTCATTTCCAAAAAACTCTATGCATTATAACGTAATGTAAACGATACCAGCACCCTGATTTATGTTTTGCTAAATTAGTATAGCATTTCCATAGATCTTTTTTTTTTTTCTTTACTTTTTCGCGATTTCAGGAGACTTTGTCGTGTCATAGTTACATCGGTCTCGTTCACCGCAGAAAATCCTCCAATGTAATTACAGTTAAATGTATAATATGTGTTTATAATGCAGCGTGGTGTTATATAACAAGTTGTGAAACATATGGTTGAATACAGACTTAATTTGCATATGAGGTTTAAAAAGGAAATCTGCAAATTCAACACACCTTGATTAATTTAGCTGACATTTCAAATTATGCTGGCTAATGATAACTTGCACACATTACACCTGCAAACTTCACGTGGGCAAAAGCTATATGCTATGATACTAGAATAACAAAATATTTATTCAGTTGTTAAAATCCATTAATCACTCCTGATTAGCAGGTAGCATTATTTTGATTGGTTTAGTGGACGGCCTTGGAGACTCTTTGCATGACAGCAAATGTCATGAAAATAAACACTGATTACCCTTTTGCAAGTGTAAACAATCCTAAGGACGCTAAGAATAATGCTGTTATGTTAAGCTAAGTAATTAGCCCGCAGCAGAGCCAGTCAAAGTCCATGTGGCACCCTAGGCAAACTCACCTCCGGCACCCCCCACCATCCACCGACCTCTATCGCCGATGCCAAAATAAATGCGCAAATGATGGGAGTATAGAAATAAAGACAGTTCATTTTTTAATGTTATTATAAAATGCAATAAATAATCTAAGTAACATTATTATAGATTAAAAAATAAATAATTATAAATAATAATGAATGCGATTAATCGCAATAAAAAAATCATTTGATGGCCCTATCAACAATCTTTGCTCATGCTATTTTAATGGTGTCTTTTGCTTCTTCATTTTCAAATGTTGATCTTCTTTGTGTTTTAACTATGTATTCATATGTATAGACACATCATACTAATCTAATGCCGTACTTGACATCTTTCCCCTCCCCCACATCACATGGCTGTTCTGTGCCGGCACCGTAGAGTGCATGAGTGCTTCTAGGGCTGCCGACTTAGCCAGCTAATTTCCACCAGCACTGCACTCATCTACTGAAAGTGAAATCGGCTGCCCTTCACAAATCACCTAATGGGTTAACCAGCCTTGGCTCACGCTTTCTACGTTTTAGAGCACCTTAGCCCTGACTGTCATCACCAAAGGATGGACAACATCAAGCTGTAAAGGAGGTGTCCTTGCTGGAGGGAGAAGGGAAGTCTTTTGTAAGTGCTCTCAACGCTCTCTTCAATGACAAGGCAACAGAAAAGCAGTGACATCTACAGCAAAGAATGCAAAAAGAAAGCTACTTCTCACCCCAACATGCAACAAAAGCTTGACAGGAATCTGTCCGATGGTCTAGTGGGCAGAAGCATTTTTATGTATGTTGACACCCAAGCCATGTTTCCTTCGTAAACCTCATACTTAAAAGTAGCTGCTTTCTCCCCCAATGGTTCTCGAAAACAAACCTGGGCTTGTTCTTTCCCCCAGAAGTGACCGGGACATGGGCATACACACCTCCCCCCCCCCCCACGCATGCCCTCCGCCACCGCCTCGCGTGCGATTATGACACCCACGCGATTTGTACCTCTTTGTATCCAGGGGCGCCTCCTGGCCAGCCTGGAGTTCAGCTAATCCCCAGTGCATGAGACAAATACCATCTGTGTTTGTTCGGAAACAAAGCGGGCACTTGTTAATGACTTTCCATGTCCTAGCAGGGTGGCGTGCAGCGTGTGGTGATTGCTGAGGCTGGGGGCCCATACCAGCCCCCCCTCTTAACTCCAGCCAAAACATTCACCCACCACATAAAAAAGACACTCCGGAGCTATTTCCGATCAGCACTATTTCTGTCCCATATCAAACGCTATGCCAATTTCATTTTTTTTTTTCTTCAGTTTTACTCTGGTCTCTTTTCAGCCTGGCTTCCTGACAGACCTCGATGACTCCTTTCATTCTGAGCCTGTAGTTTGACTATGGCTTCTTTTTGAGAAAGTAACATCTGCTCTTCCAACCAAAAATGCATGCGTAGAAGAAATTTTTTCTAAAAAAAAAAATTATAATAATAACACACACACACACAAATGAGAAATTTCTTAATTTAAAAGCTGATGCCACAGTTACATTATACATGATAGCCTTTACAAGGTAACAGGAGATCAGTGACACTGATCACTGAGTGGAAACTCTTCACTTCCACCGATCCTATCCATCTGCTATCAGATGACTTACACTGAAGCGGAATTGGCTGAAGACAGATAACCCTGCAACACTGTTACTGAAAGTTACCTCAACCAAGGTGATCAGCAACGCTAAATTAAAAGGTGGCAAATAAAATGACACTTTCAGACCATTTGTGTAATTTTCTAACCACGAATCAGCAGTTTTTATTTGGAAATCGTGGTAACACATCACTAGAAGCAGTCCTCTATAATGCAAGGATACCTTCACAATGCATTATAAGTATATGCTCAGTATAAGAATTAATAAAGCATTATAGCATTTTTTATCAACAGTCATAAGGTATTTGAGTGTTGGTTATAACCAGGGCTGCATATAACTGGTACGCAAGTACGCATTCACCTTTAAAAGCGGTACGTGCAGCAATCGATTGCCGTGACAGTGCAAATGGTACGTATTTTATGTACATTCGCGCTGATATGACAATAAATTATCGTGCATTTTAACCTGTATATGCTAATTCGTACTTCATTTGCGGTATAGTGGTTAAAATGCACGGTAATTTCTTGTCATATCAGCGCAAATGCACATAAAATACGTACCATTTGCACTGTCACAGCCATTGATTGCCGCACGTACCGCTTTTAAAGGTGAATCCGTACTTGCGTACCAGTTATATGCAGCCCTGGTTATAACGCTTCATAAGCTCCAATGAGGTTCTCATGCATAATGCATTATAATGGTTGGTATAAGAATTAAGGATGCTCTGTACTGCATTATGAAGGTATCTATAGTGTTTTATATAGATAAGCACTTCATAAGGCATTCATAATGCATGATAAACATGGCTATAATGTGGTATGTCTTTTTATAAATATGTATAACCATGTTTATAATGCTTTATGGATGCTTTATAATGTGTTATGAATGTGTTCATAGATTAAGACATGGCATTCATAGAAAGTGTTACCAAAATTATTTTAGAAAGAATGTGCTTTAAGAGTAGGTTGTAACCGTACAATGTAACTCTGTTTATTTAATATTATACCTATTTAGTCATGCTATTATTTTGAAGGACTAAATCCACTGGCAGTCTGACACAGAGTAATCAGTTTACTCAAGCAGATGTTCACTGAAGAAATTAGGGTTATGACCTTTAAAAAAACCAACATGTGTTCCTAGCAACCTTTCAATCATAAATCCTGTTCCTGAATTGCTAGACCACATATTGCTCCATGAGACAACTTAAAACAGATGAACACACATTTAACATGTTTTACATGCTCTGGGCCAGACTCTGATTCCAGTTAACTGCCTTCACTATTTGCTGTTTTCGATTAGCCATGTTACACTGCTTTATTTCTAAGGATTATTAGCTCAGGCAACCTCACCCCCACCCCCCCTCCCCCTTCCCTTCCCTTCCCTTCCCTGTCTTCCATTCATCTCCAACAGCCCCTCACATCACAGAGTATATTTAGAGAGCTCACAAAAATCAACAGTCTATGTTAGTGCCGGATCTTTCTTTCTGGACTGCTAGACTGTTAATTGTGTTCTTTACTCTGACATGCAGATTTTTATGGACCGAAGCAGAAATTGTACAATTTCAGGTAAAGTCATCCTGTTTCCGGATACAGCGTTTCTCTCACTCTCCTGTATCTTTTGTAGACTGTGTGAAATGCCTCAACATCTGAGGACTGTAAACAATTCTGATTTTGTATTTTGTTTTTGTTAAAACTTCACAGATAATTATCGTCATATCAGAACAGACATAAGCATAAGTGATTTTAAAGGTAATGTCTATATTCTGAAAAACATGTGGTTCATTATTGCTTGGGCCAGTTTGGTTTGGTTACCAGATAAAAAGGAGCTCCAGATGGGCTGTTAAATAGTTTCAGGTGACCTTGGATGGTCAGAAGAAAGATTGCGTGTCTGAACCCAGAGATAAAGAAGATTTGATAAAGGCAGTACAAGTAGAGTTCACATCAGGACACTTATAACAAGCCCCAGCAAGGCCTAACATGTAAAACGCTCACTGGAATGTTCTGTACATAGATAAGACATGTGTTAAGACTAGTACACAACTGTAACTGATAAAAACATTCAACACTGCAAGTCATATTCTCAATTTGAAGAACTCATCACTTTGCTAAAACAAACCACAACAACCACAGGGAACAATTAAAACTGACAATTAAAACTGTAAGGTAGGATTCAAATACAAATATTTGTAGTTTTCCAACTACTTGGAAAATTTCACATGCAAACTCTAATTTTAAATGAATTCCCAGAGATGTCTCACATCCAAGAAAGATGTTAAAACCTACAAGGAAAATTTGGGGATCAGTTGGCAAATCAATTCCTTTTATTATAAACGTAGATTTTATTTTCAAGAATTTATGAGGAATTTTAAAACTGAATTGTGTAACAATGTACAATTTGTCGAAACCTGTGTACACTGCTGAAATGTATGATGTAAATCATTTATTAATTTCAGCAGATGAAAACATAGCTATTAATACAGCATATTATATTTTTATAAACGCGAATAAAAAAAATTTAAATGACAAAAGTTTTTTTTTTTATTTTATTTCTGTAAAAAGAATTAAGAATAATCCAGTACAGTTACATGCTATCTGTACCCTAACAGTGTTTTGTGTGACAAAAATCAGTCTGCCTTCAAAATGACAGGAGGCGGTGCTACCTGTGATGACATTGACATCAGGGTACAGGTTCTCGGAAAGCTCCACAAGCCGGCTGTCCCTCTCAAAGGCCTCACGCAGCTCCTTCTTCACCGCTGCCGAACCACAGAGGCGATAGAGACCCACCACCTGTCAAAACACACAGCCGGGGTTCAGGCCCAGGTGGAGCAAGCAGTGCTGAACGCCACACGATATCGAGCAAAGCTACTCATTGAGAAATGCAGCGCCGGCTCCACCATCATTAATAACCGTAGACGTCGCTTTAAGGCACATTCCTTTGTCTGCGGGCCTGTACAGTATTTCAGTGATGAACTCGCTGCGATCCTCACACATATCTATGGCAAAGATAAATGGATTCTGTTTCTCTACAGATTTATTTTCTTAGGACACAATCTGAACAACTTGCACAATTTGACACGTCCTTAACAGGAAATAATATCCCTGCCTTTTAGCCATTTTTTCCCCATTCATTTCTGGCTAAGACATAATATAAACAACATTTCCTTCTGTCGTTTAGGACTTTCTGATCTACCGGTGATATATATTTCAGCAATAGGAAACAATTGCTTATCGGCACTTCAATTAAAGAGAGCAGGAAGTTCTCCAGTGTTGAAAGGTACTTCCTGAGGACGGTTTGGCTGCTTTATAGCAGTTTTTCTTAAACCAGTCCTCAGAGACACCCAGACGGTCCACGTTTTTACTCTCCCCCAATTCCCTGGGAGTTGGGGAAGGAGCAAAAACATGGAACGTTTAGGGGTCCCCAAGGACTGGTCTGAGAAACACCGCTTTATAGCATAACAAGAGGAGCTACACCCCAACCAGAAGAGGACTGAGCAGCAAGACCTCCACTCCCCACACCATCTGAATGTTTAGCACTGATGCAGAAATAGGGACCTGTGATTTCCGCGATGCGGAAAACGTGGACGGAATCACGGAATTCAATAAATAAAATGGAATCTGTTCTAAAACGCGGAATGTCGTATAATTCGCTGATGTCGGTGTGTGGACAAAGCAAAGCAATGGTTTCTAATAAATTTTGGCCGCTGCAGCCCCCTGTACGTGTTACCTGTTGAGGCGGGACTCCGCTTTCCACACAGAAGCGCACAGACACAGAGGAAACAAAGTCAACGGTCAGCTATGGCGAAGCGGCTCGCTGAAACACCGAAGTCCTCAAAAAAAATCACGGAATTCCACTCTTAGTGCTAAGTTTAGAGCAGAACAATACCCAAACGATTGTTATGAATCGGGAGAACAACTCTTTTGTAAGTTTTGCCAGCACACGATAGACTGGACCCGCAAAAACACATGTGACGACGACTTACAGTCAAAGACAGAGACAGAAAGCAAACTAGCGCGAGCCGTTTTGTTGCTCTGTGCGCCGAGTCAGACATTCGTTTAGAAAAAATGAAAAAGCTACGTCCGTTTTTGGTAAAGCACTGTAAACAAGGAGGAGTACTGCCAGAACGCGAGAGTAGCCTCCGTCAAATCCACTTACCCCATGTGTTCGAGCAGCATATGGAGGCTGTGCGACAGAAGCATTAGATAGCATTCACACCATTAAATTAAAATACATTATACTTATAAGAATGTAATGCGAATTAAATGCATTACAATATTGCAATGATGTCTGGGCAGTGGTCACAGACAATGCTAATGTGAAATACATACGTTTCTTTCTTTTGCATAAAAATGAATGTTTTTTGTTGTTCACAGGTAAATGTTTTACCAAAGCAGTAAATGTTCTCCTGAACGCAGCACTTTGTTGAATAACAATCATTAAATGTGAGATTTTTTCCTATTGCATTGTTTTTTTTCCCCATCCACTTCCTAATAATACACTTTTTAGGTGAATAAATATGATAATAACGTAAAACGTCTTCTTTTTCTTCTTAACATGGAATTCAGAAAAATAAAAATGGAAAAAACGCAATTTAGGAAAAAAATTAAATGGAATTTAGGAAAAAACAAAATGGATTTCATAGGGCCCTAACTATTGCAGCAATTATTATTCCCAGTATTATATTTGGGGCAGTGTGTGGCTCAGTGGGCTAAGCCTGTGTGTTTGTAACCATAAGGTCGTCAGTTCAAACCCAGCCTCAGCACATCTGCGGGTCCTTGAGCCAGGCCCTTAACCCCCACCTCCCTGTGTGCTGCCATGGGTGGCTGCCCTTCGCAGACAGCTTGCTTACAATGAGCAAGTTGAGGGACCCGCAAGGACAATTTAATTAATAAAGTGGTGATTATTATTATTATTATAAGTATTGAGTGGAGGCAAGTACACTGGGATCAAACAGCTGAAAAAGCAGAGACTCTGATGTGCATAAGAACAAATCACAAAATAATAATATCCCTAAAACATCAAAATGAGAAAAATCAGCCCTGCAAGAGTTTACTCAAATTATAACCCAAGATCACAAGGATTAAGGCAAATGAAAGGGATGGCAGAAAATCTCATCAAAACACTCACCGCATTGGGAGTCTGTTCTGAGTGAAAATACCGACACTTGATTTTGGACAATATTGCCCTGAGTTAGACATGCTTGCTACAATACAAGCTTTCTCCCATGATTTCATGAGTTAGGAGGACCTCTGGATAAAGAAGAACCTGTTGTAATTGTATACTGATTTACACTGACCCTTCCGCGGACATGTTTATCCAAAGCGATATGCAAGCAGGCATTTAAACCCTGAAGCATACAGCTGTCAAGGAGCCAACTTTGGTACAAGTGCTACTAATGATATGCTAAATATGTCCCTATATCTCTGTTGTTTGCCTTATACCATTTCACCCTCAACACCAAGCAGGCTAACCAGCAGAGGAGCAGGCCAAGCCGAACCTGAAGAAACACTTACATCAGTACCGGGACAGCTTCAAGGTATTCACCTTAAGATTACAACCACCTCTCAGGAACCTCCAGTCACAAGAAGATCAGGCAGATCAGGTGATCAACATTGTGCCACCAATAAACTCACATTGGCAGCTGGGATATGACATGGTAAGATAAACAATAGGATGACCATAGGGAGCGCTCAGACCTCTGGAGATCCCATCACAACTTTTATGCAAGAACAAAGTCAAGGTGCAACAAGGATATGCTCAGCAACCAAGGTCCTGCACAGCTCTCATCAAGCAGGTTTACAGCGAACAGCGGAACGGCATGTTCACTTACCCAGGCACTTGATCTCGAAACCCCGAGGCGGCTTGAGGGATCGCCGCATCCAGCCCTCCCTCAGCACCTCCAGGTGGTCTTCCTTGCCCTGGATGAGCAGCACATGCTCGTCGATCCAGCCCAGGAAGAAGGTCTCTGAAATAGCGTCCGTCACTTTCTTATTCCAGAAGTGCTGCATGTTCTCCGCTTTGAAGTCCGCGAAAATCTCGTAGCCCGTGTGGTGGTGCTGCAGCTGTTCGGTGACGGTGGGGGACCCCTCATCGTCGCCTACCCGACACAGCACTATGGCCAGGGAGTGGGGGGCAATCTGCAGAAACTCATCCATCTCTTAGCGCATCACTTGCCGCGTCCGCCGCGACCCGTCTCACATTCTCGGCTCGATCGCATGGTCCCGACGGCCCGGCGGGCAATTAAAACCGACAGTGATCATTTGGTGTCGGTCCACCGGATCCTATCTGCATAATCAATCAGATGCGTTACCGAATTAGAAAGAAATAAACTGAAGCAAGCTCAGTCTATAGCTGACACGGAGACATGTCTTAAGACGCGGCTGAACGCAACGGCATAATCCAGCAAAGCCGGGCAGAGACAGCTGTCCCGAAATCACTGGGGCTTGCGGGCGACCGCCGCTCCGCACCTACACGTCAGGACCCTGCGGTTCTGATCCACTTCACGGTGTCGTCTGCAGGCGCTGGAAGCTCCTCCGGTGAAGTGTATCGATTTACATTGAGAAGAGACCTGGTTTGGCTCCGTCGGTCTGCAATGACTTCATCGATCCGTCCTCAAGCCGCGGCTGAGCATACCTCTTTCCGAAACGGAGGTGTCCCCCACGTATGCGGCTCTCACGGCCGCCCGTTTAGGTGCCGAGCTGGGTCGGCGGTCACCGCAGGAAGCAACCCGAGTCTGAGGAGAGACTGCCGGCGAGCGAGACGCGCTGCGTGCTTCCCAGCCGCCGTGTTACGCGAAGGAGACGCGGAGCCGCCAGATGTTTCTCACGACTCCACCTACAAGAGGAGGCCGCCGGAAAACATGGCGAGCGCGAGCCGCCTGGATCCCGGCAGGTGAGTCGGCGCGGGGACTCGCGAGGAGCCGCGAGTGGTTACGGAGGTCGGGCGGAGCGCGTCTCCCACACCCCCGGACCCGGCTTAAAGGAGGGGGTTACGCGTCAGCCACCTAAACGTCTGCGCCTTCTCTCATTTCTAACAAAATAAACATTTACTGAAGAGGATTAAATACTGAAAACAGACCCTTTCACGTCCATGTCTTCGGTTATATAAATATTATTGCCGCATAATTTCATACTTATTTCTCCTGTGTGAAATTAAAACCTTGACCGAGGAAATTATATAGAACTAAACCGGCTGCGACCGACCCAACGGCCGCGGTTTCCATAAACTTCCCATAAACGGTCCGTCATCGCAGTAGAATAAACAGTAAGGATCTCAGTAAAACCATTAATTATACACATTTACTGAGGGAATTATCGGCTCTCACTTTATACCTGAACCGCTTTCGAGGAAAAAAGTTTGTCGTGAAGTGAGGGGGAAAGTACACGGGGAAACGGAGCGTTTGGGGGCACTGGAACCCGCCCAAAAACCCCAACCAGTTCAGACATACTGGGACCCGGAGCCGCAAAAAATGCCAAACCGGACCGACCCTCCGCGAGGAACTATTTACTAGGCCAGATGCGCGCGAGAGCGCCACCACCCATTTCGCGCGCGGGGTGGAAGCCCCGCCCCCGGGTTTTCACCAATAAGAGCGTTGATTGTTCGGCAAATAAAAATCATACGACTTTTAACTGTGTTTCTCGTTCATTCACATTTATAGGTAAATATGCGCACATGGTGCGTTTACATATAGCTGTACCAAGGGCTGTGAGGTTCAACCGTGCTGTGCAATGACGCACACAAAAATGTTCCTCTACAGGAACGAAATAAAACATTTACGGCTTCTTAGAAACCGACTGGACCACCTGCTCATGGCAACAATGGAGCTAGCAGTTATTTGCGGATACCAGGGCAGTGCATCACTGATTTTTGCTACTGTAGGCTCATTTCATACTGCACTGTGGCATCCGTCTCACCAGAGGCAGGCATGCAGGCTGCAGACCTGAGGGCTTGATTCAGTCAATCTGCACTGAGACTGTACCTCACAACCAAGGGTGTAACCTTGGGTTGAACATTGGGGGGTTTTAAAGTCTCCACCCATTTAGTGGCATCCAGGGGCAAGCATTGGTTTTAATTATTTGGGGGGGTACATTTTTTAAAATATGCATTTATTCTGTAAAGCAGCATGATTTGTGGAACACATTATGGCAAGCTGTTCTTCGATAAATTTGTATATATATATATATGTATATATTTTTTAGTAGGCAAAAGGAATAATGACTTGCGTTGAAAGTCTGAACTTTGACCTTTGGAGGTGGAGCATCAAGGGTGAAGTGCTGGCCAGTGACCTTCTCCAGCCCAGGACCCCCACTGGAATTTTAACATAGACCGTACAGGACTGTTAGATAACATTTATGCCCCCGACTTGTTTCCATATCCTACACTCCCTAGCAGCGTACATAAAAGTGCTCCTGTTTGTTTTGCTGCTTCCCTCTTGTTTTCATTGCTGGGTGTGAGGTCCTCCTCTTTTTGCTCAGTGCCAGGCCGCGCCAGTTAAGGCATCTGGAGAAGTAACAAAGGCCTTTTGTTGCCATTTTCAGTGGGATGTCAGTGCTACTTTTACCCTTGGGACCGCTTGACTGCATGAATCACCATCAAAAATCTACCAGAATCCTCACCACCAAATTCCAGAGTCCAGGCCACCTCACTGTGATCTGTTTGCGTAACGGATATACTTGTGTCTCTGAAAAACGAGGAGAGTCGCACCCATTTGGCTGGTATGAAACCATTCTGCGAAGGGCTGGGTGTCATTTACTCTCCTGGGGTGTCTACCCACCCCGGATGTTTCTTGAATTCTCACTGGCTCTCTGCCTCGTTTTTAATGACTGATACAAAAGTACAGGGCTTTGTGTGTCCATCAGTGACATTTCTGTGGTACCAGAATGTAGATTCAAAAAATTAATTTCCTGCCACTAGTCACCTATGTCGGGGGGGGGGCAAATGCTGCAGAAACACCGCTGCGTGTCGTCATGCAGCCGTCAGCCTGCAGGGTGGCGCACTCTGCACTGGCCGAGTGACCCCGAACCTCCTACCGGCAAGAGGGACAGCAGCCAAGTGTAAGACACTGTAGTAGGAAATGGGAGAGGTGATGGAATGCGGCTCGGATTATTCAGTGGGACACCTTCTGCTCTGCTGCCCTGCCCCTGCTGGCTGTTGTCCCAGACTCCCAGCATTCCTGCGGGGTTGAGATTAGCGTGTCACTGAGAAGGTGCCGGCCTCTCAGGCAACCTCAACTGCCCGAGGTTACAGCCCAGCGGCAAGGGCAGGAGCCAGTGAGGCTGACAGACACACGTGCATACACAAGCATCCGGAGACAGAGAAAGTTCTTGGGGTCAAAGGTGAGCCTGCTGCATGTGGACAGGATGGCTTGTCGGGCCTGCCGGATAGGCGCCCCAGTGTCTTTATGCCCCATCATGGCCGGCACCAGCCTAACCCTACCCCCATGTCATTAGTGATGAAAATGACACCACTGTGAAGCATCTCTGCTGATCTGTGACTGTGACCTTTGAACCTGCCATTGCATGGAATGAAGGATTCAGATACAGGACAGATGCTTTTCAAAGAAGGCCCCAGACATCAAAGGTGATACTCTAAGACCCTCGGGTGACATGAGAGCAGAATAACACAGAAACAAGTATTTTGTCAGTGTCATCATGGGATAAAGGGTCAATCAGAAAGGTCACACAGAAAGTGAACAAAAAGGAGTACCATCATTCATGTGACATATTTTACATTGCTGCTAGATTATGTATAGATAGTCTATCCATGTATATACTGTGCATGCGTGGTCTGAATCCAGCCCCCGTGTTTGCATTTGTGTAATTAATCTGCACTTTACCCCTGTAATTGTGTACATGCCCCCCCCCCCCATGCCCCATGCCCCATGCCCCATGCCCCATGTGTCTTATGTTGCACCGTGGTCCGGGGAGAACAATGTCTCGTACCACTGTATACTTGTGTATGGCTGGCACAACAATAAAGTCCCTCTTGACTTGACTTGATTTGGTGCTAATGGGCTGATTTTGTTGGTAGGGTAGAAGTGTTTTTCCACTTAACAGAATTATCCATCAAATGAGTTAAGGCTGGTAGCCTTCCTGATTGGTTGCTGAATCTGCATGGCATTTAACACAGCCTTTGGCTCACAATTACATCTTGGTCAACTTGTTGCTCTCCATGTAAATTAACACAAAGGGCGCTAAAATCTTTAACTTGTCACAATGTGGGGGTTACACTCCAGGAAAACTTTTTTTTAATTTTTTTTTTAAACACTATGGGACGCAGGTGAGTTAATATTTAAAATGCGTATCTGTAGCCAAATTCCCGACACCCGGTCTATATTTGAGTGCGAGTTCTTCTTTTTTTTTGTTCCAGACAGCTCCCTCTGCTGGTGATTTGCAATCACACATAGAAACCACCCTGTTTTACAATAAGTTCTGACTGCAGTGTTTATTGACCGTTTACAGTGGGTTAGGAGACGATGAGCAACAGGACCTTCAGGAGGAAGACCAGTCCAACGTATGTAATGGTGAGGTCCAGAATGTTCTAAATGTCACCCAAGGGACGTTAGATATGACTCAGTCCTGCAGGTGCAGACCACATGCAGACGCGGACTGTTATGAGCCAGGCGTGCATGTGCATCAGTGCTGCTCAGGAATTGTCACCCTGTCTGTACATGGACAAATGTGTTTGCGGCAAAAGGTTCTGGTTAAGAAAAAAAACTATGAAAGGTAAGTTTTTAAATACCAGGTCTGTGGTAAAAAAATAACATTTTGTTAATAATGTCCGTAAAAATTCCTTCGGTGATGTTGTAAATTTAGGAACTCAGTGTCATTCTGCGCTGAATTCCTCCTCAAAGATGCTCAGCTTTTATGGTTATCCAATACGAAGGGATTGACCTCATCTGGATGAGTCTGCAGACACTGAGACTGGACAGGGCGAACCATCATTATGATTATGACAACAAAAACCAGGCTCTGGTGAGACATAAGACAGGAAAAACAGAACAGACTAGAACCAAAGAAACAAAAGTTGGACTCCAGTCCGTAGGAATGATATTGATTGTCCAGAACAGCAGCTGGAATGATGCTGGCGTGTGACATTTAGTCATGTCACTTGCTGTCATTTCGGCCTGTCTTGACCACTCCAGCCTCCGGCTTGAGGATCTCTGTCCAGCAGCTGTCTGACTCCTCTGACGTACATTTGCTGGAGGAGATCACACACAGGGGCCACCATCATATGGAGACTGCATCACACGTGTCATCATGCACTTTCACTTAGAAGAATGCATGGTCAGGCCTTAATAAAGTCTGCTTATGTAAACACGACGGGCGACTTTCTGAACCGCACCACAGGATGGGTTTGACTTGGCTGATGAGCTCTGGAAGCTCCTTGTCTTTGGTTTCTGGAAGCAGCAGACTCAGGAAGCCCACCAAGATGGTGACGCCGCCCATCAGGATGTAGGGGGCGACCTTGTTGTAATCTCCTAAGGACAGAAAACGGAACAATCCTTGACTGAATCTGCCCAGCATCACTGGTGGATTTGGCTAATTAGCTTCTAACTGGGAGGAGAATGTTCATAATGGACAAATTGATACAATTTAAAAAGTTTCAAAATACAAAACACTGTATAATAACAGCTTATGGGGGATATTCCAGTTTAGGACTAAAAAAAGCTCAAACTGCCATTATAAATGAGGCTACAATATGGCTGCTGTAAGCTGTTGTCAGGATGAAAATGAGTTGGGATTGAATCAATCGAAAATAAAAAGATGACAAGAGACGTACCGATGTAGGCAACGTAAGGGGACAGGATACTGGCAGTGTGTCCGGCGGTGGAGATAACGCCAACGCCTGTGCTGCGCAGTAGGGTGGGGAACATCTCCGTGGAGTAGACGTAGATGAAGCAGTAGGCTGCAGTGATGCCTCCCTTACCCAGCATGGCCAGAACCAGCACCACCACGTCCAGCTCTGAACACAACAGTCCGCCAGTTACTGGCATTTATCACCAAAGCCGAAACGTAACAACAACACTAACATACTTGATGGTGCTCTGAGTTCAGAGATCACCATGTAAATGTTGTCACCAGGACAGACAGCCTGTACTACAGGGACCTTCAGGCTGCAGATTTAAGAGATTCAAAACACAAGGGTCTGATCTGGTACCATCAGGGACGAACTTGATGATGAGAAGCGTCACCCCCGACAACAGGAAGAGGAAGACGAGGGTGAAGCGACGGGTGGTGTATCTCATGAAGAGCCACGTGGCCACATAGGCCACGATCTCTGTGACAGCGGAGATGAAGCAGTTCAGGTAGG
>JAODKC010000053.1:10976051-11010184 GCA_026777985.1 Mormyrops attenuatus | reverse complement strand
GGTGATATTCCTGATGTTAGCTGTTCTGACGAGGTCGACGATGGTGTACACTCTCTGAGGCTCTGTTTTTCTCAGCTATAAGAAAAACAAAAAAAAAGTGGGGATTAGCATGGTTCTGCTAATCTGCTAACTAGTGAAGCTAACTTTTGTTTGTGTTTTTTGTTTCCACTAACATTGAAAACCATTAGCAGACCAATTAGCTTCCACTAAATTTAGTTCCACGTGCTGTAAATCCGCAAAAAAAATTCACAGATAAAGTAAATAAATTTTAACGGTCAAAAACATTTGGAAATCCTAAAATCACACATATTTGATGTGACTGGCAAATTCATTGTCGCATTTAATGAAGTGTGGGCTGAATGTAAGTGAACAAAGATAAAGTCCATTTAAATGGGGGTACCCCGAACTAAGCGGAAAACTGGGGCCTGTATCACGAAGCTGGATTTCTTAGTCACATAACTTTTCTGATTTCCAGTACCCTAGTTTAAACAGCGCTACAGACCAAGAAACAGCCAAGACCCCCCTCCCTAGTTCTGGGTAAACAGCGCCATGTTGTCGTCCCCAATCGGCCTTGCTGAGGGCAAAATGTCAACATGAGCAAGTTGCAGACTCCTCTGACAAAAACTAAAAAATATATAAAAAATATATTTAAAAACTTATATTTCACAAAAGAAATATCATTGAAAGAAAATTTATTCCAGAAGCCAATGATCCCCAACTGGGTAAGTCCGAAAAATGCCCTGGTAAATACTCCAGTGTTACAGAAATAATTTGCTAAACTGCTTAGAATTTCAGCTCTCTAGTTGTGCTTTTAAGGGTTTCACAGCCCAAAGCCAAATCGAAGCTACATTCATATAATAACACTTAGCGGATATCATTAGCTTCCACTAAATATCTTTGTGGTTTGGAGTTAGCGGATTAGTGGATATCAAAGCTAACTTTTCAGTTAGCTGTGCCCACTACTGACCCTACGCCTACCCTTCACATCACCCACCTTTCCCTCTACGGCAACCTCTGTCTCAACCCTTCACAGCTTCTCTGTGTGACAGCCACTGCCAATAGCCAGTCACACCATGGTACCTTCTGCTCACCAGCTGAGAGCTGTCCTCCGTCTTGAATATAACCTCTGGGGCATTAACATCATTCTTTCTGGCGATGGCCCGAATAATGGCGTCAGCCTTATCCACGTGTCCATGAGAGAGCAACCAGCGGGGCGACTCGGGTATGACCCTGAAAAACCATCACTGACATTTAGCCTCAAGGAACCAAATCAATGAAGAGATGGGTGATCTACTACAAAGAATTTTATTCTACTCGTGACTTTAACAGATGCTAAGCTAGAACTATTCCAGATCTAGACTGAATCTGAAACTCACCACCACAGTGGTATGCAGAGGAACCCAGGAACCGTCAGGGCCATCAGCAGCATCCGCCAGTCCCGGATGAAGTAGGCAAAGATGGGGAGGCAGGTGTAGCCCAGAGCGTAGCAGATGCAGACCCCCAGGGAGGAGAACAAAACACGGGTGGACTTACCGAGCAGCTCGGAACCTATCGGAACATGAGAATGATAGAGTACATACAAAAATGCACACAAACTCTGTGTCTTTAATGGTATTCTGATCCTGCCAACATCAGCTCAGAAAGTCCTGGAAAAATGGCTTAACGCACAGCTAACAGCTTGCAAGTTTGTTGACAGGACAGTATGGTCCTTGTGTAAAATTCAGCTAAAAAGCAAGTTATGTTTATGGAAATAAGAGAGTGAAAGTCATCAGTGTGAAGGCCGGTGTCAGCAGCAGAGTGATGGTCATTGGTGTGATGGTCAATGGTGTGAAGGTCATTGTCAACAATAGGTTGAAGGTCGTTGGTGTGAAGGTCATTGTCATTATTAGTGATGTGTTGCTGGGGGAGCCCCTTTTGCCTGAACCATTGAAAAGGCCTCCCTTTTAGGTCCTGAGTGCCTCAAGACAGGGACCACACCCCCCTCAAGCATCATCCCCTTGAAAAGTCTCTGGTCATAATCATCAAGTCAACATTCTCATCATGAGGCTGGTGTTTGACAAACTGCCAATAAGCCAATCAAAGTCTCTGTACTGGACACGCTTGGGGGCATGGTTTTCCATTTTTCCAGTTTACAGGCCCAGGTGATTTACTGAAGCAGCTCAAGTCAAAGGCCTAACCAAGATCCCAGAAGGACTGGGAATGTTCAGGTTGTCAAAACATAGGTTCAAATCCTACCCTAGCTCTGTGATTGGGGGGGCAGGGGGGTTCCACCTTCTCCTATGTTGTATAAATTAAACTGGTATTTATAAAACACTCATCATATGTGAACATGTGACCCCTGTCAGGGTCTGGCATCGCATTTTGGGCAATACCCCTATCATATACACTATGCCTCCTAAAATAGCCTCCGCTTCCCCAACACTGATACCTGCTTGGAAGAATTGATATCACAATGATGTTAGCTAATCACCCACTAGATGGCACCTCAGTCATCCAAAACAAACGATGACTGAGGAGAGCAAGTGATGAGCCTGACAGGGAAACAGCTGAACCCGTTTATGATTCCGCTCCTGAACCTTCATGACTATGCAGCCTTCTTGGAAGTCGTTTTGAGGCCCAGTAGAGACGTCACATGATTTGCCGACTTAAAGCTCACGATGGGCAGCTTTCTGTCAGGTATCGCATTGCAGGAAAACAGAATGAAACGTCTTTCAGATGAGCTGATAGCTTTGGATAATTGCATCAAGGGTTTTGGTCAAAATGGTTAGACTGACCAACATTTCCATTCAAGAAATAAAATGCAGATAATGCGTGTAGAAAAATCTGTAATGATGTTTTTTTTCTATTTCAATAAATAAAAAGGCTGTTTCAATTCATTTATGAAGTCTACAAAATATGATGCAAACTTTTAGAATACGACACTCAAAGATACTGCATGCCTGAGAAGAACTTTCACACAAAGAACCATGTCAGACTTGCAATAAAACAAGGAATGTGTATAATGTACGATCTGCCTACACCAGCTATGGTGGGAGCTTGATTTAAGGGTAAAGGGGATTGATGACGAGTGACATTGCTGACATCTCTCTCCTCACCAGGGCGCTGGGTAAGTATTTTTGGAAAAAACAAGTTAAAGTCTGGTTAGCATGAGACTGTTCACTTTGCATCAATGTTGGATCAGTGTTGGATCAATGGTGCATCAGTGTTGGATCAGGCTTCACCACAAACATGGGGGCCCCCTCTGTAACATCATGTGAGCAATGCCATTACAGCCTGATTACTAAGGGCTTCATCTGCTCTACAAGACCTGGCATACAGTCCCTGACCTTAACCACCAGGATACCTGAAGTACAGAGACTTTGGCGGAAACATTCAGCGTGTTTTGCTGGAAGATACTTGAATGTTTACTGTGGTTGTAAGTTCGGTTAAGACTGAGCAACTACTGCTACGTTTTCTGAGATGGGAAAGGGTTGACTTTACCGAGAATGAAGCCGGATATGTAGCTGGAGGTGCGCGCCATTCCCACAAAGAAGTAGAAGGTGCAGTACCACTCCCAGCTGCTAGAGACCGCCTGAAGCAGGGCAAATGTGTTCAGCAGCACCAGACTGACAAAAAAAACCAGTTTCCGGCCAAACCTGAGGAAGAGAGGAATGTGAGTAGCCCAAGTCACCTAGAGAATAGGGGCAGTAGATCTGGTTTAAAGCCCCTAGGTGAAATTCTCATGATGCCAATCGAGTTACACACACTACATTTCACACTCTAGACACTACGGTGCTCTTTAGCTAGGATTCAAAATTTAAAATGATAGTTATTCATGCACTGATCCTTTAATCTAGGGATGTATTGTGAGAAAGTGTTCCTGGCATTTTTTTTGCAGTTTTGTTCATGTTTAAAGGTTATTCAATACGATCAAAGATTGGAGGAATCTAAAAATGACTTATCCTATTAACCAGATTTTGGTCTTGCTTCTAGTACCTCGAGCCATCGCAAATTCAGCTGAACTTGTGCATTTAACTGGAAATTATCCAAATATACAAAATTTCAGGCAAACTTTGCTGAAAACAAAATGGCCACGCCAACAAAGAATATTGTTTTTGTTTACTTGCATTTTTTTTCCACAAATAAGAACAAAAACAAAGTGGAGTAATCAGAAATCAATAAATTTACACTATGGTGAAATACTCAAGCTGGCTAAAGCCTAGTTTAGTCATCTACTGTCTGTATAGTACTCATTAAACTCTCAGGTCATTTATTTGATTAATGGCAAAAATGTGCTAAAGATATCTTTCTCTTTTTTTTTGCAGTTTAGCATCAAGGGTGGTCTCGACCACTGTTCTTAACATTTGGTCAATTTAACTTAAAAAAAAAATAAAAAAATCAAGAATCATAAAATTGCCCCAAATGAAAAAAGAAGGAAAAAATACGGAAATACACAAGATTTAAATTTCTGACAAAATTTAAGAACAACTAAGGGTGTTATTTCAAAAAGTTCTGGTTGCATGATTGTTACCTGAATTTTTTAAACAACAGTATTTTTCATGGCCTATTTTTTAATTTAAATGAACCAAACATTAAGAAATATAGTTAAAGCAAAATCGAGAAACTAAAATTAGTACAGAAAAATATGGTAGACGGTACCCTTGATGGTAAACTGCAAAAAATATTATGTTAAACACATTTTTGCTAACAATCAAATGAATGTCATGAGAGATTAGTAAGGCTTATAGATAAACTAGATAAACTAGTCAAACTGCTTAAGCAACCTCTAAACATACCTCAAACATTCCTGAGGTCTTTTCTTATATAACAAAATTAGTGGTGAGAACTAGCATTTTCAAATTTTCATTTTTAAGGACCACCCTACTACACACATCACATATGAAATATCAGAATCAGAACTCATATTATTGTCAGTATGTACAAACATATCAGAACTGTCCGGTGGAAGTATACTAACAATATTACAAAACATACAGATAAGAATTCAAAGATGTACAGAAGCGGATTATACAAAAGACACAGTGCAAGACATCTTAAGACAATAATTTAAGAGTGCAAGAACCATAAATCAAGTATTGCAAGATCAAAAAAGGTTGTTTATTGTAGTGTAAGTTGAAATTATATTGCGCATATACAATGTACGACGGGAGGAAGAGGGGAATTTTGCCTGGGTGACGGGATTACTTAGTAGGGTACATAAGAAGGATAACTTATCGGAATATAGTTCACTGTATTTCTGGAGCATAAGCAGTGGTGCGCAGTAGAGACAGTGAATGTAAACCTAAAAATGAATAACTTCAACAAAACATCTTATTTAACTCACCTGTCAGAGATCTGCCCGGATATTAAGGAGCCTGCCATCACTCCGAAGAACAAGACGGAGGAGGCGAAAGGCGCCTTCCACGAATCTTCACACACCAAGCTCCACTGCAGGTTTGCATCAGAGACATGAGAGACATGAAGAGCGGCCCCACTAAGACAGCACAGCCCCCCGAAACCCCCGTACCTCTGTCACGATGGTGGACTTGTACGTGTCAGTGCTGAACCTCCATCCGTCCAGGCATCCCTCCGTCTCGTTTGCCCAGCCGGCCGCGGACCGATTGAGGTGCTTGTATCTGCTGCACCTGCTGAGCGCCCGGTCCCCGCTCGTCCCTTCGTGCGGGATGTAGTCGCTGATGTTCTCGCCGTTTGTGGAGGACACCTCGCAGTGGTGTTGCGGCGTGGCAGCCAGAAAGACCATCGATAAATTCAAGTAACCGTGAGGGATGAAGGTTAGACTCAGCAGAAAGAAGACGCACTTCTGGAAGCGCCCCCACTCCCCTAAAAACGACGTGGTTTCTTCGTAATTTTCCATTTCGATGTTTACAAAGTAATGTAAAATATCAGTAATAAAGTAAATGTAAAATAATACTCCAAGAGCTACTTGTAATACCAAGCTGAGGATGGTGCGGTCGCGCTCAGACTCGCTGAGAAGTCCTGTAAAATCCCAAGACGCGCACCATCTTCATCGCCACAACCATCACCATCCTCATGCTCAAACCGCCCCGAAGACCCGTCATCCGCAAAGATCTGCAGGGGAGTCCTGCTCGGAGCGACTTTTAAGGATGACGGGTGGAGTCAGCCACATGGGCGTGTTACTGACCGGTATTTAGGAGGAATGAGCATCGCTCAGCTGTAAAGTGCTAGATTTATTACTCATTAAAACGCCCAAAGGTACGGATTGCCGTTTATCACCGAATTAATACAATTTTGAAAACCAAAGGACTCATAAACTGAAAATCGGAACGGACACCAGGACATGTCACAGTCCGGGATTAGTTAGGAAGTAGCGTAGCTAATGGACCGGAGGCACACGCAATGACCCGCGGCCCCGAGCTGGGAGGGGTCCCCGAGGGCGGACAATGGCTTAGTACATTGCAACGACAAATAGGATTTATTTGTGTATTCTGTGTCTCACACACGAGAAAATAAAGGACTTGTATTTACCAAAGTATCTTTGTTGATATTAATTTAGACTTCAAGCTAAAATAATGGTGGTAAATTATACCATGGGGGCTGGGTGTATGTTGCAGGGTCCCATGGAGTTGTTTTGCCAAGGGCCCCCAGAGCCCCTAGAATGCCTCCTGGTATTGGACTTTACTGTATGTTGTTCACAACGTAATATACACACAAGGTCACTGCCCATTTATGAAACTATGTCTTGATATTTTAATGGTTTTCTTCTCACTATTATTTATAAAGTCACTCCAGCCTTGAAGTTTTTACATTCAATACTAAATGTTTAGACTGAATCCTACATGCTGTATTTATTTAAAAAGAGAACTTGTAAGTGGTCTGAACATTTTTCCGCGCTTTGCATTATCAAACCCAACCACACAGAAGTGTGAAGTGCCTTTCACCCATTTCACGACTAACAGGTGCCTCAAACAGAGCCATACAAATAAGCTATAAATCACTTTAAATTAAAGCAAATTAAAGCTCTTTTTCCTTGGGTGACAAATGCTCATCACTATAAGTAGTGAAAAAACTGCTGTGGTCTTCAGCTGTACACCTGTATTTATTTGACATATTTCACATACATACACACTTCAGAGTGGATCTGCAAGTAGCTATTTTATACGTTATTAGATTTATAAAAACATTTCTTCAGCTTTTTTTGTTTTTAGGTTATTCAAAAAGCATGCATGTGATTTTTGAACACTAGAAAAATGTCCTAACAATAATGCTTTAATATACCTCTAAGACACAAGTGTGCACACACCGCCATTCACTTGTGTGTTACACTGCCCAGAATCCACAGTAGTAAAGGAGCCTGGAGTTTAGCAGTGAGTGCAACACAGACTGCAAATCCCTGGTTACCATGGGGATGCCACCCAGCTTGCGGACAGCCAACGTGTCCTGTTCTCTAAGCAGCTGCGATCGAGGCGTCGTCACCATGTCGCCCCTGTGGCTGCAACAACAAGAGGGGGTGCGGGGGGGCATAACCAAGAAGTGATCTACAGAACACCCCAGGCTTTAACCTGTGTACATTGCGTTCACACATGACAATAAAGTTTTGAAGCTTTGAGTCTTGTGCGAGGCAGGCCGCTAGGAGCACGCAGCACCCTGCGTTTGTCCCCCTCCCTGATGGTTAGGGTGCACATTTCGGGAAGGTGAGGAGCCGGGCGGGGCGGGCCTACCTTGACGAAGATGCGGGAAGGCAGAAAGCGCTGCAGGAGCTGGGTGCTGAGCCTGGGGAGACGCAGCAGCTCGATGCCGAGCAGCGGCAGGCTCTGGTAGCCTGCCGTCAGCGGGTAGAAGTTATAGAGCATCTGCTGCTCCTCCCCTGGGAGGATCCGGAAGCGCACCTGAAGGGCAGGCGTAATGGGTCAGAGGCCAGCATGTTTTCACTTCAAACAGATATAGATTTTAGGGTGGGGGGTCTGTAGGCTTTCAGCACAATGTAAAACCAAGATGAGGCCACATGTTGTCAAAATAAGAATTTCAAACTATAAAGGCGGGGGTGAATGACCAGTGACCTTGCAGACCCACAGGGACGGCCATGATTGGCTGGCGAAGCCGGCGGCCACACACACGCCAAGTGAGATACGAAGCCGGAGAAAGAACACAGGTGAGGGCAGAGATCCAGGGACACGTCACCTGCTTGAGGCCAGAGAACATGAAGGCGTCACTGGGTTCCACAGACATCTCCACCTCCTGTACAAGCCCCGTGCGGTTCTGGATGTGGTACCGGACCGGAAGAGACTCCCGCACACGTCCAAACGACGGCAGATCTACACAGATGCAGACACACACACACACATACACAGAGCTTGACAGTGACCCACTCGCTAAGGACCAGCCTCCGCTCAAACAGGTTTGGGTTGTGTTGCTGTTAAACAACCAGACAAGAAATCACATGCTGCACTAGAAAGTTAGTCACTAATTGCATAACAATGAGTGCAAGACCGGAGTCTGGATAGGTAACAGCAACCAAGGAGGTGAGTCTCACGGGTCGTACCAGCATGAATGTACAGAGGGATAGTCTCCAGTGCAACGTGCGGCAGGGGTATCACCGAGATGACAACTGGGACGTTCTCAGAATCCCTGGGGGGGGGGGTGGGAGGGGGAAGTTCATTGTGAATTTCAGGTAATTTACAGTAGTTGTGGAGAATACAGCGCTGCAGTTTGTGAGGGTAAAGAGAGACACACACTACTTATACACTGAAATCGCCACTGATTGCCGAGAGGCGGAGTGAGTACTGAGCCTCAGCTTGTGGTGCACACAGGGAGAGCACGCAGCCCCAAATGAAGGACACACCAACCTTCTCCAGGATATGATGTACTGTCCAGACGCCGCAGTGCTGCCCCCATGGGGTGCGGGCGGGCACGTCAAACAGAAGCACTCGCTGGCCGACTCGCCCGTCTGGAGGACCACTGGGAAACGGGAAGAGAAGCACCGCCCAGTTAGTTGCCACGCCTTCCCAAGAGTAGTCTGACTCACTGCCTATCATAAACCACGCTCTACTCCTAGAAGTTTTGTGCACCAATCGGACGCCAGACCTGAACATAAGCCCCGCCCTCATATTAGAAACAATTTTATAAACCGCAACATCGTAACTCTTCAGCTAATGGCTCAGCTGTGGACACAATCTCAGAATCAGCTGCCACCTACCGCGCTCCACCTGGCACTGGGGCTGGTCCACAGCAGCCATGGAGGGGGCCAGCTGCAGCTGGCTGCTCAGTAGGTGCAGGGGCCAGGGAGAGCTGCTGAGGATGTCGGTCATAAGCAGGAAGGGCACGTCCACGAACACACGGTCCAGGTGCTCAAACTGGACAGGGGCACCATCCACAGTCACAAGGTCACATTTAGATAAGGATTCAGGACGGCGCACCATCAACATAAAACACTGTAAACATTAATACAGCCGGATGCAGACACTGACCTTTGTGGACACAAACTTCACGGCCACTTCGAATGGAACGACGGTTTCTATGGTAACGGTTTCATCCTTGGGTCAAAGAGAAGCAAAGTGTAACAATCATGCCACATTACTATCTTACTTATGCAAAGCATGTGACTAGCATTTGTGTCGTTTTGGTTCCATCTGGAACTCGTTGGCGCCTCCCACTGCCACGAACGGAACCCAGACACAGAATAACGTACACAAACATTCGCTTTGTTTTGCTTTGCTCTGGAACTTGACTCGATGCATCACCCACTCGCGCTGACACAGGCGACACAGACAAAGAATGTTTTACAAACATTCGTTTTGTTTTGGTTTAATCTGGAACTCAAGGCTGCTTCCAATGTCACCCTCACAGGCGGCACACAGACGCAGAGATGTACGCAAATGTCGATTGCGATTTGTGCCGGCCTCGATGCACCACCTACTCTTACGCACACAGGCGGCACACAGACACAGAGAGCTGTACAAACATTCGTCTGATTTTAGTTTGATCTGGAGCTTGCGGCGCCTCCCACTCTCAGTCTCATGGGCGGCACACAGACACAACTGACGTTTTGTTTTGTTCTGGAAGTAGATGTGCTTCCCACGCACACAGGCAGTGCTCAGACTCACTTTGTGACACTTGCAGACGATGTCTTTGCCCTCAATACAGGCGTTCATGGTATAGGCGACGTGGACTAGGAAGATTCTGGATCCTGTGGTCGAACAGCGGATGTACAGCGGCTTCTCCACCTGCAGCAGAAAGCGGCCATACACACGAGGCCTTGTGAAACACAGGCATTAAGACCAAGCGGTGCCTTTGGCCCACAACAGGTTACCTTTTCCTGTGGCTGCAGATCGCCAACAGCGATGTCAGGAAGAAGGGCCGGATGAGAATCGTCACACGCCTCGGAGCCATCCAGGGTGACGTGGGTCGTCTGGGTGAGGTTGGCATCCTGACCTGGAGGACAAATGGATGAGAGATCCATGTGGGGTTAAGGACTCTCACGCCTGTACGCATGTCCTGCAGGATCGTATGTCACAAAATGGAGGATAATGTTATATTTACATACATGACCACATACACACACTGAACATTTGGACTATAAGGTACTGATTGGAAATTTCACAGCCAACAGGCAGTGACCTGGTTTGAGCCCAGCTGTGAGCTTGACGTCTTGGGCCACCGTTTCCTCCAGGGACTGAATGGTGATGGTCATGCAGTACATCTCGTTGCTCAGGGCTGGTGGCGAGTGCAGGAGCTGCACAGAGATCCTGGGCACCCGGGAGATGATCCTGGGGGGACACAAGGTTACGGTGTTGACGGAGAACTTCCCAGCCCTGAGTGAGCGGCCGGCACGGCAAACGAGCTCCTCCATGGCGGGGCGACTCACATGGTGCTGGCCTGGATGGTCACCGTGTCCCAATCCACCTGCTGCTCCGGCAGACGGTCCCGTCGCTTGAAGGACCGGGAGGCTTGCAGTGCCTCGTGGGCTGAGGCCGTGTCGCCCCCTCCACCCCGCCAGTTTAGGAAGATGCAGCGCCCACTCTCCCGACCCAGGATGAGGTCCACACCTGTGATCTGACAATGGCCCACACACAGGCTTTCAGAGATGAACATTACAGGCGCCCCCGACATGACACGAATCATGTCACGCGACCTACGTCCTCTCACCTCTATCTTCTTGCCCACGTCCTCAGTGCGGGCCACAAACCTGAAGGCAAACATGTGCGTCTGTCCAGGCAGCAGACACAGACCCTGTGACTCAGAAGAGCCCTCAGACACACAGCAGTACTGGTTGTAGTCCTGGGACAGAGACAGAGTTCACATGGTGTGCGTCGCTTAAGGCCTCCTCTCATGACTCTCATTTAATTTTACAAAACACCTGTTTTGGAGTTCACTGGGTCTGTATGATCATTTTAGCCAATGGACATATTTTTCCTATAATGATAAGGTGGTCTGGGTTCCCCAGGGTTAAATTCATGGACTGTTATTGGATGAGATCGGTATGGGATGGGGTCGAGACCCACCTGGTTACTGAGGCTGACGCACAGCTTGGAGAAGTGGACGGGGTGGGGGCAATCGGCCCGCAGGAAGATGTGCAACTGCACGGGGACGTCCAGGTGGAAGCTGGGATGTAGAAACCTGGCCTTGCACTGCACTGTGAGAGAGGGAGGGGCAAAACCATCAGGATAAGCTCACATGACCCTGTGGGTGACCTCGCCAAGGAGGCGAAGCCCAGGCCAGTCATTGGGGGACACGCACCAAAGGGCGGAGCCCAAGCCGGTCATTGGGGGACACTCACCAAAGGGCACGCAGTCCTGCGCCTCCACCATGACCTCATCTTCAGCAGCCTGGGTGGCCCGCTCGCTCCACAGTGCATGAGCCGCTCGAACCGCAGCGGGGTCACAGTCCGGCTCCGCCTCTGGCACCTCTTTCTGGAGGGAGTCAGTGGGACCCCTCATCGTCATCCCCATCATCATCATCATCATCATCATCATCATCATGGGAAAGCAAACTGCAGACGCCACTTTGGAAGGGCTTTGGGACGCCCTAGGCTCACTGGATACCGCTGTCCAGAATAAGGTGGCATTTTTGCAAATTTTCCACAAGAAACAGCCACTCACCATCAAAACCTTGAACAGGTTCTTCTCAATCCTTGATTTCTGGTCCTCAGGCAGAGAAGAAGCTGGATGAGCATGGACGAGACACATGATAAGTCCTCATCTACTGAAAGAGGCCAACTCAAGGACATCAAGGTTGTGCCCAAAGCTGCTACGACCACAGTCATGACCAGGTCTGATATTTCTGACCCGGGAAGTAGGAGTGTCACACAGGGGTCGCGAACCCAGGAATTAGATGGTGGCAAAGCAGCATACCTCTGCCCACCAGCTCCATGCCGTACGCCACGTAATCCTTCACCTGGGCCATGAGGTAGGAGCAGCGGAGGGCAGTGCTGAGGATGGAGGTCAGTAGGCTGCACCACCGCTCTGTCCGGTAGTCACACATCACGTAGTCCAGCAGCCTCAGCACGCAGAGAGACACACAGTCAGAAGCCAAAGCAGGAATACACCCAAGATCAGCCTGGCCATGTGCCAATAACCTAGTGTACGCTTCTGCAAAATGGGTAAAACACTGTGCTGCCTGCTGTAGACAGTGTCTGTCAGCACTTGGCTGTTAACTTGCTCCTAAGCCCCACCCTTTAGGGAAGATCAACTCACTTCAGGGCCTTGGCGTAGTCCTTGGTGTGGTAGTACTCCTCGCCCATCTGCACCACTGCGGGAGGGGTGGATTCGGGGTGAGAACAGGGTTACGGGAACGGCCTGCATGCCGGCGTGAAACCGCATGAGAGACTCGCCTCTGCTCAGAGTGCGAGCAGGTGATGTCAGCAGGGGCGTCTGTATGTGCGTGACACACACTTACTCAGATGGCCCTTCATGCGTGGACACTTGTACTTCTTGAACTGAGCCACGGCACTGCTCAGCAGGGCGATGATGAGCTCCTGGAATAACATGGGTCAAACACGGGTCAAGGAGGAAAGCCAGATCCTGTCCCGTTGCTGCAGGTGGGGTACATCCATGAGACTCTCCTGTCAGCCCCTGACACCTGTCTATTTACATGCTTACATTTTAACCCTTTCAGCTCCAACCCACTCTCTCCTTAACTGCTACGCCCTCTAGTGTCTCATCTTTTACCCCATGTAAAGAGGAGGGCACTTACTGAATGAGGCACCTCCCTCTCTTTCCCCTGAAGACCCAGAATGCCTCTCTTCTCCTTCTCCGGGTCAGGAGGGTCTATACCTGGACAGAGCGGTGAATAGGGGCCAACGGTGTTCAATAACAATCAGGTCTCCACAGGGCACAGGTGAGTAGCACGAGATCAATTCAGCAGAGGGAAGAGAGGCATCTCTCTGACACACACAAAGCAAACAGCCTGGGGGATGCCACGCAAAGCTGAGGCATCATCTTCAGACTGATTAAAGTAAAACTGGAATGACAGGGACAGGGGTTAGAGCTGATATTTAATGGTGCCATTTGTTGATAGAGGGTGCGTGTACGTGTGTGTGCGCGTGCCCACACGCAGAGGCGGGGCCGGACAAACACTCACTCTGGTGTCCCTGCCTCCAAGCCCGCTGTCCATAGAAGTCGAGGACGGCAGTGGGCGTGTCCAGGGGGTCTGGAGGGGGGCAGCCCGTACTCAGCTGCGATAAAAACGAAACAGCAACTGTGAGGAGCAGCCAGACAGCGATTCTCCAGGACACCCCCCCCCAACAGCTAGATAACACAGTAACTCATTAATAATCAAGTGTGTAGCGTATTACAGCTGGGTAAACAACAGCTGAACCCCATGAGCTCAGACAACCATTACAAGACGATCTCCAGCTATGCTCAGACCCGCCCGCCCCCACCAACCCACCTCCAGGCTGCCACAGAGCTGCATTGCCTGCCGCTTGCGCTCCTGGGCGTAGTGCGCTGCCTGCTGGTAGTAGAAGCCTGGGTTCTGGGTCTGGATGGCGGTCAGGCCCAGCTTGATAGCCTCGTCGAAGAGGTCACCGAAGGACTGGAACCTGGGGGTGGGACAGCCAATCAGAAGCACTTTTATGTTTACATGTTTGTTCCTATTGGTTAGAAACACTGCCACATGTTTATACATTTGTTCCTATTGGTTAGAAATATGCTGGAACAGGAAGCACTGTCAGGCTGCAGAGTAACATTAGCGGTGTGTTTCTGAGCTGCCCTTACTGCTTGGACATCCATGCCGCATGCTCGAACGCTAACTCAGCGCTGCCGATCTTCTTCTTGCACAGGTCGATGTGCTTCCTAAACTGAGCGATGGCATCCAAGGGTGTGTTGTGCTGGAAGCAGAGCCGGCAGATCTGGAAGAGAAGGACCCTTACTATCAACACCACCACCATCACCATCATCATCATCATCATCTGTAAACTTCCTGGAGAAGAGAAGGGGGCATTTCCCTTAATTACAGTTAAATCAGTCAGCTGACAAGTTTCAT
Source organism: Mormyrops attenuatus (assembly GCA_026777985.1). NCBI lineage: Eukaryota > Metazoa > Chordata > Actinopteri > Osteoglossiformes > Mormyridae > Mormyrops > Mormyrops attenuatus. The sequence continues at coordinate 10,995,745 of JAODKC010000053.1, read as the reverse complement.
CCTCTCAGTTATGTGCTGAATAGTTCAATGCACAATAGGTGACAGCCATGAACTCTGGTCACCTTGTAGTTGATGAATCCAGCCAGTGTCTTGATCTCCAGGATGTTGGTCTCATGGGTTCGCAGCTCGTGCACAAGGCTGTAAGCTGTCTTGTAGTGCCTATGTCACAGGGACAGAGCATCTCAAAACGGCTAAGGGGCGCTTCCCAATGGCGGCAGACTTCATCTCCTTAAGCAGAAACTTGATTTGAAACCTGGATCAGTCTCTACTTAATTTGGGTATAAATATTACACAACAAATGCATTCAATAGAGTTTAAATTAGTTCTGCTCTCAGTGTATGATACATAAATAGAGGCCCTTAAATGGAGACATGAGCAAAAACATGTACGTGTACACTGTAAAAACACTGGAGAGTACAGTTACTAGAGGTCTTACTTCAGTGCGTTTTGCGTGTCCTGCTTCAGCTCACTGAAGAAAGCGATCTTAAACTGGTGTCTTACAAACAGCAACTGCAACGCACAAGAAAGTCGGCCCCAAAGACGAGGCATAAAACCAAGGCTTCACAGATGCGGCCCCACAGCACTGACAAATGCCGATATGAACCCCTACCTGATGGGTGGTTTTGTTGAGGAACTCCTTATGAGATTTCACCCTCCGTATCTCAGTGTGGTAGTAAGTCTGAGCGTGCTCATAGAAGGCGTTCTCCAGCCTGCGGTGAGGGTTCACACAAGAGCCGTTGTAGTCATTGCAGTAACCTGCGGGTAGGCTGGTGCAGGAGCTCAACAGGTGTCATACAGGTACCAGAGGTGATGCGGGGGTCACTCTAACCTGATGATGTAGCCCACGAGGTGATCAGTGTGGGGGAGGACGAAGAGAAACTTGCCCGAAAGGTCACAGGCGTTACAGAGAGCCCCTGCCCGCTCTGAGGCCATGACGTCTTCTCCTTAACATACATGCACAAGAATGTGCACAAAGGTGTGTATGCCATACAGACATAAAAAAATACTAAGCAACAGAATATCCTGCAAAGTGCTTTCAGATACCCGTATTGTATGCATTATAAACCAAAAACATTCTTCAGAGCAGACAAAAGCACCTACCTGGAGGAAGAGGAGTTTTCTTCTGAATTAACACCACTGCGACCTTTGTGTTCCGTCCTTGCAGACTTGTCCTGTAGGAACAACCAGTCCAAACATCTATCTGTGGCAGCAGAGTGAGCCCAGGCGGGCCAAATAGACTGCCTTGCTGGCTAGACCCTGCAGAAGCTGGTCAATTACCTGACAATCTCCACCTTGGTAGCACACTCCAGCTGCTTCTCCTTCCACTGAACCTCATCCCAGTCCAACTCATAGAACAGCACCACCAGAGCTGGGACCAGGTTCAAATGCTTGTTCATCCAGCTGGTCTTCAGGATGCCTTTGGGGATGTACCACTCATAAGAGGTTCTCTGAAATGAGAAGAGCACACACCCATGTCCATACGACACATAACGTAATGAAAGACACATCCGGGTGGGAAAAAAAGCACCACACCTTGGTCCTACATTTCGGGTACTCATGGTCCCCTGGAAGGACTTTGAAGGAAATGGGCACCCTGTCAGCCCTCCTGTTGGCACAGAAGGCATCCCAGATAGCCCTGTGAACAGCGTTGTAGACCACGTCCAGTCCCGTTAGAGCCACAAAGGCCATGGGCCGGCAGCATAACTCTGGAGGTAGGTCCCACTGTGTTGGGGTCATCTTCTTCTCGGCTACACAACAGCTCTAAAAAAACAACATCTTTATTTGATCTATGGGCTTTAAAACGTGGATCCATAATAATTAACACGGACTGTGAGAGAGAAGGAAAACGCACGCCATTTAATACCGCTGTTTAATAATTACTGCTTTGATCGTCGGTACGATGTGCAGTATGAAATTCGTCTGACCGTCACTGACAGTCACGTTTAGGCCAAAGTATGCACTTCAGCATTTACAGACATGTGTATTAAAACACTGATAAAGTTCAAGACAATCGATAAATGTGTTTTCTGGGGCGTATTCTCTTTAAAACAATATCGATGAGGACATGACTACCAAAAAGCGTGTCGATGCACACACCAAACGACCGTACATAATTTCTTAAATAGTAACCTTATTTAAAAAGAAATCGTGCACATACCGAATGAGCTATCCAAAATAAATCCCCCGGAGCCACCTAATTTATTTACATCAACAAATGACTTTCCTTATGAATAGTTGTGCTGTTTCCCCTCCCAAGTAAGTTCCCGGAACAGGAAAAACACGAGACAACGATTGACAGTGCTCTGAGCCAATCAGGCTACGGCAGCTTTAGGGCCCGCCAATCAGCACATCGATAGGGAGAGCCCGGAAGAGGTCGTCATACGCACGCGCACGAAGGGGTGACGTCAAACGTCATCAATCATCCATCTTCCATCCGCTTATCCTACACTGAAAAGAAAGTAATTAAAACGGATATTCTAATTATAATGACCCCTTACATCAGAATATTTTAATCACGGCAGCATAAGGAACTGAACAAAACCGTTCGTCAATATTTTTAAATATTTTCCACCCAGTCACCTGCACATTTTACATGGAATGTCCATGAAAATATACTGTATTAATGTTAATTCTGACGAAGACAAAATCATCATGTACGTAAACAATTATTTTCACTGAAAAATAAAGGTTATTACGTTTTTACAAATCTGACTACATTACTTATCTAGAATACCTGTCACGTCCAATAAAATAACAGCGTAGGTAAAAACGATATTATTTCTCACCGTGGGTTAGCTTCCCATCCCGGGATAGTGCGTGCCTTGTGCCTGTTGCTTTGGGAGATGCTCCTGATGCCCGCGAGCAGGGGCATTGGAGGGGCACGGATGCCCTGCCAGATTTAGGGGGCCCAGCAATATATAAAATTGGGTGGGGGGGGCAAGGTGACATTTTTTCAGGGGGGCCCAGAATTTTTAGGTATGTCCCTGTCTGTGATCCTGCGTAGGATTAGTGGGTGTGGAAAATGGGTGGTTGGCGATGAGTAACGCTGTAGATGTGTGATGTGTGTGAAGCGGTCATTTAAATGATCACCCCACCTTCGGCAAGGATTTCACCATTTTCAGTCAAGGTTACAAAACTAACCTTTAGTTTAAAAAAAATCAATAATTTAGTTTTTTTCCCCCATTGAGGGGTGGGGGATAGGTACCCTACAGACAATGAGTGAAAGTTGAAGCCCTGTGTGAAACCAACACTGACATGTGAATGCAGGTTCGCTTCACATTCTCCGCTTAATACAGACATTTCACTGAGCGGAGACGCAAATTTAACTGCGATTTCAGGTCCCGATTGATCTCAGATTAAATTATTGAATGACAATTTGAACTGCTAAGAGATGAGAGCCATCAGAAGTCAGAGTTTATTTCTGCTTCCAAGAGATCTAGTTATAAATGTCTAATCAAGAAAAATCAGACCATCTTTTCAATAAAAGAAAAAAAATCTGACTTGATGAATGACATACAATAAACTTGTTACCAATGAGTTAAGTGCAAAAATGATTAGCAGAATAAATCTTGCACAAAAATAAATGATTACCAAAAAAGCTATTTAAATGCCCTTTTGTCACTTTAGACTAAGCTCTGTTCCTTCTGTTTTCGTTGAACAACAGACACACATACATAAGTTCAGAGGAGACCAGTCAACTATCGCAGCTGTGGCACAGTAGAGTGTGTGAAGATCTCTTGGATCACCAATAACCTCTGAAAAATCATGCACCTTTATGACATTGTCAGTTTGCGGTGTGTGCACATAAATGCAGCTCGCTTGCTTACCCCCCCCGGCAGATGACCTACCTCCCGCTCAAACCCCTCGCACCCCAAGGTGACCACGCAGGTGCAGCTGATGCAGTGACAGGAAGACTAACATTTGTTGGGGACACAGATTTTACTTTTAATGTTTATAAAAGAGAATAAAACATTGCTTATTACAGGAGAATTTCCAACCACATATGAAATTAACATCACTGGAGGCATCAGGGGCAGAATCTTCTCCAGATTCTGCTTTTGGGGGTCCCATCCATCCATCTGCCCATCCCGGTCAGGATAACACTCAGGGCAGGATGCCCACTCATTACACGGCTTACATAAGGATAATGACACAGTTCAGGCAATGTAGACATGCCAGTTAGCCTACCTGTGTGTCCTGACTGCAGGAGGCAATCTACACGACACAGGGAGAACATGCAAACTGTCCCCAGACACAGAATGTAGCTGAGGCCTGAACGCCCAAAAAGTTTACGACAGTAAACAAAGCTGAAAAGTTCTGGCCACTGCCTCTTAGAAGACAGAGAGCCCAACAACCAGAGCATTTTCCATCGTCAACACAATTAGAGAAATCACATTCATAATCCTTCTAATGTGCTAATGCAACCAAATTAAAGTTACACATTCCACTCAAGACAGCAATGAAGAGGGAAAGTTTCACTTCTGACAACATTCATTACATGAGGAGGGCACCCAGTGAGACCGACCTTTGACCCTGTGCCTTTAATTTCTGGTTTCACACTGTAGTTAGGGAGACCCCGAACATGCCATCCAGAGACATTTGTGATTTGATTACATCTGACAAAATAGTATAGTGTTAGGCAGCATTTCTGAAATCACCTATGGGTTTCCCAAAGGTGAAAAAGGTAGTCTGACCATCTGCAAGTTCTGTTTCGATGGACATGACAATTTTAGTGCTTCTTCAGTACACAAAATTTTCAGTCTTTAGGTTGAGTGCAGCCAGAGAGAGAGATTCAGTCACATCCTCCATCATGTTCCAGACACAATCCACACAGTATTTCAGACGTGTACCATTCCCAAAAGATTGTTTCAAAAGCCAAAGAACTACTGGACACATAAAAAAATAAAATAAAAATAATAATAATAAAAAAAAAAAAAAACAAAGAGCAGCAGAATTCACTACCTCGACCTTCGGTCTTTCTTGGGCTTATCGAGACTCCTCTCCATCGTTTTTTCACTGTCTCCCCTACACTTTGGGCAGTACCACTTCCCTTTCGGCTTGTAGGTGAGTCCAACACAGGAGAAGTGGAACCACTCAATGGGGCACTGTTCATTGTCGCAGCCAATCATCTCGCCATAGGAGACCTGGTCGCACAGGCAGTAGGTGGGCTCATTGGGGTCGATGGCGTACTCTGCCGGAGAGGCTTCGCGCTCCTGCTTGGCGCGAGAACGCTTCTTCTTCTTAGCTGACTTGGACCGCTTTTCTCGGACAGGCGGTGGCGGCGGAGGTGGTGGTGGAGGGGGAGACGGTTCCTTGCCGGGCTCGTCTAGGCCGTTGGCTGCATGGCAGGAGTCGCGGCTTTCGCTGTGCCGCTGGCGCCTGGGCCGCCGTGCCGATGACCGTTCGGGGGCCACAGCCTCCTGCCGGAGCCGTTCACTGGCTCGCTCCACCTCGGCCGGCTCCTGAAAGCAGTGCACGTGGGAGTCCATCTGGCGCGCCCGGTTCTCCACCAGCTCCATCATCTGCGTCACCACGTGTATCTTCTCGTCACCCAGCTCCTGGCTGCAGATGAGGGCACGCTGCAGCTGGTTCTGCAGGCGACGCCTCTGGGCCCCATCTGACTCTTTCTTGAACTTGTCATACACATCGTCCAGCTCTTTCAGCACCTCTACAGGATGAGAATGGGGTCAGAGAAAGAGGAACATGAAATATTAATGGGAATTACAGCTTAGATTAATTCTGCATTTTAAAAAATTCAGGATACATGTCAAGGACAAACCTCTCCGGTTGTTTTTCTTTTGGCTTTTAGAACTCCAGCTAAAATCAAAACTAATAACTTTAAACTACATTACATTAAAATCTGCAATACATTTTTGTCCAAAGTGGCGTACAAGTTAAGGCAACCAGCACATTACAAGCAACAGCTGCCACAGAGTCGACTAGGCATAGCAAGTGTCACGCAACATCTTCCAAATAAGCAAAAACCTGATATGTCTACTTTTCAAATAAGCAGAAAGTATAACACTACGGACATTCAGAGAACATGTAATGGTATAAACTAGTAGAGGTACTCCTGGAACAATTGGGTGTTGAAGCGTTTCTTGAAGGTGGAGTGGGAATGGTGACCGGATGTGGTTGGGCGAACTACAATGCGATGAAGAGCACACACCGCCGAAGATACGGCACAGAGCGTGTACCACACACACACACACACACACACACACACACACACACCTAACAGCCAAACCCCGAAATGCACGCAGAACCCCAATATACCCAGCAATCACATCCTGCTACACCACTTCCGGGATCCCGCCCCGGATGCGACGACACAACCACTTCCGGCCCGACAGTACGTTTATATTTAGGCGTCTTGCGTCGCTGCGTTAAAGCGAATAAAATCCATGTGCGGAGTGGGTATCGGGTGTTTTCACAGTGGCCGTAGAGCAGTCCCGCTCTTAAGTCATTAACCTGTCCCTCGGCCAATATGACAACTTTTACTGCGCACTTTTTGACCCACACCCACCGTTTTCTCCTCCGCGGTGAAAGAGCCAAGGCCAGAAAAAAACGATACTGCTACACCCATTTTCACTGCGCTTAAAAAAAATATACTTCGCACGTTCAACACGACGAGGAAGGGAAGTTTCAACAAAACGGTGCCTCGGACAAAGACCAGTCTCAGCTTTAAAGGGACCAACAGAAACGACTGACCAGGCAACATTATACAAGGTTAATAAAAAATTCCTTGCCATAATATGCTGAACAAACGTCACCGAGATACAGTAGGAAAAACGAGGCGACCATTCGGAGGCGAATTTTTAATCACTCACCAAAACGACTAATCCTTAACGCCTACCCTGACTTCAGAAAACTGCAAATTAATACTTTAGATGCACATTGAAAACGCGTTTACACCCGAGAATGATTATACAGATGCTTATTATTGAATCCATAACCAGTGGCATTAAACAACTAACTCATTCCGCCCCAGCACTGACAGATACACTGCGGTAAAACACACATACGCATGAAATGAGTTCGGCTGCGGCCGATTTTCGTTTCCAATCCCCCGTGGTACGCGGAAGGGCCAGCAGATCTGTCCGCATACCTTGATACTTTGAGTCGATCTCTCGCAATATCGAAACATTCCTTTGAATGTCCAATGGCAGGGACTCCACACACTCAAGGTAGTCCTCCACATAGCTGAGCAGTTGTGTCTTTTCCACGTTTGGATAGTGTCCCAACATCGTGATCCCGGTGCATTAAATAGCCCAGCCGTACATGCAAAAGAAGAACCGGAATTTTTTACCACACAAGCATCTGGGAACTCTGGTAACTAGTCCTTCGGATCCCTTACAACCTGACTCGCGCTACTGCCTTCTATGTAGCCCCAATCCGCCACAACGACTGCGACTGCTTCAAACAAAAAACGTCCTTAGTGCGCATGTACGGATGTTTTCCTTATAAGGTCACACACTGCATGCTCGCGTTTCCCGGGGTTTTGGGCCGACGGAGCCCCATGGGTCAAAGTTAACGTGCGCTACTCTCTTAAAGGCACAGCGCACTCGTTGTACCCGTGTCCGTTATCTGCTCCCCCCCTAGCACTCCCAACATTATAGTTAGTTTTAAAAATAAGTGCGGTGAATGCATACGAAGTTTGAGAAAATAGAGCCGAGCTGGCAGCGTGTTCTCCCGTGAGAAAAAGACAGTTTGATATCTGTTATTGTCAGTAGTAAAAGCGGCATTCTGGGAATGAGCCCCGTTCTGTTGATGAACAGACATTACCTGCGTTACTATTGCATTGACAAAGCAGCTTCGCTGTCACCGGGCTCGGCTCCGGCGGAGCGTCTCGGCCCTGAGAGCGGTGACGCGCGAACCATCGCGGGCGATCACGCCGGGCACTTTCTGCCATGCGTCCGGGGACTTTCCCCTAGGCACGGGTGAGAAACCAGGTCCTCCGCATGTAGCCTAGTGAGCAGGTTTTCAGAATGCCTACGTAAGCAGCGTAACGCAGTGCGCATATAAGCGCCCCATGAGTGACAGAAGGGAGACTCACGGTGGGTACAAACATGGCATTTGATTCTTAGGTTGCAGTAAAGGAATATGGGGTCAGCGGTTACAATGTAATTAAGCCGTGTCCTCTAAAGCTCTAAAGAACCATCGGGAAAGCTAGAAGGAGCAACAGTGCTTCGGGTTTCCTCAAATGAATAAATTATGCAAATTACGAAAAAGGCAGCGTCCCCGCAGTAACGGAGCGATGGGAGACAACAATGAAAAAAAGGTAGAAATAATGCTGACCAACCGTAATTTCAAACTATTTTTATAGCGTCGACAGCATTTTCTACCTACCGCATTTAACAAAAGGATCATGGGAAAAATTTTAATCGGTCGGGTTCTCCAGAATAACCCTTCACTGCTTAAAAAGCAGAGTTAGACCAGTTTAAATGGCTTAACTCGGTTTTTAAAGTCGAGTCATGGTCAGCCAGTGCCAATGTAATGTACATTCATGGAAAATATACATTTAACGGTTGGAATCTCATTCCCATCGCTCGAATTAATCTGTTGTTAAAGAGCTAGATTATATAATCTACCTCGTACATATGCTCACTGCATATACTATATAGCATCCTTTGGGTCAGTTTTTTCCTATTGCATTTTATCTATAAATTAATAAACAAATACAAATAAATTTCCCCAGTGTGGGATCCATAAAGTCTTATCTTATTTTATCTTAACTTATCTTAATATAGAAAGACCCATTAACCTCAAATGGTCGAAATCTGGGCCCGTGTTCACAAATCATTTTATCTTACCACTAAGGTAGAGTACCCCTAAATCGCACTAAAAGTTTTTAGCTATAAGAGTTTTTCCCCTAAAACCTATCCACAAAGTGGCTGAGAGCAATGTGCCAGTAAAAATTATATGAACGCAAAATTATAGCGTGTAGGTAAGAATGCGCGTTCAACAGCCTATATAATGGATATGTCGATAGAAACAGATAACAACGGTGTAATTCTTTATATAGATTTATACTGAACTGTCCGGGGTCTTGAACTCCAGAAATTCAGATCGTTTCGCTGCTTTTGCTTAACTAATTGCTCCATGTCAGACATATAATTCAGCGTATCAGACAAAACAATGGACCTCTTCGTTGAAAATTTCGTTAGTTATGATCAAAAGCCGAAATATTATCATATGGCAACCAAAATAACGGATCACAGACTGAAACCTGGGGATTGGTTGATGAGAGGCCAGAATGTGCTGGTTAAAATTTACGCGCTACACTTCTGTTTGTGTTTTGGCTGGTTTGTTTCCTTGATTGAAACGCTTATGCAGCTGTCTCACATTAACATTAGTGGCACATGCATGATTATAGGAGACTGATCAATCAGCACAGGGCAAGAACTCGGTGCAAATCCAGGTCCTTTTAATTGAAATGGTAGTTTACAAATCCTGTCTTACCTGAAAGTGTCCTCCCTGACATGGAGTATATGGTCACCTTAGTTAATGTAGTCTTAATATGTTAGCTAGTGATTAACATATACATATTTGTGTCATCACTTTACTTAGTAGGACACTTCATAACGAAGCGACCCTTAAGTATATATAACCTAATGACATGTACATATGTTAATTAATGGTTTGGTAATTTATCATAACATCATGACTACTTGATGGGGCACATCATCGTTAACTAACTGATGAAATACATTTTAAAAATGGCTAATTGTGAGGTTTTAGCAAATCCAGATCCAGGGCTGGCCCGTGGCATAGGCAATATAAGCAAATGCTAAGGGCGCCATCCATCCAGGGGGCGCCACAAACTGAGGAAGAAAAAACTGTAACATTCCACTATTCTTGCACGTCGTGTAACAAGGACAAAACCATGCATGGCAATGTAAAAGTTTTATTTTAAGTTTTTTGTCAAAAGCTTCTCTTTTTTTAAGCATTTTATTAATAGACAAATTCAACTTCGAAACATTTCTAAAACAGCATCTGTAAACTTTTAGTTAGTAACTATGTCGGAACACCTTCATTATTGTGATAAATGTGTATGAACAAACATAAAAGCGATTTCATTAATGGACTGTAATAGACACAAGCTAGTTTTGGAAAGATTACAGTGTATTACAATTTATACATATTACATGAAATTACAGACTATGACACTATAAAATAACTGGTAACGCTTTACATTAACTGTACCTTCATAATTCATTCATTATACATTCATAGAACATTCAGTGCACCTTCATAATGCATCGATAGGACATTCATAAGCTGAACGGAAGTATACCTTAACATCTCAGCATACTTTGTCAGCTTTAATACACATTAATACAGGACATTATATGATGATAATAACAAACATTATAATCATATAACGTTTGTTATAAATGTACATTAAATCTGTTATGGTATGTTAGGATGTTAAGGTATACTTACATGCTGCTTAGGAATGTTCTAAGAATGCACTGTGAATGCATTATGAAGATGCACTGAATGTTCCACGAATGCATTATAAAGGCATTATGAAAGTGCAGTTAATGTAAAGCATTACCAAATAATAATTACAACACTGTTATCATAAGTCCAGAGTGGGTGGAATGCCATGTGCAGACACATTCAGTTGTACTGACCCTGAATATGTAATGGTGCATAAAATTCAGTGTTTGTGGCTGCTCTGGGTGACGAAACAGCAAAAATGAAGCAAACAGTAAACAGGACAGAGTTAATACTGATTTTCTTGTGTTCTTTGCCTCCACTATGGTTTTTCCCTCCATCTGAATCGTGACTCATTTCTGAAAAGAAGTGTTGGGGTAGGACTAACCAGCACCTGTAAAACAAACATAACCATTTTCCTGGCATCATCTCACATATAACTGTCTGCAACCTACAGTATAGGCAATAAAATACTTTGGTTTCCTAGGGGGTCTGCCAATAACTCCTCATCTTCCCAGAATGTTACATTTATGCAGGTACTGAACATAGTGGTGTATGTTATACAACAGAGCGTATATTCATTTATCCTGCCTGCTTCAGTTTGACGATCAAACATATTATTTCTCAATGGTTCTGCTATAAAGCGCAATGAAAGTCTCCACAGACCATAGATTGCATGCTGTACCTAGGAGGAAAAATGAGCTTCTAACTGGGTCGATGCAGCAGATGTGTGAGATGCTCTCTTTGAATAGCTGAGGCAGCAGCAGGTTCCATGTGCATTTCTCCCATCTGAGGAAAGACAGAAAACTGAAAGAAAATTGGTAACTCTACTTGAGGGGGCACAAATAATGTAGTAGTACACTGTTACTTAATGTATTAATTAACCAGAAACTACATGTTAGTTATGTATGGATCCCATGTTCGTTCATTGATCAGTTATGACAGTCCGTGTATTTCATGTCATTATTAAATGTTCGGTTATATCAGAGACAGTTCGCTGCTAGCTTATGACTTGTATGTTTTTTTTGCAAACCTTGCTTTCAACTTTCAAACTTTTTTTTTAAACATTTTTGTTCACTTTTTAGAAGAATACTCTTACCTCTTAAAATAACCTATTCCCATGAGATATAAAGCGGCCACCTGTGTGGGGTGACAAAGTTACGGTGTCCACCATTACGGGAAGCAATTTGAAACTGTCTCACGACATGGTTTCTTTCATTTAAAAGTGCATTTATCGAACCTCATTTCCTGAAATGGTCCCAAATGAAAAACATTTTGAACTCAAAGGTGACAAATAACATAACAGGGCGCAGTAAGGCTCCACACAGTGCCAAGAGGAACCCCTAAGTATTAAAAGAGAAACATTAAAACTTTCCATTTTTAACAGTGCATGACAGACCAGTGGTCAAATCACCTAGGAAGGAATCAGGTTCATATTGACCAATTGAGCTCATTCAGTCGTAGGTAAGTGTGTGTATCAAGCAGGTAGTAAGAGCAGATTCTGTTTTATACTATTATTAACTGACTAGCATGGATAATGTGATTTAAGAGAGTTTTTTTTCCATTTTTAGTGAGCTTTAAGTATAAAAACTGTCTCTAACTACGTCAGGGGCAGTGAGTGGCTCAGCCTGTGATCAGATCAGTCACATGACCATGGACCATGGAGCAAGGCCCTTAACCCCCCAGCTCCCATTCAATTCAATTTATTTTTATATAGCGCCTTTCACAACAGAGTCACCCCAAGACACTTTACACGTAGGTGCGTTGTGATAATTACAACATCATTAAGACAGAATAATACAAAAACAGGAAGACAAGAAGATGAAAAAATAGCGCCAGATGACAATGGATCACTGGACAGTGGTTGACCCTGTGCTGTAAGCCTCAAGTTATGGAGAGCAAGATGGGGTAGGCAAAGAGAGGAATTCCAGTGTACCTCATACTCATACTCATACTTGGCAATGGCAAATAAAGGATTTTTCATTATTACATATCTTATACACACACTTACCTATTACTGACTGACCACATTGGTTTTTGCAGAAAATGACCCTAGTTTGGTCCTTGTGGCTCATGTTTTTAGGTTATTTGACCACTGGTCTGTCATGTATAGCCCCTATATTGCCATGGGGAGTGGCCATAGAGGTAAATAAAGTGATAATATGTATGAAAGTATATCTGTGATTTTTCTTTTCAAAATCTACATAGATATTGTGATTTAGGAGGGCATTTTAATTGTTAGTAAGCTTTAAGTGGAAAAACAGCCCATTTTCCTGCTATACCCACCTTATACACACTGACCCATGAAAAAATCACAAATCAGACTGGTCAGTATGAGCCCATTTTAGACGTGTCAAGTTTTTTTCATTATTCACTTTTGAAAATAAATAGGCAAAGTATAATGACGGCGTCTGAATTCACAAATCACGGGTACAAAATGCCATGTAATATGTAACAATGTTATGTTAACATTTATGGACAGTTCCACTCACTCGTTACGGATAGGTTGCATAAATAAGAATTTGTAGGCTTATAGGTTTATAACGAACTTACCTTGCCCCTTTCAAAAGACCCTAATGTTATGACTCCATCCTGTTTCTGTAGTCACTCTTTCTGAGTGGTGGATGAGTCAAAACGGGCACTTTGGGACGCGCACACTGGCTTGGCCGTACACCAGCTGAAGTGGCTCATATTGTGCTTTCCATATAAATAAGTTTGGTATTTGTCTGGTATTTGCTTTTACACATACATTTTAGAATAACTCTATTTTCTAATCGCAGTCGAGATTAGTTTTTGTTATATTCTCATTTACATTTACATGTACAGCATTTAGCAGACGCTCTTTTCTAGATATTCTCCCAATTTAGAGGAAGACGCGGGGAATAACCCGGTACGGGGCGCCTTGTTATCACAGGAGACTGCTATTCATGTTTTTGGACTGTATTGAAAACCGAAGAACAGCCACGATGAGACGGGGAGAGCATGCAAACTCCACATACGGGCGGAGACTGAAAGCCCGCTCCCCAGAGACGCGAAACTGCCCAGGGTACCACCGTCCCGCGGAGAAAAATGCCGAACTTCATGGAGCACGGCGGAGTATTTCGATGGAAATAAACTGTCGTACCACTAGATGGCAGAATAACACCACTATTGCAGGTTTGTTAGGCACTAAATATACGCGCTGAGGTAAGAGCGGCTGCCAAAAGAAACATAACGTGATTTATGCATCAGTTTAACGGGATGGCTTAATAGGCACCGTGACACGAATAAACTGTTCCTGAAATGAATCCAGATGCTTAACGTTTTAGCTGTAAAATATTGTGCAAATTTCGGCCGAGGAGTCCGGGAAATCTACAGTTTACCTGGAATTAAAGTAAATCATAAATGATTGTATGAAAATGGACTTCAGCATTATACCATACCGAAAAAAATACAATTTTAGTCTGGAGTTTTCTGGCGAGACTGACTATTCCTACGCTTCAAGAGCCTGAAATGGCTTTCTGGGTTCAATAAAAACAGAAATTCGTGTCACCTATTTTCGTGCTGGACTTGCGATATAATAGACTATCATTTTAAAAGAAATGGTAGAGCCAGCAGCCAGACAGCTTATCAACCAGCGAAATCCCCACCTGGCCTAGCGGTCCGCCGGTCCCGCAGCCCCCTGCAAAGTCACGATACCCCGCATCCTCGCAGAGCATCTCACCAGTGCGGCGCTAGCCTGCTTGACTGGTATGAATTTAGCATAATTTCACTATAGATGCCTGATTTAGAAGAAACATTTCTAAATTATATGTTTTTTGAAATCTCGACTTGTAGTGATTTGGGAATAAGGGTTTAAGTGAATAGCCTAGCTGTTAGTTGGAAGTAGTTTTATTTTGAAATAGTGTGGTGGCTCTTTCATTCTTGCCGATTCTTGCGGAATCACCTTCGTTTTTCATATTCTTCGCTTTGCAGCTAAAACGCATTTATAAATTTGCTCGCGAAGGGCGAAGGCAGCGCGGCGCGTCGCCATGGAAACCTCGCCGGCTTCCTTCGGCAGCCGCGCCGCCGGAGGCCCCTGCCTCTCGCCATGCCTCCATCTGCTGATGATGGCATTTGACGGTGCCATTTCAAACCTCCGCTACCCCAGCATATTGAAACTGCTATCACTTCCATCTGGGCGCCTTAAACAAAGTTAAGCGGCATCTGAAGTAAGAGCCTAGTGGTTTTATTATTCAAGAGCTGAGACGCCGCTGGAAACAATTGAGTTAGGTTTCTGTTTACAAAGGACCAGATGGATTATATTTAAAAAATAGCGGTGCAGCATTGCTCATATCTTGCTGTGATTTTGTCTGACATAAACTTCTCTCACTAATAAGAAATCGAAGAGGCGGTGATGATTTGGGGGAAGGTGTCAACATTAGTTACAGGAAGTTACCTTTTCAGACCCTATTTACATGTAGTGTAAGGTACGCTTATAGCTATCACTGAATAGCGAACTGAAGCTGTAGAGTCCATGTCCTTGGACAGGTCGTGCTATACTGCCCCTGTATAGATGTATAAAACCACAAGGTTTTTTTGACCCGACCTGCTGTCCATCGTGTCATGTGACTTACTCTTACTGCTTATTCTTACAGGATTGTGGGGGAAACGGTAAGATGTAGGATAAAAAGATTCAACCCAGCAATAAAATCATGATAGTGTCAGTACATGGATTTGACAGCGGGTCACTTACGCCCAAAATGACCCTAACAACCCATTGGACAACGGGGGGGGGGGGTCAACGACCACTTTCAAGGGGACAACCCCACTAGAAGATAAATACCTGGAACTCCCCATCAGACTTTTAGAACTGAAGATGCCTCTTGGATGAGAGGTGAAACGTCTTCAAGAAATTGAAAAAGATGTTCAGTTGCCTTCGATTCAACCCCTTAAGATGATCATGTTCTGGACGACTGAGAACCTACACAGACATATGGTCCATCCATTTCTCTGCCAAATGCTTATTCTTACAAGATTGTGGGGAAAACGGTATGATATAGGATAAAATGTTTCAACCCAGCAACAAAATCTTGATAGTATCAGCACATGGATTTAAGAGCGGGTCACCTACAACCATATATAGCCAAAATCCTGCCGCACAGATATTTACCGCGTCAGCTTTTGTTTTTACTCCCATTTCTCCTCACGAAGACAAAAGCCTACGGCAAATCCACCAAACTGCATCCCACAGCCCTCAGCTGGGCCGTGGTGGTTTTGGGCTGAGGAACAGATGCCCTGAGGGTCCAAATCGAGGCTTCCCTAAGTTAGTGGGGGATAATTGGAGGACACACAGTGCAGTCAAGACCAATTTTGGGCTAACTCTTGAAAGTGGTCCCCTGCACGATCCACAGGAGGCGGTTCTGGTCCTGCTGGTTTCTTCAAGAAGCCTACGTCATCTCCCGGCACAACTGGACCGTTACCATCCGGAGCGCAGCTGGGGCAGCTGTGTGATGGTGAGAGGCAGATATTTAGTGTGTCCTACTGTCACCTATGAGACAAAGCTCATGGAAGCTGGGCAGAGGAACAGTGAGGTGACCTTAACGTGCGGAGATTCTGTTGGCGGTGGCCTTGTTAACATTACGCTTTAAATTTGCTGGGGAATTCACACAAGCTTATTGTACAGCACGGGTATTGGTCATGTTTGAAAATGGCTGGTTCTGATAACAGGAGGACTAAATTATGCAGAATCACTGCACTTTTGGGGATTTCAGCTGGAGGATCACCTGTGAGAGGCAGACAGCCTTGAGGAGACGGTGATTAGAAGCGGAAATAACAGCACGCACGCTGAGAAATGGCTGTCCCGCTGGCTTGCCAGTCGAAGTAACTGATTTACAAGTTGTGAAGGACAGCCAAGGTAGCTTTGAACAAAGTGTGTGAATTATGGACCCTCGGTCTGGCCGCGTTCCAGACCCATTACAAAATCCTTTGGAATCAAAACACATTTCACAACAACTGCCCCAATAGATGAGGCTACATGAGAACTAACTTTGAGTTAATGTTCCTTTCCCCATCACACTTTGTTAGCCTGGTTGTATAGGACTTTGACAATTCCACCCCCCCTCACTGCGACTTCCTAGCAGGATCCGCATTTTCCTGTCAATTACGGGCGCAATTGGCTCAGTTGGACAGCAGGGGGCACTGCCTGCTGGGGGCTTCATGCTGCTGGGTGATTCTGAAACATTAAAGGCTCCTGGCAGTTCCATTGGGGAAGCCGATTCTAATGGCGGCAATTTCTATGTGATATAAACCCAGCATGGCACAAATGAGAGGTTGTGATCCGAGTGAAGGATTATTTATATATATTAAAACTAGCAGTGACTTTTTGGGTTTCTTCTCTGCAGTTTGTTTCGTTTTACCCAGTGACTGGAACGAGGAAAAAGGGCACATGGGTTAACTGGCTGCGTACTGGCATCCATAAATCATTCTGCACTCCTCTCCTAAACAAATGCACTAATCCGCTGGTCTCGTCATGCAGCCCCAGTCGCGGCTCCATTTATTCTGAGGTTAGAAAACAGCGAGGCATTAATCAAAAGGCCAGGGTTTTATTTCCCTCAAGCTGAAGTGTTTTTGGTGCATTTGACTAGTTCCCTGCGTGATAATGGCCAGCAAATCCTCTAGGGCTACTGACCGCCGGAAGGAAAAGCGTGACTCCACCCAGGCCAAAAGGGCAAACACACATTACAGGCATCAGGCAAGCGATGTTTTCATTCATGTCTATTTTTCACACATATTCTGCGTTTTTTGAAGTCAGTTAAGTATTACACATCACGTACTTACCAGTAAGAACTGAACTCGGTATTTAAATAGCTGAATGTATTTATTTTTTGCTTTTGTTTAAAGGTTAAAAGATTTAGGGTCAAACACAGATACAAGTAATACCACACTGACACTAGTTTGTACATTAACCCAAACCAACTTGCTTCCAGCATGTTTGCGTGTTTCCTGCACACTACTATGCTAACAGGAAGATCTCAACGCAACTTTCAGCAATAAATCACACAAAGGCAAAGACACTTTTCACAGAGGGTAGTGAGTTTAATTCAGAATCAAAATAAGATCCATGCCTATTTCCTCAACAAAGATTAAATAAAATGTCGTCATGGGGCCAAGCCTGCCCTTTTCTCCAACACCGTTTCCAGTGGTGACGTAATTTGGATTTAAATACTGATTTGAAGCCACAGCCAAAGCAGAATCGCCGACTGTGGAGCCAGAAGCACTAAAATGGACAATGTGCATGTGTACAGACAGAAAATAGTAAGAGACCTGTCCGAGTTTAAGTGGGATCTGTGTCACCTTTATGCACCATCAGAGCAAATGTGCACTAACAGCTGAATGAGAAAAAGGTGGGTTATTTAAACGCCACGGACCCATTCAGACGTGAACCTCGCAAAGACAGCAGCGACAATTCTAGTGACAGCACGACATCTAAAAGGGACTGATCTGGTCTTACATCAGTTCCATCACAGAAAACACATTAACATGATCATTGACAATAAAAAAAAAGCTCTAGAAGTCAGCTGTACATAACTACACATAAATACACAAATAAATAAGGGGGAAAGGATAGGAGAGAACAGATACTGCCAAATACCGCTCCACAAAATAGGCACCCTCACTTTGCTCTTAATTTATTCTTACATGATGCTCAAACAATTCTTGTGAATGGCACAGGGGGCGCTGTGGAGGGGGTTGGCCAGGCAGGACGGGCACAGCATGGACAAAGAAAGACTTTGACAGGCACCCGGGTCTGCGAGTACATGCAGTGTGAGCACCTCACGTTACTAAGAAACTGTCACCATCTTCTGTTCGCGTCATCTGTTTTTTCCTTTAAAAGAAAAACAAAAAGGAGAGAAAAACAGGTCCTTGTTGTTCTTTAGTGCTCAGCCTTGCAGGTTAGACCAGCAACAGAACACAGTGCTCGTTTATTCCAGATGAAACGACGAACTGAAAAACAGACTTAAAAAAAAGATTACAGCAATGCATGCTCTCAGCCAGCCAATCAGATCAGGCCTGCTGTTCAGATGGAGGGAAAAAGGTCTCTGACAAACAATCAAAAAATGGTTATGTCCTAATACAAATTTGCAGTGTAAAAATAAATATCTCAATGTCGACAACATGGTACTAATTTGCAGGATTTCTTCTCTTCTCTGGACGTCCTTCATGTGGAAAGTTCTAGGCAGGAGGCGGAATTTCAAACAGTCCCTGCCTGCTTCTTGGGCCCCCGCTTGTTATTTGGGAAAAAAATAAAAATCGCCATGCGGAACTGTCTGCGACAGAACATCTCCTAAGCACACAGCTATACGAGCTTTCGCACCCTTTATGAAAAGAACACTGAAGCATCAACAGGCACGGGACAGGAAATGACTTATGATTTTAGCTAATGGGATTCATGCTAATGTGGCATTACGCTAGCAGACAGAATACTGACCGAGTGGAGAGGCTTCTGTAAAATGTGCAACGTCACAAAAAATAAAAAAAACAGGACGTAGAGATCAGTGCAGTAACAAACAGACCAAGGGAGCATGATATACATTCACGAAGTATGTGTTTCGTTTTGATGTTTTGATTAAAAGGGGGGTGTGTGCTTCAGGATTCAAACAGAAGGCAAGGCAGCCTCACCTCTCCCACATTCACACCCCAGACTTAACACTGACACTCTCACCCACACTGCAGCCCTCGTGTCGGACACCAGGGGGCGACACAGAGCGCTGGCTGCGGCTGTCTCAGTTTCTTCCGAGCGGCTCAACTTTACAAAATACATCATGCCATGTTTACACAAACTGTACAGACAAGCCACTAGCACAGAAATGTACCAAAATCTACTTTGGTTTTCTCTTAAAAAAAGAAAGCCTTTTTTTACATGATAGTTTCAATTACAACTTATATAAATACATCTATGGTGTAAAACTATTGGAATCTTTTTTGTTTCTTTGCTCATTTTAATTGAAGGGGCTATACTATTAAAAAATACTCTGCTATAAAGGTGGAAAAAATACTCTGATATTTTGTATAAACAGGATCATACGTCATCTGCAGGTAGTGAGGGTGTGAGTATCTTCGCTCTTGTGAAGTAGGCCATCTTCTCCCTGCGGGGGGGTGGCGGACCGTTAGTAATGGGCACCAATTTTAATGTCAACAATTAACTCCCCCTGCCCAGACGAATTCAGTCAGAAAAGAAATGAAACAACCCAAGACACATCCACAAAACACAGATACAAAAAAATAACCTC
>JAODKC010000053.1:10962425-10975843 GCA_026777985.1 Mormyrops attenuatus | reverse complement strand
CCCCCCCCCCCCCCCCCCCCCCCCCCCCCCCCCCCCCCCCCCCCCCCCCCCCCCCCCCCCCCCCCCCCCGCCGCCGCACTGCTGTCCCAGCATGCAAGAGTGGGCCTTAATTATTCACATGGCTAAACAGAACAGAGAGGCCCCCGTAAGTGAGGCGTTCAGACCACTGCTTCCACACCTAAAAGCACGTCCATTATCAGCGTGGGGGGGGGGCTGAGGCTTTTACACGCCGTGCGGGGGGTCATCCGGTGCCCATAATTCACCTGGTGCCCTGCTGTGCTCGCCAATTCACCGGCGCGGCAGCACAAGGACGCGCGGAACTGGAACGCGGCCTGGACATTCTGGGCTGACCCCCAGCCCCCCGTGGCGAGAGGGGAGATGAGACCAAATGCCAGGTCACTGCTGTTACTATGGTGATGCCACACGCTGGGTCTTCACTGGAGGCACCGTTTAACCAATCTGTCAAGTCCTGCCCAGAGGTGAGCGGTTACATGGCCTGGCTTTCTAGTGACCTTAAAACACACGGCATGCTGGGACATCTGGCCTTTGTGGTATTGAAGCTGTGAGATAATTAACGTTCTATGAAAAAGGCAGATTTTGAGGGGGGGGGGGATGCTCATGTAATCTGACCCCCCAAAGAATTTGGCTGAGAAGGAACCAGATGCTCACCTGAACGACTGCACCTGCAGGGGCACCTTCTGGCTCTGCTCCCGCAGACGATACACATCCTTGGAGGCCTTCCTCAGAAGCTTCTCTGCCTTCAAGCCCTGCTTTTGCTCCTCCTTCGACTGCTCCGCCTAAGGGGTGGTCAAGGATGGAGATGGATAAGAAGAGGAGTCAAAAACACCACCGGGAAGTGGGAGGCGGCAACCTGGAAACGCGCTCAGACAGTAGCAGTAACTGAAAAGGGGTGTGGTCAGAGTGTAAGCATGGTCAGGAAGTGGGCAGCACCCAGGGCGGGT
Source organism: Mormyrops attenuatus (assembly GCA_026777985.1). Lineage (NCBI taxonomy): Eukaryota > Metazoa > Chordata > Actinopteri > Osteoglossiformes > Mormyridae > Mormyrops > Mormyrops attenuatus. The sequence goes on along the minus strand of JAODKC010000053.1, from coordinate 10,974,881 downwards.
ACTGGCCTGTTTCTCGGCCTGCTGGAGCATCCTGTGAAATCGCTCATCCTCAAGCACAGCGGAGGGCAGCTCCGTCTCCCCGCGCGCCTTCAGAGCCTCCAGCCGTATCTTGAGCTCACGCAGCCGCCGCAGCTCCTCTTCCAGGTGATTCTGACGGGTCCTCACGGCCTGGAGGTCCAGCTCCAGGTCCAGAGAGGTCCGTGCTGGGCGATCCGCCACCGGCCCTCGCAGCGTGGGCTGTCGGATGGTCTGGTGAGGGGGGCGACAACACGTCACACAATGAGAGGCGACGTAGCAGCGGCAGATGCTGATCCACCATCGGGATGCGATTACGGTTCCACTGAGGTCGGCACAGCTGTGTAGCTGCACACTCTGGCCATGACAGAGTCCAGCTCCAAACTGCCCGTGTAAGTCGCTTGAGGGATGCAGCCAGTGTATCATAAGAACGCTGCCCGTACCTGTTTGACTCTCAGGCTCCGTCTCTCTGAAGCATTCCGGATGAAAGGAGACTTCCGGGACAACGTGGAACTGTCGCTGTCACTGCGACTCAGCTGCGAAGGGGGACGGGAGAGAGGGACGCATCACACAGCTGGGAGAAAACCATCTGGCGTCCTGTGATGGCACTTCCAGGACAGGGGGCGGGCGATAGCTGGGAGATCACTCACCCTGCAGATGTACTGGTTGCGCTCCCCAGGGGAGAAGGTGTGGGAGCGCATCACTGAGCTGTTCCGTGCAAAGGCCCTCTGCCTGGGCCCGGGCCCTGCCCCCCCACGCTCCTTGGGCCGCACCGCTGCCCCCACCTCCTCTGGCACTGCCTCCTCCGTGTTTGTTTCCTTGTCCACCTAGGAGGGAGAGATGGACACACACACCATCAGGGACTGTCTGGCTACCCCCGCCCTGCAGAAACAGCGGCTCACACTGCCACAAAGGCCCACCCTCCCAAGACCGCCCCATGGCTCAATGTGCCCCCGCGGATCTGAGCAGCTGACCTCCAACTGTTGCTGCCCCCCACTGGGCCCCCGTCATGGAGGCCGCCAACCGAGGAATTACCTTGTTTTTCTCCTAATGAAATTTATTTGACCGCTTTATTGGCCGCAACATGGGACTTTAATAGTCACTTCCCCCCCCCCAGGCAAAATGATTTCACCCTGGAAGCTCCCAGAGTAGCGTGGCAGAAAAAAGCAACTTGTGTTTTTCAATTCCCACCCCCCCAGCCAGGCAGAGGGTTACTGCTCACCAGTGTTGGTCCTCCAGCACCTGGGGGGTTGTTCTCCTGGCTCCTGTCTGCTTCTTTCTCCGCAACCTCATCTTCAGCCTTATAGTGTTGGTCACCACAGCCATCTTCCAATAGAGCTTCCTCCTCCTCCTCCTGTTCCTCCTCTCCTTCAACCTCCACCTCCCCCTTTTCTCCCAGCAGCTCCAACCTTGAAGTGAGGATGAAACCATAATGTTAGCCAGCGAGCAGGAGGAGCCAGACAAGCCCACTGACATGGTGCGGGACTGTGACAGCAAGCAGGAGGAACTGGACAAGCCCACTGATGTGGGGGGGCGGCAGTGACAGTGAGCACGAGACGATGGACAAGCCCACTGATGGGGACGGGGCTGTGAAAACGAGCAGGAGGAGCTGGACAAGCCCACAGATGGGGGCGGGGCTGTGAAAACGAGCAGGAGGAGCTGGACAAGCCCACTGATGGGGGCGGGGCTGTGACAACAAGCAGGAGGAGCCGGACAAGCCCACTGATGGGGGCGGGGCTGTGACGACAAGCAGGAGGAGCCGGACAAGCCCACTGATGGGGGCGGGGCTGAGACAGCGAGCAGGAGGAGCCGGACAACCCCACTGATGGGAGCGGGGCTGTGGCAGCGAGCAAGAGGGGCCGGACAAGCCCACTGATAGGGGCGGGGCTGTGACAGTGAGCAGGAGGAGCCGGACAAGCCACTGATGGGAGCAGGGCTCTGAAAGCGAGCAGGAGGAGCCAGGGAAGCCCACCGATGGGGGCGGGGCTGTGACAGCGAGCAGGAGGAGCCGGACAAGCCCACTGATGGGAGTGGGGCTCTGAAAACGAGGGGACACCGTGATAGGTGACTGGGCGGGGGAGCTATGACAGTAAAGCAACACCATGATAGAAGACTGGAGGAGGAGGGACTGGGACAGCGAGGCGACACCGTGATAGATGTCGGGGGCGGGAACCATACCATTCCTCCTCCACCCCCAGCTGGCTCTCCCTCTCCTCCTGGGCCAGCTCCTGCTCCACTGCCTGCAGCTCCGTGGAGGTCCTTTGCAGGAGGGCCGACACCGCATCCTGGGGGAAGGAGGGATGCGTACATAACACATGCACGCATACATACAGACACACGCACACACAGTACTGGGTCAGTAACTCCATACTTTGAGGCGTAAAGCTAACCTGTTCAGGTCTGCGTGCACTAAAAAAAAAAGGAGTGACATGACTGCAACACCCCCTCACATCGTGGATAGAAGGAGATGCTGTCTGGAACCTACCAGGTCCACAGGCCTGTCCTCTCGTAGCTCCTTGCTCCTTCTGTGGGCATGCAACTCGTACCACTGAGTGGACAGGTCCCCAGAGAGCTGCAGGTTTGTCAGGCTGACGAGCGCCCCCGCCTGTGACAGACCGCCCTGTTAGCCGTAAAGCTAGGTCATCAGTGGCAGCCACCCCCACCGGCAACAAACCAAAAGACAAGAACTGAACACTGGGATATGGGGCTGATCCCCAACACCAAAGGAGGCAAGCCTTCCTTAAATGGGGGGGCGGGGGGATGCCCACCGGCACTCACCAGGCACTCCTCGTGCCGTGACTGGCCCACGCGGCACAAGTCCACCCGCAGAGTCTTGCACCAAAGCGCGTCCCAGGTGCCGGACGCCCGGAAGATGTCGCTGAAGGCCATACCCTCCGCCAGGCTCAGCACCCGAGTGCGGAACAGGCAGCTGGTGTCGCTGGAGGAGGGGAGCAGGACGAGCCGCAGATACCTGCCAGAAGGGGGCGTGTCAGAGTGTCAACTTGGATGGAGAATTACACATCCAGTTATCTGATAGTGAGAACAGCCTTCCTTACGAGTCCCGTTGGTACCCAAAAGCCTGTTTCCTGTCCTCACCTGGGTGCAGGTGCAGACACCTTGTTATGGCACCATCTCTCACACAAGAAAACAGCACACTGATGCCTCGAGACCCCGTTACGGGAGAGGAGTCGCACAGCTGTCCCCAGAAGCCGATTCCATGCTCATACAGCTTAGTCAGGAAATCTGCCACACGGCATATTAATCTCTGCCGTCCCTCGTCGTGCTCTGGGATTCCAGTTGTGCCCCCCTGTGATTTACGACCCCACTATGTAGGACACCTGGAACTCACCATGCTCAAGGCCAATTCATACTTCACTTTTCCGCGTGCGCTTTCGGTTGCGGATCAGGGGACGTGATGTAAATTCCGTCGTCAGGGGCTGGCTGCGGCCGGCACGCACGTATCCTAGATTTTTATGTCTAGCGGAAACCTTGACAGTGCATGTGCAAGATAATTGATTAGGTGTTTCCAGTAGGTGGCAGCGTGGACTTTCACAGATCAGTAGTCAACCTCTAGAGAATAGAGGAAGAATAGCTGTTGTTGTAGCAGTTATGGTGAGCAGCTGTATGAGGAGGACTGGAGGTACCCGCATGTTTAATTTGTCATACTGCCTAGACATCATGTGGTAAGCTAAAAAGCAGCACCAATGAAATCTTGCAGGTAAAATTTGCCGAGCAGGTGGGGGATGGGGTCCCAGCTAATTTTGTCTTATAGATTTCAAAATACCGCGGTATACCTTATTACCGTAATACTGCCCCAAGCCTTGACTTTAAAACTGTTCATAAAAGTTTACCCGTTTCACTATACTACTTGTATTTGTGTTTGTTGCAAATCATGTGCACTCCTCCACCCTGGTGGAATATCACTGCTGTATGCATGCACCAACCGCAACCACCTGCATCCGCAGCCAGGTGTAGTATGACCATAAGGTGCAGCAGGTCGTCCGCAACCTGAAACAGCAACTGGAAAAGTGAAGTATGAGCTAGGCGTCACACAGGGACGGGGGCCCGGCCGTTAGAGCAAGTCACAATTAAATGTACACACGCCTGGTACTGCTGGAACAGCTTTATATCGCCACAAAAGCTCCACTGAAATGCTTCCACTTAACGGCACAAGAACACTGCCCACGGTAGGATTTCAGTTAGAAGTTACTTGGCAGCAAATCCAGCCGCTTAATCACAGCGCCACCTGCTGCTCCGGGGATGCCACTACATCCTGAGTCATTGCACGATCATTAGTCTGGATTACACCATCCCCGGCGTCCCGCGGCGGTTTCTCTGGCAACATGTGGCGCTGGTGGGCTTTGGATTACCAGTTGAGAAGGTCCTCCCCTGTCAGGTTTTATCTTATTTTCGGAACAGGCTTCAGCACATATGGAATTCAAAGCACTCGCCCTGCTGGTAAATTTGATACGCGTGTCTTCACAAGGAACACCACCAAGAGGACAGTTTAATGCAGTTTCTATTACCCATTTCAGCCAAGAAGGAATCTCCACAGGTGAGACACAGAGTAAAAATTCAAAGGAAGAAAACCAGCATTAGCTCTTCCAAACTCACCTCCAGTGTGAGCATGACAGGAACTGAAGATCAAAACCTTATGGCTCTCTAACAACTCCCCCGCCCTGAAGAATGGACTCCCCCAGCAGATGATTGGCATGGGAAATCGACCAATAAGAGCCTTGCATGGTGCCTAAGTGGTGGTACTTTAGTGGTCCAGCTCATTTTGGGCCACACCCAAGGGGGAATAACACGTTGCAGAGACTCTACAACCACACACTTACACTCCTGAATCAATCAAAATCACAAACACACTTCTGATAAAAACCAGTCTGTGGGGCACCCCCAGTGGCCGAGAGAGGTCCGCATACTCACACTTTGGTACCGGGAGGAACCAGCACGGCGCCCTGACACTGTAGCTGCATGACGACGATGACCAACCCGGAGTTTGCCGCGTCATACCTGCAGAAGAGGATAAAACCCATCACGGGAGGCGCAGTTACGAGGTCTACCACCTACTTTCCGGGTGAGAGCGCGAGAGCCAATACCCAGGAGGTACAGGGAGATCGAGTGGAGGGCGACTGTCTGCTCTGCTTAAGGAAATAAAGTCATTAAGCATGGTGCGACACGGTCCGTGTGCGGCTGGCCTCCGGGGGCCACTCAGGGATGGTGATACTCTGTGCATCAGCGGTTTGTTTTTTTCCAGTGTGATGAGAGCAGGCTGGCCTGAGGCCGATTAAACTCACATCATTACAAAGGACAGCAAGCGTGCTACCAGGGGCGTGGTTTAACGGCGCCTTTTAGAGACTGCTATTTTAAACGACCTCTCTGACCTCAAGAGGGGTGAGAAAAGGGGCGGGCCTCAAAAAGGACAGGGCTAAATGGGACGATTACATGGGGCGGGTGAATGGTTAGCATGCATGATGGGGGCGTGGCAAAGGATTTAAGAGGAGGAGCTTACTTGAGCCCCAGTTGGAGCTGCACCGCCTCCAGGGGGGCGGGTTCATCCTCAGTGTAGGCCGGGTCTTCCACCTCATTGGACCTGCCAACAAGAGTTCAGCTAGTACAACGACAAACAACAGTGCTCTCACAAGACAGATGGTCTCATGGTCAGAATGACACCCCGAAAAACATTTAGCATGAGTAAATTGGTGGCAGAGTGACAATAAAGAGTATGAAAATCCCAGATGGAGCAAAGTCATCTGTGAAAACCTTCTCAGATCCATTAAAGAAACAACAGCTGATTCCACACAGAGGGCATGGAGACGTTAATGGCTGTTCTCCACAGTAGAACTGTGAGGAGCATAAAGCTAAACCCCTAAAACAGGGGTGTCAAACTGCAGTCCTGGGGGGGGGCGGAGTGTGTAGCTTAGTTCTTTCCCTGTTCCACCACAAATGATTCAGCTCAACAGCTATGTGGTAATTAGCATAAGAAGTTGAATCAGGTGTGTTAAACGAGGGGAAACCCAAAAATGTGCAGGGCTCTGGCCCCCCAGGACTGGAGTCTGACACCTGTGCCCTAAAAGGACCATAACTCTAGGCAGGGGTGGGCGGTCATCCCAGAACATCATATTGCTTATCTTTTCAACACACAATCACTTTCTTCCAAATCTTGAAGCCTACTGTTCGAAGCCTAACAATTTATCTATTAGCACAATTTAAAGCACAATGTCGCATTAAAGACACCGTTCTCAAAATGGTCATAAAATCCCGAGTTAAACTATTTTACATATTGCCACACAGTTCCGTTTAAGGTGGTTGAACAGATTTGTCGTATTGCCCGTGGAAGTGCCGAATGTGACCCGACGAAGGTCACAAAGAACTTTGCTTTGTGAAATATCCGACTCGGTATCGCCTAACCTCTGCCATACTACTGACGTCGAGTCTGTTTTTGGCACCAGATCCTCATTCGAAATGCAGATGGCTCACAATAAATAATTTTTCAAATATGTCACGCACAAAAGAGACCCCATGACAGAGAACCGCTGGTCGGGACAGCCACCTCATAGGAAGTCATTCTGCCGGTCTGCACAGATCCATGTTATTACTGGCCATCAATGTTTTGTCAAGTTTGAAAATATTAGTAGCACGACATAAAAGATTACGATCTACACAATTCGCATGAAAACTAGATCGTGAATGTCTTCAAGATCGATGACGATGCGAAATTGTCAGACTGCCCGCCTCTATGCCACACTTGGGGGGGGGGGGGCAGGGCAGCTAAGCGGCTTACCGTTTGACCGACGCCTCGTACACGCCACTGTCACCTGCCACAGACTCATCAGAGATGGCAGCCGACACGCAGGCTGGCTGCTCCTCCAGTAGGCGGTTCTGCAGGTCCATGCCTGGGGGGGCAGGGGGGAGAGACTGCATGACTCCTGGAAATTATTCCCACTGATGATTTCTGATGCTATTTGTGAGACAGCCAGCAGGGGGCAGATCGGCACAGAATTATAGGGGTAGAAGACGGAAGGTGGAAGACGGTGGCCAATATAGGCCACTCTGCTGTCAGCTGTTAATCTTTTGGAAAAAGATCCTTAGTATGTCTGACGAGAAATATATGGAGGTATGCCAGGTGCACCCCCCCCCCCCACCCCACTGGCCAGGTGCCCCTGTTCGTCCCCACCTGCCATTCCCTCCTGGAGAGCTGCCAGTGTCCCCCGCCGCGGAGCATCCCCCGACTCCCTGTCTGCACTCTCGACCTCCTGCAGCAGCCGGCTCTCATAGAAACTCAGGCCTGCGAATTCGCTGCCCACCGCCATGGCCTCACACTCCCCAAAGTCGATGGGCAGGTCCCGTGCTGACGAGAAGACGGCATCCAGCACCAGGGGCGATCCGGGGGGCGACAACGAGGATAGCGAGGAGCGCGAGGACAGCGAGGCCAAAGACTTGGGGGGCTGGTCAGGGGCGGGGCCGTCGCGGCTGCCCCGGACCACCTCGTGCTCGTGGATGGTGGTGATGGCGCCGGGCGGCGCGTAGGAGCCGGCACGCTCCTGCAGCAGCAGCTCGAGGTCCAGGGGAGGCTCCGCAGGGCTGTAGTAGAGCTCGGCCGAGCTCAGCGAGTTCAGCGAGCCGCGGCTGGATGCGTTGAGGGAGCCGCGGCTAGAGGCCAGCGAGCCCAGGCTGCTGCCCGACGACACGGACAGGGTGCTGGCGGAAAGGCTGTGGGGGGGGGCACAGATGGGGACAGCCACTTCATCAGGACAAGGATCATCATTCAAGACAGAATGCTCAGAGGACAGCATAAATGTGGGTGTGGTGTTATCCCGTAACCCCGCCCCTGAGCTTCCAACCACCTTTTCAGCTGAGACTGCAGCACCGTGGCCAGCCGGGTCGATTCCTCCAGCTTCTGCACCAAGACCCGTCGCCTCTCCTGCACCTTCAGCCTGCCCCATCGCCACAATGACCAAGGGAGAGCACCAATCAGCATTCAGCGCAAGCAGCTTCATCACTTCCTGTTCTACGTCAGGTAGCAGTGCTACGATGGCGGAGAGGGGGAAGAGCCGAACATGCTCTTCTCTTACACGGGCCTCTACTAATGGAGCTTGTTCGGCATGCGGCAAGGCAGTTACACGGTGATTAATTATGCAAACCGACGGTATAATTATCAGTGCTTACAGTCTAGCTAATATGTAGTATCAGTGTGAGCACGACTGTATGTAATTACAAATTACAGACAAAAACAACAATGCCCCCCCCCCCCTTCCAGAGCTGCCGCTATTTTTAAGCCCATATGTCATGGTTAAGATCTACCACATGCTGGACAAAATAATTACTGAACAATTAGCATGCAAATTTAGGGCAATTAGAATAAAACCTACAGTGTTTACTCCTCAGAATGCTCATTAAATAAGAAGCTAGCATCGCAAGCAAACGATTTGTCTATGTCCGATTAGCTCCACCAGGCCCCGGAGGTTTGCGGCACAGCGGGGAGCGCAGCTCACCTCTGGGCCAGCGCCTGGCTGGGGGTGGTCCTGGCTGACAGAAGCTCCTCCTCTAGGCGGAGTCTCTCGGCCTCCAGGCGCCGTAGGTCGCCCGCCGAGAGTCTGCGCGGCGTGACGAACTGCAGCTCCTTCAGTAGCTCCTCCTTCTCGTTGAGCAGCAGGAGGCGCTCACGCTCTGCGTCCAGCTCGCCTGGCCACGCCTCCCCATCCAGTTTGGCGAGCTCGATCTTCGCGTTGGCCATGCTGCCCGGCGCACACACGCACACGGGAAAGGGACACACAAGGCAGGAGCAGCTGTTAAGGTCTGATTTGTAGTCACACCAAACATAGAAATCACACAGTGCAAACAGACATACAAAGCAAAGACAAAGGATGGTGACAGTGGGGAGGGACTATGCTATGTGCCCGGTGTGTGTTCACGTGTTAGCAGTTGGATTGGCGTCTAGGCCAGTGATTGCCAATCCGGTCCTCGGGGACCCGCAGACAGTCCATGTTTTTACTTCTTCCCAGCTCAACGTTGGCAAGGAGCTTGGAGGGAGCAAAAACATGGACTAGCTGTGGGTCTCTGAGGACCAGGTTGGGCTTCACTGGTCTAGGCCACCACCCATCTAACGGCACGACTGCTCCCACACAAAGGCCAAAGTGCGTTATGGGCAACGGCAAATACCACAACTGACCAGCAGAGGGGACTGTTGATCAAGGCTTCAGCCCTTAGATCCTCAGCTGGCAAAGACTTTTTTCCCTTTTTTTTGTCTTCGGTCAGGACCCTCTAATATTTAATCCCCTCCCCCCGGCTTGAAGCAGCCAAACATATATTTTTGTTATAGAGGTCCCAGTATTAGAGTCAAGCCAGAGGTGCACATGGATCATTTGATGGAGGGTCAATTCTGGGAGGGCAGTTCGGGGCTTGGTGGGGGAATCTTTGGGAAGCCAACTCAGCTGCCATTGTGAAGGAGTAGGAGGAAAAGATAATGTCCGGGAGAGAGAGCGGGCATCAAGACAGCGACCTCCAGCCCGGGGGCCCTGCCACTGAGCATCCCTGGGTCTGCTTGGGTGTCAGGGATGGACACTGGCCGCTATCACAGACCTCCCAGGCAGGAGGTGACAACCGATGTGACACTCAAGCAACGGCTGCTTCAAGAGCTGCAAGGAGTTCATGGCACCCGACTGGGCAGCCTGAGGGTCAGTGTGGAAAGGTGGGCTGGGGGGGCAAGAACAGGAACGCAAGTTGAGGAGAGACTAAACGCAGACAGGTACCTTCTCTTGGCTTCTTCATACTGTAGACTGAGTCGCACCTTCTCAGCCAGAGTGGAGCCGCCGCGCATCCCAGCCTGTGCCGGTGGGTTGGGGGGGAGGACGATGACAGATATTTAGCCAGCAGTCCACCTGCAGTGCTATGCCACTATGATATCTACAGGCTTCACTCAGAGAAACAGTGTGAGAAGCCAGGACTCAGAACATCACACCCTCAACGCACAGACCAAGCCAGACAGCACCTGCATATCACCTAGGGGTCAAAACACATTCCGGCATTTTCTCCGCCTTTCCTTGATCGTCTCCATTTCCTCGGCCTGTTCACGCAATAAGCTTGGCTTTTCACATCGAAATAACATCATATGATGCTGCTTCAAATGAGGGGTTTGATATCATTAGAAGTATTGCATCCCACCCCAAATTAGCATTCCCATGCGGAGCCCAGTCGTAAAGCCTGCCACATTAAGCTGCTTACCCAGGGTCTAACAGCATACCACGGTGAGTGCCAAGTTTCATAATTTGTCCCGCTAATGACCTGTCAAACACCTCCTGAACACCAACCGAAAACCCATCAAACACCTCCCAAAGACCCACCAAATAGCTCTCGAACACTGACCAAAGAACCATCACACCTCCTGAAGACCCGTCAAAGACCCTTTCAAACACCTCCTAAAGACCTCCCGAAGACCCTTTCAAACACCTCCTAAAGACCTCCCGAAGACCCTTTCAAACACCTCCTAAAGACCTCCCGAAGACCCTTTCAATCACCTCCTAAAGACCTCCCGAAGACCCTTTCAAACACCTCCTAAAGACCTCCCGAAGACCCTTTCAATCACCTCCCGAAGACCGACCAAAGAACCGTCAAACACATCCCGAAGACCTATCTAAAACCCAAAGACCCACCGAAGACCCAAAGACCTCCCAAAGATCCGTCAAACACCTCCCAAAGACCCACCACACAACTCCCAATGACTTGTCATAGATCTATCAAACATCTGCTCATGTCCCATTAAACATCCTGAAAGACCCGATTCTACAAAATCTACAAGATTACAGAAAAATCATGTCCATCCAGAATTACAAAACTGTCAAACTCTTCCTGGGAGAGTGACAGAAAACAAGGTCGGCAGTTGTATAACTGTGGAACTTCCAGCCCAGCTACCGACCTGCTTTTCCTGTTGCCTTAATCCTTACAGCAGTACTAAAGTGCTAATAGCCAGCAGTCTACTGTGATTGCTTTTGAAGCACACTAAATAAATGATGTTTTTTAGATTAGCGTAAACATTTGATCATGGGGGGGTCTTGGGAGTAAAAAAAAAAAATCCAAGAAAAAGAAAACTAAAGCTGAAACCATGACTGTCACTGCTTTGCAGAGAGGGTAGTTTAATAACTTCTCAGTGTGTGATTTTGACTGTATGGTTACCACTCCCAGGAACATGCACAGCCTGGCATTTATTCCTCTTAAACCAGTATGTACGACTTTCTACGCTGCAGGAGGAGGAGCCCCGGGAGGTCAGATGACAATGAGATCGATTCCCACAAAAAAGCACCAGGGTGGAATCCATTCTGTCCCTTTTCATGGTCCTTGGGTTTCTACGTCTCAAGTTCTAAGACAAGATGAGTATTGACTGAGACTGTTGGCACATTTGTCTCGGGCTTTTGAATATTCTCAGGCTCCACCACACTGGATAACCTCCTCAGCTATAAAATCCGCTACGAAACAAACGAAACAAACCCCAAATGTCCCCTCACCTCTCCAGAGACGTCAGTCTGGGACCCCACATCCAGGGTGCGTCGGAACAGTATTTGGGAGGTGGGTGGTTGCCGCAGGTCTGGTTCTGAGCGACCGACGCTCTGGTCCGGGTGGAAGCGACTTTTCAGCTTGGCCAGACACTGGATGGATCCCACAGAAGGTCCACAGAGAGGTAAGCAAAAGCACAAAAGGCAGGAAGAGGATGAAAAACAGAAAAAGCACCCTTAAGCTGGCCAATGTCTGCTGAAATGTTTCCCAAAAAAAAGTTCCAGAAGCTTCTCATGACCTGAACGCTAACCTCCCCACGCCCCCCCTTCTGCAAATGCCCACGAGGAGCTTGTACTCCAAGGCCAGCAGTGGGCTGTTAGACCCCTTGTAGTCGATCCTGCTGACACAGCCTCTCATGGACGCCCACACGGGTACCTGCATGAGGTCCAGCCGCTCCTTCTCCCCCGTGCTGATGGCTTGCCGGATGGACTTGAGCTCGCTCACGATGGCCTTGGCCTCCTTCAGACGGTAACCACTCTGGCCACCGCACATTTTTTGGTCAATTCTACAAAACAATCAGTTACTATTAAAATCCCATGGATTCCAGTCCAGGTTCAGGTCCAATTATTTAATGATTCAGGAACACACAGACTGGAGGGACTCATACACATCTTTGACTGGACGTGTTAATTAGAAATCCAGCAAACAGCTCTGTGCGTCTGGAGTCTGCTGTGCTGTACATGAAACCGAATAAAATTTTGAAGTAAGTATCTGTCTCCATGACTGGGCCCAAACCCACAGTGCAAAGCGCCAGCAGCTTCCGGCCTGGAGTACCTGTCGGAGTGACGGCTCAATCTATGTCTTCACACCAGGACTCTTGGGCCAGATGCTGGCTGTCTCGCCAGCATCTCTCATACTTGGCTAACCGGCTAATGACTGAGTGCTGAG
>JAODKC010000053.1:10938177-10953962 GCA_026777985.1 Mormyrops attenuatus | reverse complement strand
ACCATACGGGGGGGGGGGGGGGGGTATAGCAGGCTAGCAGCTTAGGTTTAGAGAATGTAGTGCCATGGTTGGACCCCTGAACCCTCAGCCTGTCATAAGAAGCAGCGATTCCTGGACCATGCCCTGACAGGGGTGCACAGCCTTCATAAAGCCTGTTTAACTAGGAGCCATAACACGAGCATCCATTGGGTTCTTGGTATCCAGACCCAGGTCTGTTAGCGCATATCAGAAAATCCGAGTGGTGAAGTTCACATGGACCACAGCCCTCAGTTCTACCAAGCTTTGTGCCTACGGCACCTGACAACGGCCGCACACGCCCAGCCCTGCTCTTGGACTTAAGCAGTCTTATGACTGATGGATATGCAATCCGGGTGAAATATCTGCGAAGTTGAGAAGAACAAGAGGGTCTCAGCCTCGTGTCTGATTGAGGAAGCCTCTCATCAGGACGAAAGCTTCACCACTGGGTGATTCCTGACAGATTCAGTCAAACAACAGATGGACGGAGGTTCCTTTGGGGAAAAAGCTTCTAACTACCAGGGTGAAGTTCTCACATCTACACTCCCCCATTTCCCCCAAGCGTCAAGGCCTTTCCTAAGCAGCTGTCAGTCCAACAAGACAAACCAGAGTCTTGCTTCTTGCCACCCCTTCAAAGAGAATCTTGTTTTGTCCTGGTCCAACCACACACCACCTGCTTCAAGTTGTCAGTAGAACGTCATCAGAGCCATCAGGCTCGCTCACTTCCTAGAAGTATTTCTTGTAAACACCTGTGCGGTACTTGCAAATTTATCCTGAACGAGTCTTCATCCATGTTCAATTTGAATCACTGTCATCATTTCATCAGTTACTGGACACTGGTACCTGGAACTACTTACAATTTTATTCAGCTGGATTTCTCCCAGAGAAGCTCAGATAAAATACCTGGACAGGCTTAAGGAGACAAAAGCAAAACCCTATCCATGGCCTCGAACCAACAACCTTCAATTCAGAAAACTGTGTCCTTAACCAAAGAACGACCAGCTGCTTTTACCGAATTGATCCTGACTCTCTCGATAGGCATTTGACCGTGTGTTTCTGAAATGACTCCAGAGTTTGGCCGATTGCCGGCCCGAGGCTGGCACCGGCTTCCCCTGACAGCAGGCAGTTCCTGTTACAGGCCCCCTTTCCACTGCTCCCCCAGGATGAAAATCTCCCAGTAGGCACCCCTTCAACACTCCAACTGCTGCAAACCTTGCCAGCGAAAAGATTAAGGGCTGCACCTGGACAAGAGACCATTGCAAGCTACCCGACCAACAGCAAAACCGTGGATAAAATGTTTGGTCAACAACCAACAACAACCGGGGGGGTTGGGGGGGAAATATTTCATATATTTGTGAGAAACACAGAAATATTTATAAAACTATCAAGGAAGTGTCAAATCAGTTGGTACTCAGTACTGTCTCTGTGAAATCCAAAGTATTTCCATACAGCAGTAGACTAATGCCTTTTGGTGACCAATTCTTCTTCGCTTTTCTCCCCTCACTCATTCTGGGTAATTTTCTCAGAAACATATTGAACTGTCTACAGCAGGGGTGTCAAACTGCAGTCCTGGAGGTCCGGAGCCCTGTGTAGCTTAGTTCTTTCCCTGTTCCACCACAAATGATTCAGCTCAAGAGCCGTGTGGTAATTAGCACAAGGAGTTGAATCAGGTGTGTTAAATGAGGGGAAACCCAGAAATATGCAGGGTTCCGGCCCTCCAGGACTGGAGTTTGGCACCCGTGGGCTAAAGTAAGTCAAACAGAATGAGAATGATTATGATTGGATCGCAGAGTGCATGCAGCGCTCATACAAAAACAGCGACAGTAAAATTCAGACTTTTTTTTTGACACTCAATCATTTTAGAAAGGAAGGATCATTACAGTTACAGAGCTTGCTCAATTTTGTTTCCTATGACAGAGCAAAAATGTTTCAAACTTATTAATGGTCTCAACCCAATTGACTATCGCAGTCCTGGCAATAAGACAACTGCATATGTATGACATGCAACGTCCATATTAACATTAAACTAAGCCTGTGCAATGCGTTGTGTTTCACGGCACATAAATAGCCGAAGTTGAACAGAAAGCAGCAATAACTACATTATTCCAAAGCAAGAGAAATTCCTGAGAGTGAGATGTACAAGGTAACCCCCAGAGGAGTCCCCAGATAAAAGATAAAAAGCACTAGTCTAAATGAACAAAATTTGTAGCCCAACCTAAGCCATTAGAGCACATCTGCACTGTTCACAACAGAGAACAGAGTCCAAGAAATTTTATTCCTGAGGATGCAGATCTTTGGACCTAAGCAAGACCCAGGACCTTGTAGAGAAGATTTTAGCTGAGAAAAACAGTTTTAGCCAATAGCAAACCAAAAACGTGTCACGATTCATGTGAGCCTCGTTCATAGGTGATGCGTAAAACGTATATATCAAAAGATAAAAAGACAGGGTGAGGGCTACAAAGAATCAAAAATTCCCAGCTATCAGCAGGGCTAGCTTGAAGCCAAACAAACTGGGGTGTCAAAGCAGGTGGGCTGGGCCGTCATCCCTGAACAAAAAGATGGCGTCAGGTGAGAGAGTGCCGGGCCTCCACAGGGGAGCCGTGACCCTGAGTCCTGCGAGGTGTTGGTGAAGTCCATAGTCCAGCCTGTAAGAATCCGGGACCGTGCTGGTAAAATAAGGAACTCCGCTGGTGCAGATGTCAGCACAGCTTCTGTAGCTGCCTCTAGCTACATTGTCACACTCGTTTGGAAGTTTCAGGAAGTTTGGACACCTATACGACAGAAACGCCTCTCTTTTGTAGCAGTTAATAAGGTAAACTGACCAAAATTTCAGACACTCTTTGGAAATCAAGAGCAGTCCTGCTTGCTCGTATCAGCATCCCAAGCTGTGCACATCCTTCCTGCTGAAAGCTCAGCAGACTCTTTCATGACTGACTACAATGGGAAATCACGTTTCCATACAACACCCGCCAGCCAGCCTCCCCTGCGGTAACCGGAAAGGGCACACATCCCGAACCACACCGCGCGGGCCGCTCCAAACCCACATGGGTCTGGGAATGACCGCGATGGTGCCGTGCGCTACATGCTCTCCGCCTCCTCTGGAGGAAAGGTTTTCAGGCCATAACTGTCTGAAGTGTTTCCAGAATCCTCCATACAACAGACGGCGGCTGTTTCGGACAAATCCATCATCTGTACTCATACCTGAATCTTACACCTCAGGTTTTAAGTGTTCCATTTGTAGATTAACAGGTTAGAGTTAAACTAAATGACTACATCCAAACTAACTAGTTCATTTGTTTCCAGTTTTAAAAGCCCTACCGAAATTGTAAGGGGTTATTTACAGAGGGGGTTTTATATATAGACTATGGGAAACTTGCGGCACTAGTGAATGACTTAGACTAGTGTGCAAGTCCGTGTCCCAGTGTGCCCCCGCCTGAATGCCACCGTTATCTCTTATCACTATCGCTGTCAAAATGTCACGACGAGTCACAATCCCGTTAAAGGCGGCTTTTCCCAGCCGGTCGCCCCGTGTGGAATAGCGAGCTCCGGTATTAAAGCTACAGCAGCCCGTTTCGCTGTCAATACGCCGCAGAGCCGCCCGTCCATAACGGCCGAAGCAGCTCGGAGCAGGCAGCCGCCCTCTTTTCACCACCGCTCCGCTGCAGGGACATGAGGGGCAGAAAACGGCGAAACCGAGCGCCATTCGGTTTGAAAAGGCCGGCGGGGCCTGCGGAGACGTGGCGGCGGGGAGGCCGAGCGTGGGGAACCGGGGGGGGACACGCAGCCCGGGGCGCCGCACTGCTAGTTAATAAAGTTAATTTGACGTTAATCGGCGGCGACACCCGTCCGACCATCTGAAACGCGACGTCGTCCGACTAGTAGCCACATGCAGCGTACGGGGCTCCGGAGAAAATGAAGTCGCACAAACCTAAGTTTCAAAAGTGTTCAAAGAGCCACTAGACATCTTACACCAACGGGAAATAAAGCAAATAAAGTTTATACGAACGTCCTGGAACTAACTATTCGCGCGATCGAGGATTCCATTCAGTACTGTGTATTTTCATAACGGTGCGATACTACAACTACTAGTTAGCAGGTTTTATACCAGGTCAGCCTAAGTTTACCAAAAACTCATAGTGAACAAAAGTTGAACTGGGCAGACAAGGGGTTTAATAGTGAACTGCGAACCATCACTGATCCGATCTTGCAAAATATGCACCGAATAGTTCTGGTGAAGCAAAACAAAGTAGTGGTTACGGCCAGAGGGGAAAACTGGAGATGTTGCAGCTCACTGCCCCAAACGGAACCGCCGGGCGGAACAATCGGCCCATTGTGTCAGTGCGAAGGGCTCGAGTCTCGTGCGCGCTCCAGAACCCCGGCGGCCCCGCGAGCCGCTCACGAGCTCCGGCCGCGGAATGTAACGCAGCAGCACGACTTTGCGCTCGTTACATTGTTTCCGAGCCGAAACTACGCGGCCGTGCCCCCGCCGATCGCCCTGCGCCGCGTTAGAAACACCCCACGCCTGCCTATTCACTCAAGCAGCGACCCGTCGACATATTAATGCGACGTGAAAATCAGAATCCCTCCCGCATTTACTTGGGCCACTTTACCTCCAGTTAAGCCTCCGAGTTTAGGACATACTTGGGGGAAAATTCTTACCTGTCCCTTGGGTCAATCCAGCTGGTTTGTTTAGTGTTATGGTCGATATAAAACACTTTGCCATCGTAATCCCTAGCCTCTTCCCAACCGTCGGGTAACGGAAGCTGTCCATTTCCCTTTCTAGGCATGATCAGCTTCTAAAAGTTCCTCCATAAGTACAATGGGAAGCACGAAATCTTCGGGTCTGTCTACAAAACTCTGTACAGATCCATATTTCGCTTTCCCCAGTCCTCCATCTTAGTTCCCAACAGCCTGGATAGACACGGCTCCGTTCCCAACCAACAGCACATTAGCATGTCATTAGCATAAATCTATTTGCATGCACATTCCTGAGCGCGACATTCCTCCGGCTTAACCCTTCGGGGCGTCACCAGCGGCGCATGCGTGTTGACAAGACAACTTGTTGCGCCGACTGCATCTTTCTCAGCATAGAAAGTCTCTGCCAGCTTATATAGTTAAAAACTACTACCGTGCTTTTTAAAAAAAGCAACATTATTTAACATTAAAACCGAGTAATTATTCCGTAGAAGCAAATAATATGAAGATTGCAGTGAATTGTTTAACAGACAATGGCTAATGCACGCACATGAAATTATTCCATCAATAAACCATTATTCTCTAGACTGGCCTAATATTAATGATGATCTACGAATATCAATAAAGTAAAATTATAGTAATGATTTTTGTTGAAAAAAAGTTGAAAACTACAAAATACCTTAATGTAAATATTACATATAACTAATATGTTTAATCAAAACTTTTGGTGTAACAGTGCTTTTGTAGAGCATTTCAAAGTAGCAGGAGCAAACAGCGACACCACGTACTCCCTGCTTGCACATTCCGCGGTATTTCCAGCCCGGCTCGCCTCCCGTCGTCATAAAAACACACAGGTGGGGCGCTCATTCCCAAATAATTAGCAAAACGCTGACTATGTGCGTATAATGACTATCTCTCTGTAATGCTTTTGCGGTTGATGGACTGTGAAACAACCACTTTGGGTTTCGCTCCTGGAGGAAAACACGTATTTAACGGCGTGTGAACCGATAACATCTTATAAGAAAAAAGTAACTTCGCGGAAACTCGAGGAAAATGCCCAGGGGCGTAGGAACCAGAGAGGGGGGCATTTCCCCCCTGTATTTAATTTGGTTTAATTCACCCACCCAATAAACAGACCTCTGTACTTAATTTACATTGTGCCGCCCCCCCCCCCCAATATCACGCCGTTGAAAATCCCTACTCCGGTGCTAGCTATTTTATTTATATTTATATATTTTTTATATTTTACAAAATATATTATTTCTTCATTTTTTAGAATTTTTTAAGCTGGAGTGGAAATGAAGATAGTGGTATTTACACTTTACGGTCCTCTGACGTTTCATTAAAGGATGGCACATTTCCAGGTTAGGTTTAGGGCCACCGTCCTTCCCGAGGTCAGACCATCTACAAACATGATCCCTGTGCATAGATAGTACAACGTAGCGGTTGTGCAAGCGGTAAAGGCAGCGAACCTACATGACGAATGCTACACTTTCATACAGGTTCTAGACCCTATGTAGTATGGCTTCAGCCCCTCGAAAAATATTTTTTTCTAAAACCCAACACCCCTGCTCCAGAAATATAATGATTGTGGGGGGGGGGTCTTGTATTTCTTCAGGGGGCTGAACACCCTAAGGGTCAAATCCTAGAATCGCCCAGCTTTTCTGCACGCAGTGTTTCGATAGCATTGCACGGTATTGCACTATAGTTGCAGAGCCGACGCAACAACCATACAAACCAGCAAACTGAATCAGCGGTCGCGATAAACGGTATCCAAGTCTCTACTACTCTTCTTTACGCAACGGTCTTAATAATAATAATAATAATAATAATAATAATAATAATAATAATTGCTGTAGTTGTTGGTGTTGTTATCATCATTTTTTAAAAATAACTGCAGTAGTATAGCTCATTGTCTTTTTAATATTATTTTATGTTTTCATTGCCCACAGGGTAAACTTAACATTTAATGATAAAATCTTCTCTGCGCATATTTATCGTGTCTGAGAAAAAGCACCTGAAACCTAAAGTGTTACCAGATCGGTTGCAGGTCTATGTCCCGCCATACAGGTCTATGTCCCGCCATGCAGGTCTATGTCCCGCCATGCAGGTCTATGTCCCGCCATACCATATATCTGAGAGTAGTGTTACATCTGCAGTTCATCGCCCATAAGGACTGTATAAGCAGTTGTTCAAACCAGCAGAACCGACCTGCGACCCAGCTACCACTGAGTCACGCACACCCTGTCCCCCTACACCAAGCAATGTCCCCAAAAAGGCCCCATTAAAATCACACATAGGCTCCTCAGTGAAACAACTGGTGAGTACACCGTACCCAGATATTCCGCAACGTGAGGTGCATTGTTCACAGCGTCAGAGCATGTGGTTGAAAAAGTATCAGTAGAAGTCACCGTGACTCCTGGATAGACCACACTGCTGTACAATATATTTATAATTAGGCATTTCAAGTGTTATTCCCTTGTCTCAAATTATTTAGTGATGCTCCGGAAGAATCTGCCCTTGTGGACAGCAGTGTAAATGCAGAGACCATAACAAGAGAGCTGAACACAACACACAACACTGCAGAGGACTCTACCAGTTTACTGCAAGCTAACTGTAATCAGAGAGGACATCTACCAGCACAAACAAGCGGATTTATAGGTACCAGAGGTGCACAGGCAGTCAGATCCTATTTACTGAGACATCCTGTTACAGATCAATGTGTGTATGTGTGTGTCTGACACCACAGTTTGTTTATAAAGGCACAGTGTCAGCCTGCAGGCCGGACAGAGCCGTGACCCAGAGAGGGATGGCCAATAAGCTCACAGCAGACACGGAACAGAGAGGAAACAGGCGCGTGACAGCTCAGGGGGGGGTCCCCAGCGAGGAGTGGTCAAACATACCTGACACATGCTCTAAAAATGGCCGCAGGTTTTCTGAAGAGGCCATAATTCACAGGATAATATTCCTCCCAGGCCACTGGTGCAGCTTTAGAGCAGACAGAAATGCTTTCCTGTATGACAGGATTACTTCTAAAAGACAAACATACAGTTCTGGAAACATACCCGGGGACTTGTTATGGCAGGAGGGCTGTGCTGTGCACGGCAGTGGTGCTCCATCACGCCGGCGGTGAGGATGGAGAGGATGGAGAGGATGGGAGTCTTTGAGCCGCGCTGACAGGCAGCTTCTCATCATGGAGAACGGCCTCAGCGCCTCAGGCGGCTCGTGGGCGTGGGGGGGGGAGGCAGGTCAGGTGTCCAGGGGCGCGCGCCAGTGCCACGATGGCCTCTTTGAATGGCGTGGAGGAGGGGGGGCGAGCGAGAGAGCGAGGAGCCGAAGGCGGGGTCGGGGGGAAGGGAGACCGGCATCCTGTCGAACAAATCCACCAGATGCGCCAAACCGATGTTTACTTATGCGATCTGATAAAGGGGAGGGAACGCAGACATACTGTGGCAACACAGAGAGGCAGTGACTTTATGTTAGATAAGGTCGATTTCGCATGGACTCGGTGTGTGTCGGTCTGTTAAGGATCGGAGGCTCCTTCGGATCGGCCGAGGTGCCGCGCACAGGGCGCATATCCAGCAGGTTCATCATGCTGTTTTAATTCCGCACACCCCCAAGGGAAGCAGCAACATAGTACCAGAGATCAGGGGGGTTTCTAGCTATTGAAAGATCAGGGGTTAAGTCAAGTTTACCGGGGGCTTGACATCTTTTTTTTCTGAAGGAAACTGTTATCGGGGCTGAAATACTCGGGTGTAGGGTTAAAATATTCGGGGCTAAAGCCCGAAGTAATCGGACCTAACGACGCGAGCTAAAGTCGCAGCAGACTGACAACTTACATATCCTGCTGCACTTTAGGCTGCACGAGTCCAGCAGCTAAACCAGCGGGACGCCTGATCCTACGGGAGCGATCGGGGTGACAGGCGGAGGTCCGGGCCAGCCGATAATGCGCACGATTTATGTTTGGTCTTCCTGGGTCTCCTGTATGAAATACTCTGGGCTCATGGAGAGAGGCAATTCCGGTGAAAAATAAAGCAAAATGATACCCAGGAGAGCAGCAAGTCAGGGGTTGTGGTGAGCACACGCAGTGGACAACGCTGGACCACTCTCCTCCAGTGCACATTACAGCCCGAGTCACTATGGCAACCCCCAGGATCTGCGGGGAGGGGCCCACACTGAAAGCTCGGTCATGCTGGTGCTCCGTCTACGCATCGGTTAACCGATGTCATATAAAATACATCATAGCGGTGGGTCGGGGGGATTTAAATCACGGTTCCATGTGATTTTTCAAATGTCAGCACAAGTAACCTGAACAAAGCGAAAACAACTCAAATTTAGTGAAACATCCATCCATTCATCCATCTAACTGCTAATTTTGATTAGGGTCGCGGGGGGGGGGGGGGCTCGACCCTATCCCAGGCACCATAGGTAGTGAAATATTGCCCGTATAATTCTTACCAGACAGAGACAAGAAAGTGTTGAAAGGAACATATAAAATGATGTGGTTTGGGGCGTAAAGCGCGGTAAAGGATTAATGCTGCGAGGGGGCCGCTTTATCGAGCTGCGCAAGTAACCAACAAAAGTCTCGGCTGTGATATCCATAAATGTTCAGAACTGTGGCCACCTGTAAAGCCGATTTGGATAAAACACAAAAAGATCGACACGTGGTAATGTGCTGTCTAAGAAGCCGATGTACTTACAGAGCCCGTCACCAAAGTGTGATTCTTCTCTCAGCGCTGGAGTTTTACGTATTTATTTCTTTCATTTTAAACTGGCACGGCTCCTTTATTATTACAGGCCTACTTACGTTTTATTTGGGTGTCCAGTCTCTCCTGTTTGTGCATGGAAAGACATTAGTGTAAAGGTACAGCGAAATATCTGTCAGCAAACATCCGCCACGTCTGACAAACTCCTCGAAAGATAATTCATAACTTTGGAATTAGAAGGTATGGACGAATGAATCAATTAACCAAGCTGATCCATTCGCTTCTTCTAGCACGGCATCTCACTTTCTTTCAAACCACACCACTGCCCCATAGCGGCAGGGACAGGTATCGCATCCGTTTAAAATCCTATCTTGCAAAGTGCTCCGTAATTGCGTCCATACAGGATTCCTAAGCACATAATCATAGTTTTATACTTGCCAGATATAATTCGCACAAACGTCGATTAAATAAAAATACTTGAATCACATGTTATTATGCTAATTTTAGGTGTACACCGTTCATTGTTAGACCACTTTATACAAAGTTAATAAGTTGTTCATATACTGTATACTTTTTGTCTGTTATTCTTGATAGAATCTGGGAAGTCAGAAGAATTCAGACGCAGAATCGATGTTCTACATTCCTCTCTGGGGTCTACATAGGTTCCATGAAGTTTTACCAAAGGTAAATAAACCGACCAGCCTCGGACCTCAATGATGCCGTTGGGCTTTGTAAAACAGCCCCAGCACCACCCCCCTCCATTCCCGCCCCCCCATTCCAGTCTCTGGATCTGCAAGAGTTATACAAAACAAGACCCATGCCTCCTACTCTCTAAGCCCCAACAGGAAAGGTGTCTTTTCAGAAACGGCGGATTTACCTGCGTGGGGTGAGAGGGGCCAGAGTGCTGCTGGATGTCTGGGAGCTGAACGCTGTGGCTGATGTTAGGGGCAGGGTGTGAGACTGGGGGGGGATTCGCCACCCACAGCAGAGCAGGTGTAGAGGAGTGGATCCCGGAACGCCTGCGGGGCTGTGAACCACAGCGGCGTCTTGGCCAGCGCATTTACTGCGATTTG
The DNA here is from genome assembly GCA_026777985.1 of Mormyrops attenuatus. Taxonomy (NCBI): domain Eukaryota; kingdom Metazoa; phylum Chordata; class Actinopteri; order Osteoglossiformes; family Mormyridae; genus Mormyrops; species Mormyrops attenuatus. The sequence continues at coordinate 10,943,473 of JAODKC010000053.1, read as the reverse complement.
CTGCCAGTAGGACTGCAGCGTGCGCGAGCCTGGAATGGGAAGGCGTGTATTTTTAGATGCAATCTGTAGCAGACCTTTGTGCCTAGCCCCGGGAAACGGGCGGCAGAATGCAGTGGTTTCATTTTCCTTTTACCCTTGGTCTTTCCGTTGTGCTCCATTTGTATCCCAGGAAAATTCAGAGCGGAAGCAGCTCTGACACCAGAATCATGCTTAATGTGAGAAAGTTAAAGGCTTCTTTTTCCCTGCCGGCGTTGTTTTTGGGATCTCTCCTCCTATCTGATTTCTTTTCCTGGTTATAGGTCTTTAGTAAACTAGTACATTTTCTCCTCTAAACTCCCCACGAGGGCCCTCGCGGTCCAGGCCAGGGGCTAATGAGGCGGCACACCCTCGCATTAAGCTGCACACAGATCTCCTTGCGGGCCCCCCCCTGTGGCCCTCAGACATGACACCAGCCTGGTGCCCATTTGCTGTTTAGGTTGCAGCTCACGGACGGCCGCACGGGGCATGCTTGAGTGATCATTATGGCCAAACCCGTCCAGCTCCACCTGGCTAACTAGCTGTTTGTGAGTTTGGGAGGCTGCACTCCCGGGCGGCCCGGCAGATCAGCGGGTTCATTTAAGCTGACACACACCTGTGCTTTGGACCACCATCTTACCAACCAGAAAACAGTCCTCCCGCTTACTCAAAAGGCCCTTTTTAGGGAAGCTCTTCCTTCAGACAGCAGCAGAGGGTCCTTATGTGGTGTGTAGAAACCTGCATATTCCACTGGCGATTTGGAGTGGAATCTGAACCCACACTTTTTAGACCTGATTGATGCATCATTCACCACTCAACACACAAACAGTAAATTTGGTCTTGAATCATTTGTGCATTATACCCTAGTCTTGTGTTGTGTTTAATACCCGTGGGCTGTACTTTGCGGGAGATTCTACACGTGAAACCTCACTGTCTCCATTGCTTGTTTTTTCGATTCAAATTCTCTAGTTAAAAAGATGGAGAACTCTGGGCTGACATGGAAGGGTGTATGTATTGAGGATATGTTTAGAGTTGCTTTGGTCTAGATCAGTTTTTCAGGCATCAAGCTGTCAGTCTGTCCTTCTGCATGGGCCCCTGCTCCCCATCTTGCAGTTCGTCCACATGCATTCTCCCACACTTTGGCAGAGGGTGCCAGGGACTCTGAGCCACTTCCCTGGAATAACTTAAAACCGCCGGAGACCCTATGACTGTCTGACGCCTGCTCCACATGCCTTTGTATGTCAGCGGCTGAAATAAGGGCGATAGGGGACCCCAGCCAATGTGTCACCACCGCTGCCCAATGGGGGCGGGGACTCCAGCCAATGAGTGACCACCGCTGCCCAATGGGGGCGGGGACCCCAGCCAATGAGTGACCACCGCTGCCCAATGCGGGCGGGGACCCCAGCCAATGAGTGACCACCGCTGCCCAATGGGGGCGGGGACTCCAGCCAATGAGTCACTACCGCTGCCCAATGGGGGCGGGGACTCCAGCCATTGTGTGACCACCGCTGCCCAGTGAGGGTGGGGACCCCAGCCCGAACAGGGCAACCTTCTGGGTGTTTCTTCCTGGAGAACTGGGTCCTCATGGTGCCTGGAGAGTCACCATGTATAAGCATAACCAAAATGCAGCCAGAATGCATGGCATCCCGTGTTCCCAGGGAAAAGAGATGAACGGGTCCATCTGGCATCACTGCTGAACTCAGCTGGGGCCCTGGACCTGGCACCACCCCCGACCCAGGGCACTGCTGCCTTCCCCAGCGATACAGGAGAGTACAGGAGTCAAGGGTAGGGTGTATTTTTCAGACGGGGCACTTTGACTCTTTGTGAGGTATGACTCCGCTGCTTAAATCTGCTTTGCATGTGAGTTAAACGTGTGATGGGGCCACGATGAACATGAGGATGCATGTTTGGCCCCAGGCTGGTGTCTTGTGTGGTGGTATTGGCAGCGTCCACCATTGCTCAGGACCATGCACTCTGTCATCTTGCTAACAAGGCTCCCCAAAATGCCTCAGCGACAAGCCTGAGTGCGTGTGTCAGCCAGCCCCTGATTCTGGGCAGCCTGCATGCCGGGCGGGACGTCGACCTTAGAGGAGGTGGAAACGTGCACCAAGATGATGCCAGTCCCATTCTACAGCTCAGACTCCGCCCACAGACGCCCACGGGACCCTAGCATTCCCGGCTGCCTGCTGCTGGTTACCAGGGAAACCGAAAGCGCAGAGGATCCTGTCTGCACCCCCGCCGCAGCAGGCCACATTCTCCCGTGGAGAACGCCATTTGCACCCCACCTCTCCTGCCGTGTGCAGTGTCATGTTCTCAACACCCCAGCATAAGCGACAATCTGAGGGCTGGACAGAAATGGGACAAAGGATCTGGACCGGATGGATATGCCAGGGGGGACTTGGATGCTGCTCCTTACCCACCCTGCCCGTTCCGAACACCCGTGGTCCAGAAGACGGAACCCGCTTGTGAGAATGTAAAGTGATCTCCGGCGCTGGGCTGAGTGGCCTCAGCCCTGCTGAACAGTGCCGTCCTCCTGGGGGGGTCAGCGATGGCTGTAATGTCATTGAGATGATGGGGAAGCAGCTTTATGCCCATCAGGGAAGAAAATTGCTGCTGTTGTGCTGGGAGAGAAATAATGTGGTTTAAATAGTCTCTGCATTCAAGATCTTCACTCCTGACTAAGCACGGGCGGCGATGAGGGAACAAACATTTTCTTTAAATTCAGAAGGTTCTGGTCTGGACGGAAGATCCTTGATCGCCCAGCTAGGAAAAGGAAATCGGCTGCCTTAGTCATTTGGAGAAGTGTCAGATTTTGTCCTGTAGAGGGCGCTGGTCCCCAAAATATTCCAGCAGAGATCAATAAGCACCGTTTAGTCTGGCTTGTAGCTCTGTCTCTGCCTGCAGTGTGCAGCTTGTCTTACCCGCGTCCCTCCTCCTCCACAAGCGTTTCTGACCTCTCTAGATGTTTTTCATTTGAGCTGGATGTGTGCCAAGGTGACACAGTTGCAGAGAAGCAGCAGCAGACAGGCAGCATTGGGGGGGGGGGGGCATCAGGTTGACATGACATTAGTTTGTGTTTGTCCAAAGCAACATGCACTGAATGCAGCTGTATAATCAACTCTGTGAATTCCATGCTCAAAGGTACAACAGATGCGATCCAGCATCAGAGTCATTCTCTGTGGGATGTCCTCCAGGCCCGTCATCTCCAATCAGAGCCGCGGCTCCCGCAAGGTCACTCCCCAGCTGCCAGTCATCGATAAACCATTAAGTCCGATTTATGTTGGACGGTTGACTTATGGTTAGACAGACTCCTCAATTCCCATGGCAACCTGCAGATGTCGCTACGAGGAACACTCACACTTTCACACACAGATACATAGCTCAGGCGTCAACGAAGATGGCGAAGTGGCGATGGCAGTGGCGATATGCTGTCATCGGCTGTCGTCGGCTATCATCGGCTGTGCCTGTGCATGTCCCCATAATTGCTACACACTCGGCAGGGAGGTTCCCCTGGCCTACAGTCGCCTACCGCCACCAACCTCTGAGTCTGTTTTCTATGTGTTTTGGTTTTTACCGGCTCCTGGCTGTGGTGTGGCACCTGGCTTCAGACACGGCAGGGAGGCAGGAGGTCAGCCACACCGCATCCCGCGGCGTAAGGCTGGGCCCAGCCCGCTCGCTCCTCTGCTGCACAGCTCCCCCTAGAGGAGGATGCAGAAATGCGGGCGAAGGAGCAGACAGCCCGGAGACTGCCTACATGCCAGCCTCAGCCTGCATTCCTGCACTGCCTCAAACGCTGCCTTGCTGGGCTTAAGGCACTGTCAGTATTGTCACGGTAACCGCAGGCATTTTGTATCATCAGCCCTGGCTCGGGAACATCTGTCCTGCGGGCCGGAGCATCGATGGTGGGACCATGAGAGCAGAAATCCCCTGAAGAAGCAGGGATGATTCAGCGGGCTCTACCTGGGACCTTGTTACTTGGCCGGAATATTAGGAAGGTCTCTGCATGCTCCCCGGCTCTCATTTGAGTGAATGCTTTTCCAGATGCCCTTCCCACTCCACCCAGACGGCCCCAGGATATCCAGTGGCTGCCAGGGGTGTAGTTTTTGGCAGGATTTCCCAGTACCCAGTTACCATATAACCTGGTAATGGCACATTAGCGGCGGATACAGAACCTACCAGAATGTAAACGCTATCACAGAGAGCCGGCACCGCGACCTGCTAACCTACCCTGGCTTTGCGCTTTATTGCTCAATGTGCTTGAAATAATTGGGCTGGCCCTTTTCAGACTCAAGCATTCCTCCTTCCGAGAGGGGTGGGATGAAGTTATGCGAATGTCCGCAGGCTGGCCCATGTGGCGGCGTTTTAGGGGCGCCTTCTTACTGTAAGTGCACGTGAATGCCGCCCACCACACGCACTGCTCTCATTAAGGGAGCCACCAAGCCAGTAAAAGGCAGGTGATGATGTCATCAGTGATGATGTCATCAGTGATGATATCACATGGCGCCGCTGTCCGGTGACCAGGCAGTTCATTTTTCGATAATTAGTGGCTTAACAAGCAAAACCGTTTCTCCTTCAACGCGGCTGGTAGCATCTGTAGCGGCTTGTCCTGCGGAATGTCAAACACGGCCCCTGACACAGGAATGTGTGGCTGCTGATTGGTTCGCACCGAAATGGCCCAGCCCCCGCCCCCCTTCCCTGTAGCCATGACGGTGCCAAATCACCTCTTCCTCCTTCCTCCATTGGATGGGATGATCTTGAGATTTGGGAGATGTTTCTTTCACAGCCTGACCTTCACTGACCGCTGGACCAAAACAGACCCCCCTCTTTTTGTCATCCTCTTAGGGAGTGGCAGGGCCTGTCATTCTTATGTGTTTGCAGGGAAGCTCAAGGCTGTACCAACAGAAGGACCGCCACCCCAGGCTGTAGGTTGCCATTGGCTGGGACTCTTCCCCTGAGGCTCCTGTCCCGTGCGCGCAGAGCCCCACCCTCATTAAGGTTTGCTGCTCCTTCTCTCCGACACCCCCTTGAACTCCCCCACCCACCCCCAGATCCCTGCCGCTGCCGTGCGTGCCGCCGTTCCAGATGGAGCTCATTATGGGCGCCCTTCAGCTCCCCCCCACAATACAGTGCCTTTTTCGGGCCACCTTGTTGTGGAGACGGCGCCACCACTCTTGCCCGGGGGGGGGGGGGGGGGGGGGGGGGGGGGGCGCGGCGGGGGGGGGGGGCGGGGGGGGGGGGGGGGGGGGGGGGGGGGGGGGGGGCGGGGGGGGGGGGCGCGAGC
>JAODKC010000053.1:10921999-10938077 GCA_026777985.1 Mormyrops attenuatus | reverse complement strand
CTATTGCCACCCCCCCCCCCCCCCTCCCCGCCCCCAGCTCCAGTAGATGCAGCGCGTGGGCCGGCAAAGAAGGAGCGCTAAGTGTCAGCCCTGCTCTCCATCGCTGCCTCGCTCGCCTTCCTCTGCACCTCATCACAAATGAAATTCATCTGAAAAGAAAACAAAGAAGCAGTCGAGCGCCTGCTTAACCGCCGCCTGCTCCCTTCCCAGATGTTTGGCCTGCAAGCCGCGGCGAGCCGGCTGCACTGCCAGCGGCGTCTCACAGTGCCATAGTGCGCTCGGACCTGGGGGCAGCCTGCTGACTGTACAAGTCCTGTTCCTCCAACACAGAGATGCACACTGGACCCTGAGTACTTTAACAGTGCAAGAGTGGCCTGAAAGCAACTGCTGAGAGATGAGTGGACTCCAGGGGGCGCTGTGGCCTCATCCCTGTATTTTAACTGGACTACCTCACCCCTCCCATCCAGTAGCAACCCTGGGTGCCTTCGATCGACGTTTGACCACATCTCACAAACGATTTGTTTGGAACTGGAGTGAAATGTATTGTGTCCTCCTTTATGAAAATCCCCCACACACACATGGGACTCTTTATTTTTAATGTTCCCCGTTAAAAAATCAGCAGGGTTCACCCTGTCTCCCCTGCCACATGAGGGCGCCACTCCTCCCAGCCCTCCGGGATTGTGCTCCATTCGCTTCCGAGACAACGGGGTGGACTGTCATAACTTGTCATGATCGTTTAGCGGATAAATCGCACCTGATACAACACCGGTGAGATAATTAGCGCCGCTGCATGATAAATGTTTTCTCTGGCTCTGGCACCCTCGCTGAGCCCGGCCCCCATCTGTGGCGGGTGTCTGTTTGGGTTTCGGTGATCCAAGAGTTTGAGGGGGCAGGGGGTGATGCTGATGGCATCTAAACAGTTTTAGCCCCACCTCTCAGCTCCACGTGGTCTCCCTTAGTACTCCTTTGGGCCAGGGGTCTTTGTGGCTTATTTTTGATAACAAAACGAAAACTATAAGATATGGAAATAAAACAACAAACTACAACTAAATGAAAACTATACATTTTGTTTCCCACAAACTAAACTAACTGAAATAAAATAAATACAAACATCAAATACTGTCAATCACTTTCCTTATCTTTAAATTACAATTAATAACTGGAACATGTTCTGTCTGTTTTGAGGACGTTAGTTAACAATGTGCCCTGATGGTTTTAGATTCAAGGTTCAAGATTTTCTAAAGATCAGACATTCAACCTTCAGTCTAAAGCTTAAACTGAATCTAAAACATATAAAACCTGATTAGAAATGCATCTTTAAAATAAAAACGAATAAAATCTCTAAAAACCACAGTGAAGACTGACTAAAACTAAAGTATTTCAAATGAAAATTGAAAAAATAAAACTATAAATTAAAAATCAACATTAAGTAAACAAAAAAAAAACGAAACTGTAATCCCACCGGGATAATGCCCTTTCCCGTTGGACTGGGAGGTGTGGCTCCATCCTGTTAGGGCCCCCAATACCCTGGCGCTTCACATGCACATTCCTACCACGTTGCCAATTTTGGGAATTGGGTTTGGAACCACCACCCCCCGGGTTTGCTGGTTAATCCACCCCATCCTGGATGGCCTGTGTTTGGAGCCAGACAGATGTGTCACGCATGTCATTCTGCTGCCCCCCAGCAGGGGCAGCAGTGCAGTGGGTGATTTTACTATCCCTTGGGGATGATACTGCACCGATCTTCTGCGCTCCAGGGCAGGGCTGTACTGCAGTGGTACAGTCCGCTCCCCACTGTGGTGGGGGGCAGTTGTGTGGTGGTTTAGTCCATTGTTCCTTTGTGGGTGTGTCAGAAACCATAGTACTATCATGGGCAGAGAACGATTGGAAAGGTCATCTACCCCCTAGAGAGGTGTGGAAATTGGCATCTTGGACAGAGCATTAGGCGAAAAGACACAAGGCGGGAACAAGGAGTGGCTGTTGTAGCCTTTGTTCTAGGGAATGGTGGCGGTGGCATTATGTCTGTACATGAATGACTACCTGAGAAGTCACTGCAGTGTGTAGCTGAGAAAACACATTGGCTGGGGCACAAAACGTGACGTACAGCAGCGCATTAAACATCCGTGGAGATAAATAATCATTTCTCACAGGTTTGAATAACAATTCCTTCGGCTCTTTTGTTGTTCTCCCTCCTGGTGCATTTGAAATCTATTAAAAACGGTTCTCTATCTGTGCAAAAAGCACTGTGAAGATTTCATTAATGGGCTTCATTTCGGAATATAATGCTTAATTAACATTTCTGCCTCTGCAAGTAAGGAGTAAAATAAGGAAGCTAATTAGGTCAACAAAAGAGATGCACCCATTTAAGGCCACTCATGACGCATAACGTGGAAAACAAAAGTGCGGCACAATGGCTCTCTGTGCGCGATAATTCATGCTGATGTGTTCGTTGGTCCCCTCTTTTTCTAATTAAACTGCACCGAAAGGCTCGCTGGAGCGCCGAGCATGTCGCCCGTCCCCTTGGCCGCGAAGCTGTGAGCGCTGAATGGAGCGGTTACTCAATGGTGCTGTGATCCTATTGGCGTGCTGGAGAAGGCTGCTCCCATTACTGGGGGCCCCCAAATCCCCTGCTTCCTCCCTTTGTCACCGTCCAGTCTCACTCGTCTCTGATGTCACGTGATGCGAGAGAGGGTTGTGTTTTTCTGTGAATGGGGAGGCGAGTGAGAGAGCTGGACACACATGGTAATGGGATAAACAGAGACCCCCACCTGAAAGCTCGGCTCACCCCCCGAACCCTGGACCCTAACCATAACCCTCAGCAGTCAGTGTGTATCAGGAGCGTTTCTAGCTGTTGGTAAAACATTCACATTCCGGAAATTCTATGTTTTGCTTGCGGCCGTGTGTGACGGGAGAGTGGGGAGCGCAGGGCCCACACGGGACTTTCAGGGAGGCGTCTGAAGGAGGCGCCGCTCCACTGTTTGTGTCCAACTTTTCCTGCAGTTTGCAAAACTTGGAGGCTCCAATAGAACAGAGGAAAGATGGGAAAAAAACTTATAATAAGAAAATAAGACGGCTGACACAGACAGACAGACTCACAGACAGACAGACACACACAGACACACAGACAGACACACAGACAGACAGACAGACACACACACACAGACACACACCCACACACATTGACTATCTGCTGTGTGCGTGCGTGAGAGCGCGCGGGCTATTGACTATCTGCTGTGTGCGTGCGTGAGAGCGCGCGGGCTATTGACTATCTGCTGTGTGCGTGTGTGAGAGCGCGCGGGCTATTGACTATCTGCTGTGTGCGTGCGTGAGAGCGCGCGGGCTATTGACTATCTGCTGTGTGCATTTTTTTCTGTCCCTTATTTATGTTCATATATTGGGTATAACTCTAACTGTTGCCATTAGACCTTCTTATCACGTGAATCTCCATGCAGGCCCTTGTACCAGAGCGCGGCTCTACTGAATGAGCTGCATTTAATACTGGGTGGCAGGCGTTCTCCCACGTTCTCAAAGCCACATTTTTAACCTACCCACCCCCTGCCCGACCTGGAGACCTTGAGAAGAATATTTGGGTCACCAAGGGTTTGCTGCCTGGTCCCGGATGTCCGTGTGGGTCTGAAGGTGTCGGCTGTTGTACCCTTGAGGGAGATCCGCAGCCTGATCTTGTGCTGTGAAACATCCAGCTCCGTGAGGAATGTTTAAGTCTGTAGGCTGTGCAAGACATTTTCAATAAAAAACTATGTGCCAATCGATCATCGCAGCATTCGAGCTCTGAGCTGCGTGTGTTTATTCAAAGTCTTTTTTCTTAGCATGGGGGAGGGGCTTAATCTGGTTGGCCACACAGCAGCTCATGGTGACCCCCGCCTCCACCCTGCCGCGCAAGATCTGACTCCCCCCACTGCCACCATTGGGAGAGCGCCAATTTTCAGCCGCGGGGAAGGCATGGCGCTATCAGATGGGGAGAGGCGCTGGAACCCCCCCCAGAGACAGGAAATAGGGTCTCGTGGGCCCCCCCCAGCTCGCTGTCACCTTGGTAAGATTGAAATCTCATTTTCGCCGGTGACTGCCAGGGACGGGGTTATATATAGGATCCAAACTTTTCATTTCAGACTCTATCTTTAGTCAGCTGGAAGGCGGTCCAAGCCGGCAAGCTCGGATCATGGCGGAGAGGGGGTCTCTGCTTTCCGTGTGAGGAATGCAGAGGCGGCCCCCGGGATAAGATGCGTCCCGGCCCACTTCTGTGTGACCCCGGCCCCCAAAATCCTTTCCCCTAGCTGGTTCACTCCACGATCAGTGGGCTGAGCTGGGAGGTGTCATAATTCAGCTGCATCGCGTCTGGGCTGACGACCCAAACAGGCCCCCCCACCCCGTACGTCTATAGCTGGCTGACAGCTTGTTTAGTTAATGTGATATAGCAATACTTTTCTTCTTCTTCCTTTATTTTTATTATTATTTATTTCATTTGCCCATGGTTGGTCTGAATGAGGACAGATGACCCGGGCTTTTCCAAAGACCGACATTCAATATTTTGAAAAGCTGGTGCGTAGCTGAATGTTAAGTACCGTGACTCTGGCTGAATGCACATCCCATAAAAATAAAGGTCTAAGAGTCCTACTGTGCATGTGGCTTGAAAGCAGCCCATCAGAGCCACAAGAAGCATGAAAGTAAGAGCAGAGAGAGGCTTTGGAGGAAGGTCACCTCTGAAGACAGAGGCACGCAGGACGGCCGCCTTCACAGTCCTGTGCCGGTCGCCTGGAGACTTCCCTCCACTGGTGAACCTTCTCAGAACGTCCTGCGAGCATTGGGTGTTTCTGCGGCTCTTGATGCTGGTCTGGTGCCCGGGCTTCGGTTCACATGGATCTCACGGTTGGCTTCATGTTGAAGGGCTACCCTTCATTCCCCCATTTAAGGCCACTCATGAAAAACCTTCTCTGTGGCATGGCTGACGGATAGAGTGAATTACATTTACAGGGATGTCCGATCAGGTATAGTATCGTCCGGTATGGCCCAGTGCAGCATCAAATCAAGGGCAGGTTACTCCAGTCCACCACAGTGTGGCGCCATGGAGAGATGCGAGTCTAAGTTACGATTGATTAATATAATGCTTATTTAACTAACATGATCTAACCATGTGAGACTGGTTGAGAACAATTCTCACTGGAGGAATACTGAGGACCAGCATGCATTCAGCCAATCAGATGGGAGCAGGGAGAGAGAGTACATGAGCTCAGGGGGGAAGCACACATTCGATACCCAGGTTGTAGGTTCGGCCGACAACAACAAAATCCGGCGAGTCATCATGCTCCACAGGAGGATCAACAGTCAACATGACAAGGATAAATGAAAATGATGTATTACCTTCTGCTCATTGTTCACAAGCGCTGCATCAAAAGAAGGGGAAAAGTCTGGATTGAGTTTGAATAAAATAACTAATGATATCAGACAAAACAGGAAGTCCTCATAAGCTTTCTCTACTGTAAATGGAAAGCATTGCAGAGAAATCAAAAGTCTTCTTTCATTACAATTGTCATGTTTTTTTTTCCTGCGTGTTTTTCCTTTCCGTTCTTGTTAAGCAGATTGTTGATCATTTAAAAGGGAATTAAACACTACAAACAGCACCATGTGTGGCCCGACTCTCAGCTTTACATTCCTGCCGCGTCCCCCTGCCAGTCATGCGCCGCCACGGCGGAATCAGGCGAGCCGCTCTGAAGCCCAGCGTCTTAGGATATTAGAGGAGGCTTCTGGGGCCGAGTCACGGAATCCTTACATGAGGTCATTCCAAATTAGAATTTCAGAAGGAGCCTGTCTCACAGAAGAGCCAAGACCACATGTGGTGCTGGTGCCTGACATTTCTATCGTCTCCAACCTTGGAAATGAAGATAAAGAATAATTGATCAGCAGAATATTACCTCAGGATTCGCCGAGTTTGTTGAAGGCCCAGGAGAGGCGATCTCAGGAAGCTTCTGTTTTTCGTGCCCGTCCTTCCCAATGAGGTTTGAAGGACCCTTGTGACTTCTTCAGATGCCGTTTATTGTGCACACTCTCATCCCCACGGACCCGAAAGCCTCTTAAGGTTCTGTGAAGAGTGGCTCTCGTCCAGGTGACCTTTCTCTCGGCCACTGGCTGGATGTCACTGTTAGTCAGGCCTGGTAAAGATGACAGGACGCGGACCAGAATAAAAGCAAGAGTTACAAACCAACTCAACAATAAGTCCACCTGTAGCACTTACTAAGTCAACAATAATAAATAAGTCAATTAAATAATGACTTATTTATCTACTAGATATATCGCTAAGGTAATTCAGGAGAAGTGCATTGTTCAAAAGTACAATACAGGGCTCTTAGGGGATTTGAACCTGTAGCCACGTCCTGAATGCTCCAGGCTGCCTTCCTATGAGCATGCCCAGGGGGGTGTTCCACGAAGCAGGATTTCTCGGTTAGCTAGGTTTAACTTAGCTAGAGGTCATGATTGTCCAGTAGAAATGCTCCTTACCTAAACTCTTATTGGACAATCATGAGTTCTAGCCAAGTTAAACCCAGGTAACAGAGAAATTCTGCTTCACGGAACACCCCCCAGACCTCAAATTGCCCTCTGAACATGCCCGGACCTCAAATTGCCCTCTGAACATGCCCAGACCTGAAATTGCCCTCTGAACATTCTCAGACCTCAAGTTGTCCTCTAAGCATGTCCAGACATTGACTCGTCCTCTGAGCATGCCCAGACCTTGAGTCTTCTGCTGAGCACGCCCAGACCTCAAATTTCCCTTTGACCATGCCCAGATCTTGAGTTGTCCTCTGAACATGCCCAGACCCCGAGTCGTCCTCGGAGCATGCGCAGACCTTGAGTTGTCCTCTGAACATGCCCAGACCCCGAGTCGTCCTCTGAGCATGCGCAGACCTTGAGCTGCCCTCTGAACATGCCCAGACCTTGAGTTGTCCTCTGAACATGCCCAGACCCCGAGTCATCCTCTGAGCATACGCAGACCTTGAGTCATCTGCTGAGCACGCCCAGACCTCAAGCTGTGCTCAGAGCGTGCCCAGACAGTCCATGAGGTTTCAGCACAAGTTCAGTCACGTCCATATCTTCCACTTTCCTGAGTCCCGCTTGACTCAAGGCCTCCTCTCTTTTCTCCCCTCCTTTGTTGTCTCGCTTTATGATCACCGTGCCGACCACCCGGACAGCTTTCCCCGCCACCCTGCCGTTCATGTGGCACATTTCTGTTATGGCAGGAGGCCGGCTCAGTAGCAGCCAGTCCTCCGGATGACTTTAGAACAGGGGGGCAGTTGTGGGGGGGGCTATTAAAGGATATCGTTTGGCTCTGAGAGGCAGCGTGATTTGCGCACAAGCTGCCTGGGCGGGAACGACCTTGAGAAGAAACCCGACGGGCCCCTGAGGGTCAGCCTGTCTAGAAGGCCGAGATGTTCCCTGGGCTGACAGGAGCCGAAAGCTCTCATGACTGACACACTGGGCCCCGCCTATCTCGAAATCGGGCTGTCGCCATTTGAAAAAATGGGGAGGGGGGGCACGCTGGAACTTTCAGAGATCATCAGCGACGTCTCCACCAAACCGCTCGGCTGGAAACTACACTGACTGTCAGCTCTTTATTTGCGGCGCTTGACAGCTGACACGGCGTGCCGCGGACACGCGGGGATAAGTGTGTAATGATGATCATTTCTGCAGCACTTTTCCACTTCCTGTTCTCAGGGAGGGACGCTTATTGAAAATGTCATAAATTGGTAGCCTGCGCGCGCCGGCCTCCCAGCGCGGGGGAGTGTGGCCGAGCGTGCGGATCTCCTCCAGGCGGGGGCTGCGGCGGGGTGGCCAACAGCGATTGGACACGACGCTTCTCCAGCTCATAATTGTCTAAGATTAAAAAATGTGACAGGTTGTGCACTCGGAAACGGCACCGTCCTGCTCCGTTGTCATGGCGGGGCAAAGGGCACCAGGTGGTTAGTCAACGCGCTATAATTCTTTTCCCCAAAGAGACCCCGAGGCGACTGCCAAACGGTGCTGGGTAATGGTGAACAGAGCGAGTCAGGACTATCTTTACGGGCCTACATCTTCCTTGACAGTTGCGTGTTGCAAGCAGGAGCTAGACAAGGCCGACCCCAGAGATCCTTCCAGTGTTTGTGTCCCAAAACCACTAAAACAAAAAGGTTAGATTTTGTCAAGCCAACGGTGTGTTTCCAACACCAGCGCAGCATGCGCCCCGGAGCACACCGCACAGACAAATGACGGTGTCAGTGTCACGCCGTCAAGTCACGGCACTCGGATTTGCTGTCAGGCGCTTCCCCAGAAGCCGTGATCCCGAGTTCCCCGGCATGCAAGTGGCTTGCAGGCACTCAACCAATTAGGGCGACGGCCAAAGTTTCCCAACTAATCAGATTGGTTAAGCTTTCGTCCCTTGACTTCAACGGGGCCCCAATGTGGGCTGATCGGCCTCGGGCTGTTTTGTGTTCTCCTGGACCGTCGGGCTCCTGCCGTTCTTCCATTCCTGATGAACAACAGGGCCGGTTTTTGGGGGAAGCAAACAGTGACAGTCAAAAAGGAATGTATCTGCTGGACAGAGGATTCGGAGTCTTTTACCAAAAGTTTTTCACCCTTCTAAATGTTTGATTTCAAGGTTCCTGTGCCAAAAACCAACCCAGATTCAGCAGAGGAGCACGTTCCCCTAAAACGGTTTGTTCCGATTCATGAGGCAGCAGCGACGGAAGAAGGGGGTTATGCCTCAAAAAATCGATCCACCTTTGATTCACATGTCCCCTGGGACCTCGCTCAGAGCCTTTGCACAATTGAAATGGAGATGAAAGAAGCTTTGAAATATCTTTAGACTCATGATGCTATGCACTCAAGTACATTCCCATACACTGTCAATAATTTATCTGTGTTATAAAAAAAATGTCTGCGCTGAATATTTTATTGGAGGTTTTAGTGTTTACATTGATACCCGAGAAGATAAGATGCCCCTGCTTGCACTGCATCAGTAAAGCAGAATATTGCCGGTTTGACTCTCGTTCTGGTCGCCATCTTGTCACACCTAGGTTTAGCACATCAAGGAGTCTAACAGACTAAAACAATGCTAGTTCAATGTGCATCACACACAATAGCCGTCGTCGGTTATTTCAGTACTAAAGTGGAAGGCAGCGGCCTCTAGTGTAGTGGAGGTGTCATGAGCAAAAGAGGCTCCACAACACGCTGCAATGAGACTGACAACCAGACTGTCGAGGCATTTGAGCAGAGAAGGTGACGCGCAAACGGTGAAACCTGCTTCACAAATGTCTGGAATAGCTACTGTGTGTGGGAGTCTGCATCATCAATGCAATGTTTACCTACCGACGGCTTGCTTTCAAACGTCAGTGATGAAAATGCAACCTTTTCCAAAGTTAACGGTTGAAAATTATGGAGATTAGATGGAGACTGGTTTATCTGAGGCTGTTTGTCGCACCTGTTCATGGCTGAAATGTTACCAGATCTGACTTTCGTGGTTTGTAAACCTTTAGCATTTTTTTGTGTTCTGTTAAAAGACTACAAGAAAAGAAAATCAAATGGCTTGTTTCCGATTAATAAATTACTATATGTGTCCTCCCAGCTGTATCACCTCAGCTGATATAATAATTTAAATAATTTAAAGGTTGTTTACATGTAACAATTGAAACAACAGAATGTGTCACGTGACTTTCCTGCGGAAATGTGCCACGGATCCTTGAGGTCTCCGAACCCTGCGTCGCTTTATTGAAAGCGGGACACATTTGGCGGCGGGGCGAGTGCGTCAGCAGGTTTGCTTTTTGCGGAGGGGTGGGCAGATGGAGATGGAGGGAGGAGAAGGGTGGTACTGCTGCATCCATGCGCGTCACGTTTTCCTGCTGTCTGCCACGCAGCCCTGAGATGCCGCTCATCCCGCGAGGACCCTGCAGGCTCTCCTTCAGGCCGCGTTGCCACGGCGAGGACTCACCGCGCCACTGACAGCTGTGATGTGGTGTCATACTTCATGTAAATGGGATATGACGCCGTCTTGGGGCCCAGCTTGAAGTCATCACTGAACCCAGAGAGTCCTGAAAGGTCCTCCCAAGTAACTGGCAGGGTGGATGGCACACGCCTCGTCTGACTCAAGTAGGGAGGTGGCTACAGAGGCTCGTCAGGCAGCGCAGTGATTAAGGACGCCGAGCAGAAATCGCGTTCCCAGGAGGGCTGCTTCTGTTGTACCCTCGAAAAGGTACTTAACCTAAATATCCAGCTGAAAAATGGGCAAACACTGTGAACCCTTCGAGATGAGATTGTCAGCTAAGGCACTACCGCTCTGGAAAAAATTAAGAGACCAGCATATTTTAAAAAAAAAATCTGTATTTTAAAATCCTGGTTTAATATTGGTTCTGCTGACCTTAGGTGACCTTCAGAAAGAAAGGGCTACATTAAGTGGTGTGAAGTGCACTGCTAAGACAATTCATAACAGGCTCCTAGAAGCAGGGCTGAAGACCCATAAATCAAGGAAGATGCCCTCCTCAGTGAGAAGCAGGGAAGAGCCAGACTGGAGTTTGCAAAAAAATAAATGCATTTTACACAGGCGCATACCCATAAATTGAGAAATGAGTGAAACTGATCATTTTGCTGTGGTCTTTTATTTTTTTCCAGAGCTGTACATGTAACTGTGACATAAAATGGTTCAGGATGCAGTCGGAAGTGGACGGTTGCTGATTCGAGTCTCTGCAGGGGTCCGGCAGTATCTTTGGCTTACATGCTGGAAAGAAACTGGGAGGCCTTCCCTGGCCTCTGCAGCCCCTCTCTTGTTTGTTGTGTGTATTTTCCTTTTTGTCTTTTATTTTGTATTCCTCTGTAGTAAAATATAAGACACCCAGATTCAAAGTAGGGGAAGTCTAAATATAAAATTATCAGAAGAAAGGGAGAAGATCATGATAAATTTCATCCATCCGTTTTCCATAACTGCTTGTCCTGCACTGGGTTGTGGTGAACCTGGATCCTCCCCCAGGACGACGGGGCAGAGGATCCTGAAAGTCAGTCCATCTCAGGACATGCACACTATTTAGACAATTTAGAGGCACCAATTCATCTGAACTACTTTTGGACAACAGGAGAAACCAGAGGAATGTGGAGGTAACCAGAGCATGTGGAGGAAACCCACATGAAGTCCAGGAGGACGTAGACGGGCAGAAAAGCGAGTCCGCGGCTCTGGAGGCGTGATACCACAGCCCTGCCCTCATGATAAATTTGCAGCTCTAAGGGAAAAAGAAAGAATTAGGAATCTTCGAATAGGTTTCGGGGAGTTGGGGTGGGGATACCCTAAACCCAAGTGGCCCCCACATGTGGGACATACTTATTCAAGGTGACACTTCTCACATCTCCCCCTGGGCATGGTCTGCCGCTCTCCGGAGAGCACCCTCACACTCTCCACATGCATTGACATTTAGCAGTTCCACTTAGCTGACAGTTTCATCTAAAGATTTTGTTCTAGATGGCTTCAGCTCACGTCCACGGCCAGATATCCCTATCGGACCGGCTGTGGCAGAGTACCGCACTCCAGTGAATGCTGATGCCACTCCTACTGGTCACATGTCTGGCCTCAGATATTTGCTTGCTGTGAAATATGGACTCACTGGGGTACCTCGATCTTTTGATCAGAGGAATGGTGAGGTGTAAGGAATTTCACCAGTACAGGCTCCAACTGCATAACTTTGGGCACTGGACGGCCTCGTGTTTGACGAGCACACTCTTTGTCTTTTTCTCTCCTGTCTTAAACGAAACTAAGTTTGCAGGCAAATTCCCAGAAAGAGGCAGTTAGGTTTGATGGTTTTAAAAAAAAAAATCTTCTCATCCTTGGCTCTTTAGCAGTTCGGTCTGCTCCCAGTTACAAAGAGCACGTCTCCATCACACAGCCTTTGTAAATGTCTGTCTGCTGATTGTGTGTTTTTTGGGGCCCTTTTGATATTTCCTGGAGTATGGCCCATCTGGGTAGATTAAATTAGGTGTCTAGCCTCGCTTTAAGTCCTCAGTTTTGCAGAGGATCATCCGTGTGTGTGTGCGTGCCTGTGATACAGACAGAGAATGCTGTGTGTACGAATTTAGGAGATGCTGCGTATTTCAGAGATTTTCTGGATGGCTGTGGCATGTCGTGTACAAGTGTATGTGTGTGACAGATGTTTCTGGAAGGCTGTGTTTTTTGCTGTGCTCCGTGTGACCTGTCAGGCAGGGACTGGGACATCACCAGCTCAGCGGTGTGATCGCCCCCCCCCCCCAGGAGGCTGGCTGTAGCAGTCTCGCCCCAACCACTACGCTCCCGTTCCACGTGTCTGCTCTTGTTGGTTAGCGGGGGGTGCTGTCCTGTGTCCCCCCCCCCTCCCCATTTGAGACCTGCCCATTTAGGACTGCCAGTGCTTCCAGTGTCACCATCGGTATTTCAGATCCGATATATCCACAGGGATTAAGACCCCAGGAATTTTATGTGTGTTTTGCCCTCCATTGGACATAAAAGCAGCCATTAACCAATGCAGATCTTTGCTGTGGACCCCCCCCTACACCTGCTCCTCTGACCCAGCTCCGCGCGGGGCCACCCGGCCGGCTTCCTGTCGCAAGCGACTGACACACACGCGATTCGGGAAGCCATGGTGGATTATCGGCCGGCCGAGTGTGCCCTAACAGACGGGCAGCACAGGTCCTCTTTGAGATATGAACTATAAAGGCAAAATGTCAGACGCAACTCCGTTTAAAGGGTGGCTGTGAACAGGAAGATGCGGAGGAGCTGCTGCACTGATACCAGACCAGCCTAAAACACAGGCAAGTACAGCTGGGGGAATATCATTCAGTCATAGTAGCTAGGATGATAATAACAATAAAAATAACAATAAAAAACAATAATAACACAGCATGCAGTGTTACGGCCCCTCAGCTCACCTTACCTCCCCCCCTGAGTTTCCAAGTGACCCCTGCACCACTCCCCCCATGCCACAGAGCCCCCGCATCTAACAAAGCGAGTGGACGCCTTCCTCGTCCCCGACAGAAACAGCCATGAGCATCTCAGCTCAGCAGATCGATAGCGCTGTTGTCCTGGTATCGCCATAGCAACTGCCATCCCCATCATGAAAAACCCACGTCCCTCATCACACGCTCAGAACGCTGAACGGACCTAAGCGCGTCACCGTGAAACTCGCTTCCTGGGCACAGCAGAGTACACCCTCCCCAGTCTGTGAGGGGTAGCGGGATTGGCTGGTTGAGGCCCTCAGGTACGCGCACACACGCTGACACCAGAGACGCGGGGTGACACGCCACGGTGCCCCCAGCTTTTCAGACATGCCACTTCACTGCCACGCCTCTGCAGTCGGTCCTGGGGCAGGTGGCAGAGATCAAACGGAGCAGATGTTCGGGCAGGGGGAGACCTGGCTCCTTGCTGTGGAGACCTGGGACGTCCAAATCGGGGGGAGGAGCCCCCGCCTCTCCCGGCAGAGGAACGGCGCCAATAAAAGGTGGTTATTCGGTTCAGCGAGCGTGTCACCAAGACGTCCCTACTGTTGACTTGACAACCACTGTTACCGGGGCATGTGAGAGTGTGCAGGGTTGGGGGTGAGGGGGGGCTGGGCAACATCTCAGTACATCCTGTCAAGCTCCGCACACTCTTCAGCGCATGCGATTCATCCATGACGCGGAGCACGCCGGCGTTCCACGGGTTCAGCCTGGCTACGGCCCGCTTCAGCACCACGCTCTGACGCGGCTTGATGTTCCCACTCCTACGGTAAACAGCAGGTGGCTGCCCAGGCATTAACCTAACTACTGGAGTGACGACAACTCGCTGACACTGCCGTTCATCCTCTTGTGCCCCAAACATGCCAGAAAAATGCCAGGGAAATGTTCTGCTGGCCGCCTGGAGGCTACAAAGCCGTGCCCCAAGCGGCGCTCTGCAGCGCGCAGATAACAAACTCCAGAGCCCCCGCGAACGTGGACCTGTCCTGGCCGTCCACAGTCGGACTCGCCCCCAGAGCGGAGGAGGCGTGGCTGCGGCCCGAGCCACCCCCCCCCGCCAACTCCATGCACCAACATGCCTGCTGGATGCTTCCTGCTACATGGCGGAGAAGCTGTCCAGGCCTTAAAGGAATGGGGACGTGACTGGGAACATGCCGAAGCCAGAGCGAGCGGCCGCAGCCAGACGCACAGAGCCAACATGCAGAAACACAGCCTTCATGGCCTGCAAAGGGGACTCTGTCCTTCGGGTCTCTGGGCAAGTCAGGGTGCTTGGTTCAGTCCCCAAGCTTACGGAGGCAGCCGGATTCAGGGGTTCAGCTGAGGAACGGCAGAGGTGCCGGAACACGGAAATGTGGTATTGCTTCACGCGCTAATGGCTGACGCTCGGCCGACTCTGTGTACAGACGGTCCTGGAGTGATATCGCTGCGTGGGCGGCAGTGAGGGCGGATTCCTGACATACATCAGTGGCTCCTTTATGCCATGACCCGTCGCTTACGCTCCACTTTATCCCGGCCGTTTTCTTCCGCTTCGCGCTCCAATAGGAGCAGCGGTCTCAGGAGAGCATCAAATTCCATGGCTGGGTTCTGCTTTTCTGCAGAGACTGACCTGCCAGAAGCGGGCAATTTATAAAGGGGGGGGAGATAAAACCCACCTGCCAAGCCAGGAGGTGAAAGTAAGGCCGGGATACCAAACTGAACTATTTCTCTTCCTTGATAACTCAGTCCTGTCAAGAGACCTGCAGGCACAGATTGTGTTGAAAAGCCGTAAAAACGCAGCAATCTTGCATGTCAAGGAGAGGCTGTTTTGTTGCGTTTCTCTGTCAGCTCTTCAAACAAATCGCTTTGTGCACACCTACAGATCAGTGTCTCGTTCAAAGTCAGTGCTACAGGAATGTGTTCAAGGGATCTGACTTTTTCCTTTTCGGAAGAATCGAATCTTTTGGACAGTGAAATAATTATGATCTCACATCTATTGACTATGAGAGTGAGAAAGTCCCTTAAATGAAGGCCAAAGCAAAGCTGCGGCAGCTGGTCCGTCCTCATGGCTGGACAGACAGACCCACCTTTCCCAAGAAGTCCTTGGTGAGCATATGGTCATACATGGTCCAGCTTGATGGTGTCTGCAGTTCCTGAATTGCGGAGCACAACGTCAACATAGATGCCACATGGCTGAGTCCGAGTACGGCTGGCGCTCTGGGGGAGTCTGGGCTCCGGTCCTGAAGTCGGTTAACTCCCATCTGGGAGGAGAGTGATACTGTGCAGTGGAGCCGGCTGGAAGGTGTCCCCCCAACCCCCGCTTGCCTGCCTTTGGGGGGGGGGGGGGGCGGGGGGCTCTTCAGGCATTCTGTGTTGAATGATTGGCTGCCTAAGTGCTGTGAGGACAGGAGCGCTACTGATAAGTGAGAGCATTTATGGGAAGGAGTGCAGCTCACCAGCACAAATGGGCTCTTACTCAATAAGCCAGAGTCAGTCAGGCGGAGAAAACACTGGAACGAAAGACTTTCAGGTATCCTAACACCATATAAAATGTCTACCATTCTTCTCTGGCTTAAGCTCTATAAGATTCAGAGTCACAGATTATATACTGACGTCCTTCTTTTCTCCAAAAATGAAGAAGGATACTGCTATCCTATCCGCACCACTCAGCCGAGCCAGCCTGCACACTCACCACCGTCCTCTGGGTTTCCAGAAATTTCCATGAGCCTGTTCTCACCTGCAGGATGGCCTTCCTCATCTCTGAGGCTTTGCGGCCACGTCCTGTCAAGTCCCGTCAATGGTCTGACAGAGTCACAGTCCACTGCGATCAGCCGGCGATGTCTGCGCGCTCGAGGGTGTCATCAGGTCTGGGGCCCGTTAGCAAGCAGGCCTTCCAAACGCTTATACATTATTTATTGCTCCCTTCAATTTCAAATGTAATTAAATGGAAGAGCTGTTTAACTAAGGCATCGGCCAGACAGACAGAGACACAGTGTGAGTACAAGTTAGCTTTCCATGAAACACACCGGAAATAAACTTTATACAACATCACCCCCCCCAGCCGTGGGCGCGGGGGCGGGGGGGAGCGGCCCCGGCCCTCCCGCGCGCGGCCCAAGGC
>JAODKC010000053.1:10904413-10920181 GCA_026777985.1 Mormyrops attenuatus | reverse complement strand
TTGCACACTTTATTTTGCACATTGCAATTTAGTTTTGTACTGTGTACAGTATTGTGTCTTTTGTATATTTACAGTGATGTCACTTTTTGTGTGCTGCTGTAACTTTTGGAATTTTCTTTGGGATCAAAAAAGTACTACTACTACTACACAGACACACACACACAGACACATACATGTGAGTGGCTGAGGATTGAACAAGGTGAACAAGTGTGAGGGTAAGCAGTGTAGTCTCACAAAAGATGGTAGGGTCTACTTAGCCGATGGATGAGTCAGTGTTGGGGGGTTGATACTTAACTGGATAAGTCAGTCCGGAGTGTTTGTGGATACTGGGCCTTAGTGGCCAACGCTACTATTCCCTGCTAGGGCCAGTGTGGGCCAGCAGCTGGAGGAACGAGGCTACAATGGGACGAGCAGCCATGCCATCAATCAGCCGTCTGACCGATCCCAACAGACAGTGATCCGGCAGCCCGTGGGAAGCGGATCTGGCCAGCGGGGGCTGGGGGCTCTGAAGCCCCCCCATCTTTAACAAAAAACACTCACTGCAGTAAGGAACAAAAATCAACAGCCGACAGCGTGTTCAGAAAGCTTTACAGTATTACATTTTATTTGTATGATTGATCTCGCTGGACCAATAACACATCGAAGAGTCTCAGAAATGACTGTTTTGAGATTACATTAAATTGCACTTAATTGCACTCTAAACAGCAATGGGTATAGAAAACAACATAATAAACGGGGAGATGCTGGTTGGGAACAAATAAATCTCAGAATAAATTAAGATGACTCTGTAACTTTGTTACAAACAGGACTGACACATTATTGGGTTACGGTTGAGTCGTTTCCCACGTGGACCGAGACTCTCAGAAAGATGGAGGACCTACGAAGCAAAACAGCATTTTTTTCTCTGATTTTCAGGAAGGAAAAAAATAACATCATTACCAAGTTCCCTTCAAAACCAAATAGAAAAGAAAATACCAAAGAAGTTTATAAGCGACATAATCCGCACAGGATAGCTATGAACAAGACAAATGGTTCGTCGTTCAAATTCTGCTCACCGCCATACGTGTAGGAGCCCCTTTCACGCAGGGCCCTCCAGCCTGTGAAGATCTCAACACCTTCGCAATTGATGACAATGGTGACGATGAAGATTGCGGGGGGTAAACATGCATCGGCTGAGTGACGTGTGTCCTGTTGGCCCACTGTTGAAAACGGGGCGCCCAGCTCAAGACACATGATGAATACTGCCCCCTACTGCTACCTGCCTGCCTCTGTTACAGTCTATGGGCCGCAGGCTTCACTAAGAAACAGAACGATTGTGTAACGCCTTTAACTCCTCCCACAGTCCTGTCGGCCTGGGATGCTCCAAACAGGACCCCGTGAGACAGGTCCATTTCCCTGTGCCCCCCCCAGTCACGGATGCCGGATGTGACATGTGGCTGGGGGGGGCGCGGTGAGTCACAGATGCGTACCCGCCGGGCGGGATCTGCCAGCGCTCGGCAGTGTGGCAGTGAGCATAGAGACTTACTGGCTTCATACACTACAGCACTTATAGTGCACTGTTACACACAACACAGAGGACTGTTCCTGAAGGGGATTCGCACAGAGAGGGAACAGAGCAAAATGCACATTGTCACGTCTCGAGAATGAGCGTAGATGGCCATTACACAGTTTAGGCATGCAAACAACAAAAGTGTCTCTCCTTCACCTTCACACTCCTGCCATCCCTCCCTCCCTCCCTCTCTCCATGACCAATGGCACCTCTAACATTCCCATGGCAACCAGAGGGAAACAAAGCACTTCCGTGGAGCGCCGCAAGTTTTCCATGTTTTTTTTGTTTGTTTTTTGTGCACATTCTTATAAGTCAATTCCAAAATGAAACAAGCAAAGAAAACGTCTGTTTTCTGCAAAATGGCCCCGTCAGTACACACTGAATGATCTCCTTGCCCCCCCCCCCATGTGACGGTCTATACACAGAGAGCCTTTGCTCCCGAAACTCGCAGGCTGCATTGCCTGGACTGCACAGATACGGGGCACTGAGGTGGGGATCAGTGGCACTTACTGGTCCCAACGTGTAGCCTACTTCCTGTGGCAGTCGCTGGAAGCTGCTCAGAGAAGCAGGCCAGTGTGGCTAACAGCTACTGGTCGGCTCCGTCAGCGGAAGACCAGTAACACCTCCACCCATTGGGCGCCATAAAAATAGCTAAATACTGTACAATGTGGGAGTGCTGCTGTGACACTCAATCCGACGGTCCGATAGGTATATAAAAATATTCTAAGCAATACAATTCAACAGCTGAAAATAAGCAAAAAACAAACAAAAGAAATCATAATTCTCAGTCTGTACACACAGCACAATATTTTATAAAGATTATTTACAAGTATTTCCCTGTGGGTAAATTCACACTTATAAGAAAAACATTGCAGTTTGTAATATGTGTTGCCTTTTCTGCATAAAGCTAAGCCTGCATCTCCTGCACACCCTTGGCACGCTGGTGTAACCTCGAATAAGCTCTGCCCCACCCATGGTGTTACTGTCTGCTGGTTTCAGAGTATCGAAGGGCCAATTCTCAGCCCCCCACCCCCAGAGGCCCCGCCCACCACTTCATCGCATGAACAGACGCTTGCTTTTCTGAACACACCACAACATGAGAATATATGTGAAAGCTGGAGCTCACATGAAATACATATGCAACTGATCATGTGTCCTAGATACTGAAATGGCAATGCTAATGGTTAGCATTAAAAAATGGTAAGATATTTGAAGTATTTGGCTGCTCTGCGAAGCTCTCCGAGATCCCTATTGATTCTGGACAGCTGTGGAACTGGTGAGTTTCTCTAATCTGACAAAACGTAGGAAAAAACCAATCGTTTCCGAAATAATCAGAAATACTTTCGTCTAAACAAACAGTGGAACCGGCACGCGTGAGTCCTGCACACACAAACGCAAAATGCTTTGAAATGTTTCAATTCTCTTTGTCCAGACAGCAATTTCTCTGAGGGAAAACCATTTACTCCCTACAATTTAATCAGAGGCAGTGGCTTGGTGCTACCAAACGCCAAAAACATTTGATAAGCTCCTACGTATATTTTATTCCCCATGACAGTTATTTAAAACCCTGATAAATAAATCATATTCCTATAAATTTTAGTTGCAACTATTCAGCTCCACATCCAACATCAGCGATCTGTACACCAGAATTAGGAGTGAGTACTTAGGAAAAATGTTGAATAGCAGTACACTTGTAGAAAGTACCATCGATTGTTTATTTAAATTTTTGTTAACATTACCATAAATTTTAATAGACTAAAATATTTAAAATTTATGAAGAGTAAAAACAGGAAAATGTGTGACAGGAAAATCTGTTTGTTTTTACTTTTTAGCGTATAAACACTAAGTACAGTAATTACCTTTTTGGAGATTAATATCGAATGTAGGAGTAGGTGGGAATTCATACAAAAACCCGCTACGGATCCTTTTTGGGGTGAAAAGGCTTTTCTGAGACTCTGCCGGATACGACGGCCTGTTCTTTACTTCTCTACCACTGGCCGGCTCTGTTCCTGCCCCATGATACCGATACAAGCCCACTGACGCGCTGGGCCACAGGCCCTGGCCACCGCTGACAGCATCCTTCGACAACGGCCAGTAGGATGAAGGGACTGCAGTGGTCCCCAGCATTTGCCTGGGTCTGGAGAGCGAGACTACTGGCTTTATAATCGTTATTTTTTTTTATAAGCAAAGGTCAACCATTGGGAATGAGCACAAACAGCTGATTATAGACACCATCTCGTAACAAAAATCAATAAGCTTTATACGCATCAGTCTGCATGAGTGCCGTGATATGTGTACGTAAACCTTTTCTATTTTATTCTTTACTTCTCTTTTTAAGCAGATCACCAGGGTCATTCGCAAAGACGCCTCACTTGTACAAATTGTTTGCTCCTTATCCGGGAGAGTGTCCGCGCAGTTCGATAGAGGCTGCGCTCCGGACAGAAATGTGTGTATCGTGGGCTTGAGTCCAGAGCGGCCGGTTGTTCTCTATGTCCAGTCCGTCGCGGCTACGGCCCAAGGCACACGGAGAACACTCCGAGCCGTGAGCGGTCTCTTTGGCAACCGGTAACAGTTTGTTACCTCCTCCCGATCTCACTTTGCCTAAGGAACTGGATGTTGTTGGCGCTGTCGGCCAGTTCGGGGTACTGCTCCACGGACAGTATGTAATAGCCGTCGTAGCCCAGCACCTTCCCGCTGCTCAGCAGCTGCCTCTTCTCCCCCTCGGTCCACAACCGCGCGCCCTCCTCGCCATCCCGCACGCGCCGTTGCTCCCGCGCCCACGCAGCTGCCAGTGCCCTCTGCCGGGCCTGCTCCAGCACGCGGGCCTTCTCCTCGTCCAGCGTGACGCCATAGCGGACGTGCAGCGCCAGGGCGCCGAATTGCAGCTCCACGTCCACGAACCTGCGAGTCCTGCCATTGACCACGGTGGTGGACTGTGACACGGTGACATTGACGCCGTTCTCCAGCGACTTGCGCCCGCTGGTTAGCCGCAGCGCCCCAAGGTCACTCTCTGGCAAGGTGGTCTTGATGAAGTAGTGGGTATCCCGGCCCTCCACCGTGTAGTGCAGGTTCTCCAGGTAGAAGGCGTTGTTAAGCACTGCTGCCACTTTGATGCAGTCCTCGTTGGCGATGTTGAGCGCGTTGGTGGTCACCAGGCCCTGACTGATTGCCAGCATCACCCCTTTGCCGATTAGGGACTTGACCGTGGCAAACCACAGCCAGGGCTTTTCCCGGCTGGACCGTCGACGGCTCATCTGGATCTCCGGAAGCCTTTCAAAGGACAGGAATGCCTTGGCCTGCCGGATCACTTCCTGCTGGACCCCTGAGATGGTCTGCGGAAGGGAGCAGAGTAGCCATGTGAAAAACAGTAGAGACTGACCGAGGCGTGCCAGGTGAAGTGGGAGATGGTGATTAGTGTCCAGACGGGCTAAATAATGGCAACACAAGTGTACTATCTAACACTGGCATCGGGATACAAAGAGAAGGGAAAAAATACACACATAACACATATCTAGGCCAAGAGAACATATTTAGTGTACAATGATCAGCAAAGAGTACTTTCATTTAAAAATGTGGCGGCCTTTTAGATCGAGAACAAGTGAGCTTTCCATCGATTTCATAATTTGCTATTTGATAGCAGCCAGATTATCATTATCAAACAATGCGTTCATTTGCATTTCAAATACATGAAAAAGATCCAGTGCTGGAGAATAATTGGCCATTTTACTGGCCCAGCAAAGCCATGAAAAATCTAGTGTTTATTCTTAGAAAAACCTACAGGCTGAAATTTACCGAACACTAAGCGCGGGGGCGGTTCATTAGAATTTTATGGGTTTTTAAATTTTTTTTATCAGAAGCCAAAAACAAACGTGTATAAAATGAGATGTTACGTCTGAGAGAACTTACAGGCAGATCATCCCAAAGCTGACTCTTCTTCAGTTCCAAGGAGGGCTGCATGAGGTCAAACTTGGGAATGGGGTAGCCGGGAATCACATTGTGCAGGTGAAATCCAAAAGTCACCAGCCAGGTGTTGATATCTGTCAGGAGTGAGGAAAAATAACTATTTATCACGTGTGACTCTAACAGTGAGAACCCATATGGCTCAAGTCGATACTGACTCACATAAATGGTGACTTGCACTTTTCTGTTTTAAGCAGTTAATTAGATATAGAACGTTACTGATGGAAGCTTTGCTGAAGTGAGGTCATGTGTCCAGCGCCGCTCTCTCACCTGTGACGTACTCCTTTACTTCATGCACCTTGCTCACTGGGTCATTGTTCCGGAACATGTAGAGGTTAAAGGGTGTGGGGTCCCTGCCTACTCGTTTCCACGTCGAGATGTCAGGGGTTGTCCACCGTCCCGTTAAGATGTCATAGTCCCGCTCTCCAAAGTGGAGCAGCTTGGTCAAGGGGTCAAACAAGCCGCCGTGGAAGCCCACTACTAGCTGGAAGTCCGGGTTCGAGTCGAAGTAGACCTCGCCGTACGCCGTATACTGGACCTGCTTCAGGAGGAGCCCATTGCTGCTGAAGACGGCCAGTGGGGTGCCGGTGTTGTCACAAGCGATGTAGAACTCCTCGCCGCTGCTGATCTCCATGGCAAAGAGGTGGCCCTGTAAGTCGTAGTACAGCGAGGTGATCTCCGAGCTGGAGTGGTTATACACGTGGGTGATCCTGGTCGGGTAGTTCAGGTCAGCGTAGAAGAACTGTAGATGCTGGCCAAGACTGGTCCGGGTGGCCACACGCCTGCCTAGCCCGTCATAGCGGTACTGGATGGTCCAGCCGTTGCCCTTGCTGTAGACCCGGACCAGGAGGCCCTTGGAGTTGTACTCGAAGATCTCAGTGCCCCGCTGCCGCAGGAAACCATCCTCATCCATGCGGTACTGAATGTCCCCAAGCCGCGTGATCCGATCG
Source organism: Mormyrops attenuatus (assembly GCA_026777985.1). Taxonomy (NCBI): domain Eukaryota; kingdom Metazoa; phylum Chordata; class Actinopteri; order Osteoglossiformes; family Mormyridae; genus Mormyrops; species Mormyrops attenuatus. The sequence continues at coordinate 10,913,722 of JAODKC010000053.1, read as the reverse complement.
CGAAGGTCATAGCGGAGCGGGAGCAGACGAGCGTAGTTACTCGGGTTCAGCAAGTGAAGGTTTCCGTTGAGGTCATAGTTGTACCTCCACACTATCTTCTCGTTAAGGTACACGGTCTGGAGCTGTCCATCCACGTCATACTCATAGCCGTACTTGGTCGTGTTGGCAAAGGGCCCAATTTTAACCTCTCTCTTGGTTACCCGGCCCATATTGTCGTACTGTATGGTTATCCAGTACATCAGAGATCGGAATATTTCATACTGGATCTCCTTGATCCGGCCATGGGCATCAAAGTGCTTGGTGTAGGTCATGACTGCAGTGGAGATGATCTGGTTGATATCATAGTAGATGACACCAAACTTGCCAAACTGCTCGACCTTTCCAGAAATGTCATCAAATTGGTAGAGGTCGATAGGCAGTGGCGTCTCGTTGATGACACCTTGCATGCTGGTGACGCGGAAGCTGTTGTCGTACGTGTAGTCAAAGCGGGCATTCACCATGCCATCCTCGCTGAAGCGGAAGATCTGCCGGTCGACCAGGGGCCCGATCTGCCGGTAGCGGATGGTACAGATGAATCCCTCGCTCTGCAGGTTCACCGTCTTCAGGACACCTGCTGTCTCGTCGTAAGTAAAGCTAACGCGGGTGCTGTCATACAGAATCTCCGACAGCTTGTTCTGTCTCCGGTACTTGTATAGGACCCTACGGCCCGTGCCCAGGTGGGCCACCTGTAGCAGCTGGCCATCCTCACTGTAGTCCACCACCACGGATGCATTGCTCTCCGGGGGACTGTAGATGTTCCGGTAATAACCGATGGAGCGGATGGTCTGCATGGTGTGCCGGGCTACGCTGGGCATGGTGATGGCTGACAGGTGGTCCTGCAGGTCGTAGTCAAATATGTACTGACGCTGACTGTGAAGCAGCAGGACCATGGACTGGAGGGAGAGAAGGACGGTGGAGATTATGCCAGGAAAGGAGAATGTGACACCGGAACAGCCACCGATACTCAACGTTGGCAACAAAATCCTTTTTTTAACTCAATTATCCTCAACCTGCACATGGCGCGTTTAATGTGCTCAGATGGATAATTCTAAGGCACTCGGCAATTATTAACTTGGACCTCATGGCGTGCCACTACTTATGGCGTAACGCGGGCGGAAATCACAGCCACTTAGCGGAACAGCGGGTTCCCATATTCTCAAAGATGAACTGGATATTATTATAAAATCAAAAGGCAAACGGTTTATTATTACAGAATGTCCCCCTCCCCATTAAAAAAAAAAAGAATGGAGCTGAAATGCAGGAAGGTCAGGGAGTTATCTTTATCGCAGCATGGAGACTCGTATTCTGACGGAGAAGCGGAATAAAACACCGGGAAATAGGCCTGAGGAGAACAGGGGCCGGTGGCGTGCAGCAAGGAAACCCATCCTCGCTGTGGCTCCATGCAAAGCTGCACAACACGGTTTGGGCTTTCATTCCCTGTTTGTTATTTAAGAAGTGAAAGGGGGGGGGACTGGAGGACTTTTATTGGCCTCTCTAAGTGGGTGCCTGCGACACTGGGGACTACCGTTCACCTTGTCAGGCTGACTGCGATGGATTTCACCCCCCATCCCCAGACGCCTGTGTTGCAGATGTGGCCTCGTCAATATCCCTCTTCCTGGTCACGCTACCCGCATCGGTGGCAGCCGACGAGCGGGAGGGGGAAATCTATGCATATTTAATACCTGCGTGGAGACATGTGCGCACACACAGGCACGCTATCGCTCACGTCAGGCGAGACACTGCCCAAATCCTCTGTGGCACCTTTGGGTGTACAGGAGGAAGGCTTGGAGTGTCAGACGTCTAACATGCCCCATGCCGGGTTTGAAGCAGCCCCACTGGGAATGGTGGTCGGTCATTTTCCCCCCGCTGGATGCTGGGAACAGGCCTCAGCTCTGACCCTCATAGCGCCACCACCCCCGGATTATGTTCCGCTTCCCTGCCCAGGCTGGGCTGATGGCTGGCCGATAATTCTGCTTTCATAATCCCTCAGATTCCTGTCAGTCATCTTGACGGTAAACCTAACAAAAGCCATGAGTTATTCTACCGTGGACCCTCAAGGCTGACAGACTGGCTTGACAAGAACAGCCAAATGAACCCACTGCTGTTTATTATTTACTCTTGCAGTTTGTACAGTGCTTTCAGGGCAGCGCTGTGACAATAAAGCCATTTCTGTCCTTTTCATTATGTGGATTTTCGCCCTCTTCAACAAAAGCTCCTTCCTTTGATCAAGGCAGGAAACAATCCCAGCCTTTGTGAGCTTTATATTTTGGTTTCTACACAATCTCATAGCCATAAAACATCTCCGATGTGCTTTCTAATGATGTTCTCCTGTCCTGCATTGTTTTCTCAGGCATCTTTTTCTTCCTAAGTGTTCCATTTCTCTTAAGTATTTCATTTTGTCCTTAAAAAAAGACCAATTTTCAGCCCCCGCATGCTGCAGCGCTGGTATACTCACAGCTCATGGAACCGTGAATAAATTTTCCTCTATGCCACGCTGTTCAATTATACGATACCTTTGCTGTTGTGTGTGTGTGTTTATGTAAAACATCTGCTATATAAAATGTTTAAAAAATGTTTCAGATTTAAATGTAATCAGATAAACAGATCTAAACAGCTAGTAAACAGCTACAATGAAGTTAATCGCAGTCACATGACATACATTAAGGGGTCAAGGGCTGCAAAACACGCTCTGCTGCTGAACACGTCCTACGATGCAGGAGATAACATCTCACCTTCTCCAGGTAGGTGTAGCTCCAGGTCTTGCCGTCAGCGAAGGTGCGGGACACGATGCGCCCCTGGCTGTCGTACTCCACCCTCTCGGTGGTGGGACCCCGCTGGACGCTGGTGACCTGGCCCATGGATGAGTAGTTGAGGTTCACCGACATCAACTTGCTGCTGGGTACCCAGAGAGTTGGGTGGCCAGAGGAGTCATAGACAATCTTCAGAAGGAACTTGCGGTGGTCGTCGTATATTTTCTCCGTCCGCATCGTTCGGTCGTAGTCGACAGACAGGAGGTTCCTGCCGTTCACCTAATTTTTCAGATGGGGGCAGTGGGGAGTAAAAGTGAGAGAGATCCAGCTGAAGCCTTTGATTTGGTATCGATGACAGTCAGACACTTTGTGTTACCCCGAAGCCCCGCCAACCATCCAAGGAAGCCTTTCCAGCATCCAATCCAAGGCCCCCCGGAGAAGCTCGAAAAGAATAAAACAAACAAAGGAGCAGGAGAGCGGCTCGACATGAGCCCCCCTTCAGTGGCAGCTATTCATTTGGAGATGACAGGCTTTAGAGGAGCGGATCCTTTCCTGACCTCAGCCCAATTTATTTCCCATAAATCAGAAGCGATGTCACTCTGCAGATGCAGAGGGAGTACGCTACTGGCCCGGCTTCGCAGCCACCGCGGAAAAAGCACCACAAGGCAGCAGTAATGGCCTCATGTTTCTTTAAAGGAGCTGCCGGCCTCTAAGACACTTCAGCATAATGACTCGGATGAAGCGGCTGATTCAGATTCATCTTCTCCCAGGTGAGAGTGAGTGCTTTTTAAATTCTGAGCAATCATCGCGGCCTAATATTAGGCATGCTAAATGGAAATTCATTACAATCCATCCGGCACTGGGGGCAGGCTGCGGGGCTGAGTACCTGCGGGGGGGTGTGGGTGGGGGTCGTATTTAGCATAAACACGGCAAATTGGAAACAAACCAGCCCGTGCCCCTTGGCGATGCTGAACCGGTCGGCGTCAGGGTCCTTGACGTGGCTTTCCAATTTATGGGAGATGCCGATGGCGACGCGGAACGCGGCAGCGCGATTGAGGAACAGAGCGCTAACAACACGCCGCTGCTAGGCTGGGCTCAGCCGGGGTTCAAGCACATCTAAAGAGGCGAAAAACGCTACCGTTACAGCCGCGCCTACATCCCGGGGTCACACATCCATATTTTTGGTCTAATTGGGGGGCCTTAATTGCCGCTAGCTGTCAGAGAGTGGCCTGCCTTTCCCTGCATACGGAATAACAATCGCCTGGGCAATGTGGCTTCCGCTTGTTTGTGTCTGACAGTTTACTGACCGTCCATAATGAACTCTTCTTATCAACCTGCGGACCGACTAAAGCGGCGCTATAAGCTGCTTGGCGCCCTGGTGGGCTGGAACTGCGGCTCACCCTCAGCTTACGGCCAAAGACTGTCACCCGGCCCCGAGTCTGCTCCTTCCGGAACCGCCACTCCACCAGGTTCTGCCCACTTTCCCCGGGCAGAGACATGTTGCGGCGGGCCACCGTGGGATTGGCTGTGCCGGCCAGGATGTGTGGCTCCGTCTGGTAGTGTGTGTCCATCCCGTTGGCGTAGATCACCCTCAGCGAGTTGTCATAACCCACCTGGTAGCTGTTCCTAAGCTGGTCTGCGGGGGGGCACACACAGGAAAGGAGGAGTTAACAGCAGGTACGCATTCACTCCTCTTTTACCACAGAGGTTTTCTTTGTGCAAAACAGATGAGGAGAGATTTCCTAGCAGCCTTGCTAAAGGGCAAGGTGGAAGTGCAGAGAGCTCCCGGGCACAGAGCCAAGGTCGGCATCTTTTTCATGCTCATGACAGGAGCCACAAAACATGCACAGGGTAACAAAAGCTTACAGAGCTTTTTCTTCCCGTCGTCAAACCCGCCTTTGATGGGCGCCTCGCCTGGCAGCCCTGAATTCGCAGCGGCGATGTCGACACCTGAGGTGGCTTACAGCTAATCGGTGTTCCTCCCTCGCCTTCCCCAGCCCCCAGCCACCCGCCTGATGGCTCCTCGCTCCGCTTTCGTCGCCCGTTATGAACTGCCAGCCCGTCCGATTGTTTGGGGGGGGCACGTATAATTACCACCAAATTTCTGGCGCCCGATTCTGGAAGACCGGAAGACGCTTCCTATTGTCTGAGGCCATGTCGTGGAGCAAGGAATGAAATTGAGTTCACTGGCTGGGTTGGAGCGAGTTGGGGGGGCAGGTCAAAGTCACTGCTGGCGGCTTTATTGAAACAGAAATGACTTTGGCTTTGCTGAACGACGTGGGCATCAGCGAGGGAGGAACCGGCCACCCCAAATGTGCTCTGAGTGAACCTGCACCGAAGAGAATGTGGCTGCTGGCTGGTGTATGAATGGCTGTGAGCTGTTTCTCTAGCCCCCTGTACACACAATTCCGGGCATTTCCGCTTGACTGAACAAGCAACCGGCCCCACCTTGAACCAGAGTATAGAAGGACTCGATGGAGGAAAGATTAGTTGTGATGCTGACGTCGTCGTCCCTGCCGGACGTTTCGATGTCCACCGTGACTGCCTTCTTCATTTCGCTGTGGAGGCTGGTGACCACGCCGGTGGGGAAGGTGACGTTGGTTAGCCGGCCCTCGCCGTCATAGCTGGGGGACAGAAGTCACCGTTCATGGATTTCAGAGCGACCAAAGGCCACAGCAGCCCAGGGATGGACAACCAAGAGACGAAGGGGATGAAGTGGGGAAAAAAAACACAGGAAAGCTAGATCTCCGTGGTGGCTCTGCTGGATACCAACTCAGTTTTGGAGATAAGAAACACTGAACAGAAATGGGCCCTGGATCTGACTCCATCTCATCAAGTGCTGCTCTCACTTCTCCACTCACAGGATGGACAACTTAGCGCTTTTGGCACAGGGAAGCTTCTTTGTGGCAAGCGCTCTGCCGTGGAACACGAGCCGCTTAACGCATGCAATACGACTTTATTTAACATCTTAGTGCATGACAGAAAATGTGACGTTTTGGGATTTAGCCTCATAATCTTTCTCACAGCCACAGGTTTACAACGCCTGCCATCACGAAATATGCATCTGCACGGACATAAAGCTGACGTTTATATGTAGGTCTGCATATGTTGGTCAGGGTACCTCCACTGCGCGACAGCACTGTGGGGCCGCGTTCTACCCCTGAGCCCCTTTCAGCAGCTTGGCTGTCCACCCCCCAGCGCTGTCCCCGGAGATTTATGACAGTTCCTCTCTCTATCTGCTCTCTCCCCCCAATCCCTGCCAGGGAGGGCAGCAGGACAGCCAGGGGGGTCTCACTAACAGTCTCTCCTGCCTGGAGCATCACCACACCGGGCCCCTCACCTCCAACAGCACTGTCAGGCAGCCTAACCTGGAACGGGGCCCAGTCAGACCCCCTATCTGGATGAGTTCCACTTTTGTTTCGAAAATTGCCACTACACATGAGAAAAGAGCCATTCCAAAATGAACAAAAGAAAAATGGCAGCAAGGTGTACGGTCTGAAGTCTGAGAGAAACCGCCCCCCCTCCCCGAACTCACTCGTAGAAGGTGGTCCAGCCGATCTCTATGCTCTTGGTGGCCAGCAGGCCGCTGTTGCCATGGTAGGTGAACAGCACCAGCTCTTGTCCCTGGGCGGTGAGGGTCTTCAGCCCGCCGTTTGTCCCGATGGTGAGCCAGATCACCTGGTTGTCCGGGGAGACGATGCGCACGGGCATGCGGTTGGGGTCCCGGCGGATGCGCAGAGTGTTGCCGCTGCTGTCCGTCACCGCCGTGATGTCATTCTCGTTGCTGTAGCTGAAGTTGTACTTATAGTCGCCGGTGACCAGGCTGGTGGTGTACTGATGGGTGCCGTTGACGTCGAAGATGTAGAGCTCCTGGGAAGCAGGAGAGGCCACCTCGTAGAAGTTCATGGAGTTGAGCTGCGGCCGGTTCCTGTAGATGGCACGGATACGGATGTTGCCCAGGTCGGCTACATAGAGCGTGCCGTCCGGGGACACCACCAGTGAGGACGGCGAGTTGAGCTTGGCGTCTTTGGCATAACCGTCTCCGCTCTGGTAGCAGTCACAGTTAGCGTCGTTCTTGCAGTCGCACTCAGATGGTGCGCCCGCCAGGTGCGAGATCTCGCCATCGGTGGACACCTGGCGGATGCGGTTGATCTTTTTCTCGTCCGTCTCAGCGATGTAGAGCACACCGCTGTAAGAGATGGCGATGGCGCAGGCAGACTCCAGTGTGGTCAGCACGGCCCGCTTGCCCATGGAGTACTCCACACCGGGCACCTGGCAGTGCATGGGCCGGCCGGCCACGATGTGCACCTGTCGGTTCTCCGTTATCTGCAGCACCACGTTGTTGTCCAGTACATAGATGGAGTTGTCCATGGGGTTGATGGCCAGGTCCGTGGGCCACTCCAAACGCACCTGCGGCACAAGCATGGTGAGCACTTGCCGTCCGAAACCCCCTTATCACCCCCCCCCCCCACCCTGCAGGCTGCCTGACACTGATGAAGAGGGATGCTTCCCCACGACGGTGGAATACGCTTCACCCTGATTCGATTTGCCTGCCTTCATGCCATTCATTTCCTGACCAGGTCCTCGTCTCTGGCTCTACATTAAAACCAATACAAAATAAATGTGAAAAATAAAAGCAGGCATAAAAATCCTGGGGTGCTCTGGACTAACGGAGACCTCCTTTATTTTGTCTACAACATCCGTTACATCGCTGCCTTGACATATCAGCCTCGTAAATCTTATCTCTGTGCAGCGGGGGCTAATTACCTCCCCAGTGATTAGGAACAGTGGCTTGGGTCTAAGTCTTAACCAATACTACAAAGGTTCTAAAAGGGTCACAGTTTGTGAGGCGATGCACTAACTGCCAAGAGAGAAGAAAAGCCTCACGCAAACACACAGTATGTTGTAATGTTAAAATGCCAGGGAGCTAAGTTGCACGTCTGGTGCCTCACAGCCCGTGAAAGGGGCCCCTTTGTTGTGTCATGTCCCTCAAAGTGGTGGCAGAAAACCTGAGCAGAGGTCAGTGTGGTTCAGAAAAGGGGGCGTGTGTGTCAGCGTGGGTGTGCAAAGGCTGAGCCAGAGCAGCGTCCTCGTGACGGTGCGAGGTGACGTGGCAGGTCGCTCCGCATCGCAGCAGAGAGGCGGCGGAGGCAGCTGGGCGAGAGGGGCCGTGCATCATCGGTTAAACCGCGGTAAGAGAGCACACTATGGCTGCAGGACGACAGCTGAGGGGCTGAGCGAGGCGTGCGGCGGCTGGCTGCTTCCGCAAGGCACAGGCACGCTACATTTAAGGCACAGGACACCATTTTTTACAGTCGATTTGCGTTGATTGTTTTCCTTCGCTTACGGCCCAGTGTTACACGGAGCCGTATTTGTGCCGGAGCGGGGTGAGGTCAAAGATGCGCGGTTCATCTGTCATCTTGACTGATTAATGGGTCACCATCTCTATTCACCAGCGGTGCCTGACAGGGTTTGTTGCTGCAAAGGAGCTGCCACCAGGGGGAGCTGTAACCCTTTCAGGTACTTCTGTGTCGAACAGGCGCTGTGGATACAAAAAAATCCCCAAAAAACAGACAAAGGACAACGAGTCCCGAGGCTCACCTGACGGATGTGCATGCTGGTGTCACAGGTCAAAGGTCGGGCAGAGGTGAGGTCATTGGATCCCAGCAGTGTGGAGATGATGCCATTCTGGTCCACCCTCCTGATCATCGTCCCGTCGACAAAGTATATAATTCCATTTTTGTCCACGGCGATACCTGGGGGTGGGGGTTGGGACTGTCAGGGCCGGGTTTTAATCCACACCGCTCTGGCTTCTGAGAAGAAATGCTTTCAGAATCGACAACTGGCTCCCTAGCACTGAAGGATCCCGGGGGTTGGCATGCGCAAGAAGCTGCGATCGCTTTCAGACCATCTCCTAACCCGAGGTGTTAAAGAAGCGTGATAAGGTTTACACTTAAAAGGATCCTATTCCAGAAGTAATTAAAGATCAGGGGGACCCTTCCACACACTCACGGCAGCTTTCACTGTTTTACATATGACAGAGAGGCGAGCGGCAGGTTTCCATGGATACAGGCCCAGGTAAAATGCCAAACCACGGCTGACTTTGGGGCCGAACGCTTCCAAGAGCCAGGGAGGGGGCTGCTGGCTGGCGCTCTGGGAAGGGCGACCTACAGCCCGCAGTGACGGACCAGTTTACGCGGTGCTGGGCTCAACGCCCCGCAGAGAGGCTCCGCCTCCCTCAGGCTCAGGTTAAACTGGAAACAGGCAGATTGGCAGGGTGGCCCCCTGACCCGCCGGAGGCTGCAGAGGGGCTTGCGTGACTTACGGTCTCCGCTGAAGCGCGCGTGTGGCTAATGGGTGGCTGGACCGGCACAGAGGGATAATGATGAATTCTAGAGAGCTGGTTTTTCGACAGTTTCTGGAAAAACGGACGGATAAAAAGGCACCCACCCCATGCAGACCTCCGAAGCTGAGGCAAGTTCGACCGAATCCACCGGATTCTGAGGACGTCCTCTTTAAA
>JAODKC010000053.1:10883779-10904313 GCA_026777985.1 Mormyrops attenuatus | reverse complement strand
TTCGCCCCCCTCATCCCCCCCACCCCCCCCCCCCCCCCCCCCCCCCCCCCCCCCCCCCCCCCCCCCGCCGGCGGGGGGGGGGGGCCCACAAATCTCAGCCATCTGGTGCTGACATGTAGTCTGTACTCTCTCTCTCTCTTCCTCACAGTCTCTCTCTCTCTGCTCACCACAGCGACTCTCTCCATGTCGATCCAACTCCCAGAAAGCGCCATTTCAGAGAGCAGGAAGTGACCTCTTTTTTTTTTTAAGGGACTCGGAAGTTCCCGGGGCCCAAATGGACACGGGGCCAGCGCTGCCCGCCCATTCACCCTGTTCCCGAGCTCTCCCCCATCCTTCCCCCTGGGCTCAGTGAGGTGTATCACAGACGTGCTGCAGGGTCTGACCGGGCCTGTGTCTACTGTTTCTGAGGTGGTCTTCTGGTTTTCCACTGTTCCAGATGCCGATTCTGTGGTTCCAGGATATTAGCTCCGACTGCTCAAACTGTGCAAGATGTCCGATGTGCACGGAAACAGCTACCCTCTGCTGAGCACATTAATTACGGGATGTTGCCTTAGACTTCAAAGGTCAAACCCCACGTTACGCGGTCAGAGGTGACTGAAGGGGACAATGTTTGCCAGACACTAAATCTCGCGATGCTACAGAGTTCGATGCAAGGCGGTAGGAACCAGGGGATGTGACCCCCTGATATTTCACTTGGCTTCATTCATCCCCCCAATGAACAGACCTTTATATGTAAATGATTAAGTTGGTCCCCCACATATGAAACTGCCATTTGTTTGATGCTTTTAAATGGGTTTATTTATTTTTTTTGGGGGGGGGGGGGGGTAAGCAGAGGCATCTAACATATATATTGTGTACATATATAATGTCAGTACATACTTTATCCTCCGATTCTATTTTATACCTCAGAATCTATTTATTTGTCAATACACTGAGCATCTGTTGGCGTGTTCCAAACTAAATCTTATTTTACTTACAATAACAATAAAGCATCTATATATGTGTCTATTGAGGTGACGCCGTGGTGTGGTGTGTGAAATTACAGACACTGAATGGACAGCCCCGGGGTCCTACCTTTGGGTCCCATGAGCAGGGCTTCGGTGGCCTTGCCGCCGTCGCCGCAGCGTGCCTCATCAAAGGGTAGGCAGTGCTCGCCGGTGCCCGCCACCACCTCGCTGTTTTGCAGCAGGTCCTTCACGCCCATCAGCTGCTTGGGTCGGTATATCCGCCGCGAGTTGGTGTCAGAGACGTACAGCTGGCCCGACACGGGGTCTGTGGCCAGGTAGTACCTGTGGGCAGGGTTGTTGCTGGGGGATGGGGGATGAGGGGGACTGTCAGTGTCATCCCAGAGAGAAATAATAACTCCTGACTAGCTCACACCTCCCCGCACTTGCCTGTCCCAGAACGACGTGTGACAAACAAACAAAAAAAAAGGAAAAAGAAAAAAATGTATGATAAACACAATGAAGACCACAGAGTAATGATCAGCGGTACAACCCTCAGCAGGCGATGGGAGTCCCCCATCAGGATGATAAAAAAACGAAGATAAGAGGGCATGACTGCAAATGGCTGCAGTGTGACAGGGCATTAAAGACGTCCTCCGACATGTCACACGACGGCCACCAGCCCCGCTTTGGCGGGACTGTGTTGCGATCGGCACGGCTGCGTAATGACAGCGCTGGCGGACCGTTGTCCTGGGTCCGTCTGCGTCGGTTATGGCTGTCTGACGCGCCGAGGGCCGGGCTTGAGCAGGTGGGTGCCCGCGGTGTTTTTATTCTTACGGGGTGTAAAAAGGAGCCATAAATAACAGTCACATCAGTGAGGATCCCTTACCTATTACGACAGCTCATTAACTCCTTATTTATTATTGTTATTTTAGCAGAAAAAGCAGATGGCGTGAACAGGGAGGGAGAAAAAAGAATGAAATAAGGTGAGCAGAATGCGAGGCTACGTGGCTGTCACGAAATGGCCACCCAGCCCAAGGATAAACACTCATCATTAGGGAAGCACGGGGATCGGGGTCGGCGTGGCTAGACAGTGAGGGGCCCCGTGGTGGGCAGATTAGGCCGTAGTGGCACCCAGCACCACCGGCGGAGATGGAGCAGGGTGACAGCCACGCCACCGTGGACCCGCGCATCCTAGTGACGCTGCATTAGGCATTCAGCGGCCATGGAGCTCCCGCGCAAAAGCTCGCTCCGCTCTATTGATAATTCATTACAATTAATATCGCATGAAGAATTATCTCCACAGCCAACGTCTAAGGAAAATGAGCCCAAGCAGCTTTCTAAAAATACATCCCTCCCTGACACCTACACTCACACCGCCAAGTGATTGGTTAATTTTTCTTAATCCGTGGGGGGTGGGGTGCTGTGGGGAACTCTTTGAGCTCTGGGGGCAGGCAGGCCTGCAGTAAGACGGACATTCCTTGGTGACTCAGTGCGGGCCTCGGCAACACTCACAAAAAGAAAGACGCCATCCCTCCCCCTATCAAAACACCCCCTTTCCAAAAAAAGCCAATCAGCTGGGCAGGGCTGCTGCACATCAGGCTGCTGTAGTAGGGGGAGAGGGGTGAGGGGGCACGCGATGAAGACCTTTGATGACATCGCTCCCCTGTCACGTGACCAACATGTTCGCTTCACCCTTCCCGCGGCAAATTAAAGCAAAAACACTGTGCTGGAATAAAAGTGCTGTTACCACCACTAATGAAAATAATGATATGGATTGTAATAATTATGAACTAATAATCAATCATAATTACTAGTTGAATCGAAAATGGAACATGATGGGAAAATAACAAGAACTCTTTTCACAAAAATGTCACCCAGGATTGCCGTGCGTTTTTTTTTTAACAGAATATCTGTAGAATTTTGCTAAAAAATATAATTTTTTAAATTACAGACTGTTGGATTGTAATGCATTACCAATTACGTCAATTTATTCTGGGACCCTAAGGGATTCTGCCCATTTGTTAACATTTTGACAGATTGACCAAACTGATTGTTAAAATGATGACTGATTTACTGTCAGGCCAGATTCTAGGCGAACGTGGCCCTATGGTAATCAATTCTGGAAAAGTAATGGATGCTATTGAATTTCGCTGAATGCTGAGGTTACCTGGTAGATGAATGAGACATTTTTGTGAGGGGAAACCACAGTAAATACTGATCCCACTTAACAGACACTGAAGGCTCAGATACACACATGCGGTTCTTACCTATGCCTGAAATCTTTATTTCTTACCGGAGAAGAAGTGGAGAGAGGGAGAGGCAGATAGAAAGAAGACACATTTTAGTGTAAAGTTTAAAGATTCGTGCGGACAAAACGGTGAAGAAGGCTGTTAGCAAAGACGTTCCCTTTAGTCCCAGAGCAGCCGAGAATTATTTCAGCAATAATTCTTTGCTGGAGAGAAAGGCATGAATTTTACACCCGGGAGATGACTGCCATGTTAGATCACAGCTTCCGCTAAGGTTAACAGGCTCATAATAGCTTATTGATTATGTCAGAGACAATAAAAATACACTTCTAAATCACTTTTTTAACATGCGCGCAGAATGCCGGCTGTCTGAGTGCAGGAATGGCCGCCTAATCTCTATACGATGTGTACGTCAGAAGGGAATGGTTTTTCTGTCTAGGTCACTGTGTTTCCTAAGTAATATTCAGTAGACGAGCGGATAGCCATCCCTGCATCGCTTCCTGGTAAATACAGTGTAAAGCAGGGATGGCCAACCTCATCCGCAAAGGGCTAGCCAGCATGTATGCAGGGTTCTGGGATAACCTTTAGCTTAACTGTACAAACCCAGGTACGAGAACTCTTCAGCCAATCAGTCCTGTAATTTAGTAATCTAATTAGGGAGTTTGCAGCGAAAACCCGCACACACAGCGGCCCTTTCTGGGTAAGATTGCCCATCCCTGGTGTAAATGACACAGCACCCTTATTTTCCAGCCCGACCAAATTACACGTGTATCAAGTCAGTTGATAAATAGGTGGTAAACTAAACCGCTGTTTAGTTTATCACCTATTTCTTCAGCTGTCTACTCTGACCTGTGGCTCACCAGAGTTGATTTAATAGGCCATTTAAAAATCACTCTGGATCAGATGACCGTACGCATGTAGTCCAGGAAAGATATTTAGGTCTGGATATCCACACTAGCATATTTATGTAATAATAATAATAATACACTAAGTTGTTATAAATATATATATTAATACTGACCAAGCATAATTATACTAGGTGGCTCTATAATTTAAACACCATAAATATTATTTCAATTAAACTCCATGAAAATTGCACATCGTAATGAAATCACATTTAATAAGCTGGCTGTGTGAAAAGCCAGTTAGGTATGTAATAAATGTATTTTTGATCCCAGTCTTTGACGGGACGGCCATTTCCTGCCGCAGTCCCCGTGCTGTCGGCCCAGATGTGCGGCCCCCTGCACCCCGCCGCCGCTTTGAAGTGGACCAACTCTACTCTGGCTGGCCGGCGGGGCCCACGGGGACAGCTGGCAAACAGGACCAGCGGCCTTTTGATGTGGCCAAGACGCGACAGTGGGCCGTCCGCCGGACACAGCCCGTCGGGAAATCAGAGGCAGGACACACCCTGGAGCCCCCACCTCCTGCCCAGCAGAGCGTCACATGGCGTATCCGGCAGAACAAACCAAATTCATCAGAGGGGGAGGCCAGGCTGAGCCTGGGCAGTGGTCCCCTACCACGGGCCTACCTCAGCTCCATGACGCTGGTGACATTCCCTGAGGGGAAGATGCGGCGGATGTAGTTGAAGTCGCCCACGAAGAGGCTGCCATCGCCGCCGGAGGCCAGGGCCACGGGGGCCAACAGCTTGTTGCCGTCTGCTTGGCCGTTGCAGCTGGGGCAGGAGATGCTGCGGCGGCGGCCGTTGCCCATGATGGTGCTGATCACGGCAGGCTGCTGGGAAATGAACTGGTTCTCGCCGTCGCCCTTGTAGAGGATGCCTGCAGGGCGGCAAACGGCCGATTTCAGCTGCATTGCTGTGGCGGGAAGGCCCTCAGGCTGCACCCGCACGATTCTAATTCCCAGTGTGAGACAGAGGCAGACTTGGTAAAATCTTTTTCCGAAAGCCGAGGAAAACTTAATTTTGACACCAGTAGGAGTACAAGCTCATCTCAGACTAATTTCACTTTGATACCGCAGCCTTAGCCACATTCTGAGTGCGCAGGAACGTGACTGAAATGCTACAAGACTGAATCAATTTAAACACCATGGTTCTTTTTTCAATCAGGAGTATTAATAATGCTAATTTATTAGTTTTTCCTTTTAAAGAGTTTATCTTGAAAAGCAAAGTCATACTTTAAAATCTATAAGCCCTTTTACAATGGGTAATTGTTTTCATATTTACACTGCCGAGTGAATCCTTTAAAAACTGGCAGAACATAAATTTCACTGCAGGATTTACTTGTAATCGGAATATCAGGGTATTAAAAAAAATATGAAAAGTTGTTTTATGCCCTGGATTTTAACAATATGAAAAAGCCATATCAATTCTAATAAGTTAAACATTCGTCCATAGTAGCAGGCTGGCGGTAGTCGCAGTTATATTTAAATGATGTTTAATTTTTAAATATGCTTACATGAAGCTTTACGTGAAAGCTAATGCAGGACACGCTTAGCATTACTAAAGTGTGAACACAAATGGAGCGCCGCTGTTTCCGAGTCGGCCGTGGCTACGGAGATCGCCGCTTCACTGGGATCACAGCCAGCGTCACCTTCCAGGGTTCCGCTCCCAGGAGGCCATGCGCTCTTATCCTCAAGACCACGGAACCAATCATGTACTGTTATAATGTAACATCAGGCCGTTCGAGCGTGTTAAGTTTCTTTACGTCTCCAGTCCGCAGGAGTCGTTTCGAGTAAGTTGCGCAGCAGAATAATAATCTCATGTTTTTGCTTATTATATTCATAGAATGGGATTCCGGCAGTGATCCACAGACCTTATTTGTCCAAAGTGACCCACTAATATAGGTTGAAAAAGCCGGATGACTCGCGGGCTAAATAAACGAAAGAAAGCTTTTCGGCGGGCCCCGAGCACGCAACCTTAGGGCCGCGACTCCGCTCTGCGAATTAATAGGCCGGAGTTTCTGCGACAATCATGTGTCACGGAGTCCCAAATCAAATTAACTCGCATCCCCCCCCCCCCCGACCCCCGCATAATCCGAGCTGCGACCTCCTCGCTTTCACGGGGGCCGCCGGCTGCCGCGAGCCACGGCTTTTCGGGGGGACGGCGAGCGCGAGCGAGGGAGGCACGCGCCCTGAGCACAACCCGCTCGAGGACACGGTGACAGGACTTCACTACATCATAAATAACAGTAATTAAAAGGGTGTACTTTCCCGCAAATCCGTAACACGCATTTTTATTGCAAATTCCGGGCGTCGGGATGTTTATGGCTTTGGTTTTGCTTATCTCCCGAAGCACACAGAACAATCCAGAAATGGCGAGGAAAAAAAAAAAAAGTGGTGCGCGAGTGAACAATGGGAGCGATAAGGCGACTGATGCCTGTTCTGACTCAGGTGTCGATAAGCTGCATTCACCGCGATCGAAAAGGCCCACAGGCGCAAATCTGCGGTGCGTTTAGTAATTCAGAACAAAAACAGCATACTGTTAAAATTGCATTTGTAATTATATCTAGGCTCAAGTGTAATTATCAATTACAGTAAAATCGCTGTCTTATTATCCAGATAATTCAGAGCTGTTGGTAAGTGTGGTGGATACTATTTTTTGTAATTTCTTTATAATTATCTAGACATGATTTCGCATGTGTGAGCTTTTCTTAAAAAATAATAATTTCACATTTACATCACATTAATTCTGTTTCTATCCCTTTGAGTTGGAGGCAATACCGCATAATATTAAAATACAATATGGGACCGCGTGTGTGTACACACGTTTCTTTCTATATTTATTTATGTATTCCGGTACATTCCGCTAAGAAATCGAACGCAGGAACAGAAAAAACAGCATCCGAACGTGTCTCACTTTTCCCCCACAGAGGAAAACTGTGAATAAAAATGAAAGCTTAAATTTCAGCTGCGCAGCTCTAAGATATAAAAAAAACATTTTCCCAATAAACCCATTAATTTTTAAGCAAAACTAAGAAACGAATGACTGGCAGCTAAACAATTTTTAAATGTTAAATTGCATATTTAATAAGCATAATGATAATCAAAATATTTTTTGTCACAATAAAAATATATGTTTCTACACTTTTAAGTTACAGCTAAAAGGCAAACAGAATTTTAATAATTAAGCTTAAATTAAACATTAAAAATATGTTATAGTATTAGTAATTTAAACCATAGAATACAAACTGTAAACAGAGAAACCATTTACAGCATAAACTGCATGAGTCCACTGGTTTGCCCAGAAATTAGAACCTCTGTACAATTTGATTATTTTCCACTGGTGTGGAAATAGATTTTTTTATTTTCTTTTTTGTGCCAAAACGCCAGAGACAGAATATTTCAGAAATGACAGCGCTCACAACCATCACCCCAAAACCCCCAAAACAGCCTGACAGTCACAGGCAGCGGTAGATGGTACCTTAGCGCACACACGGGCGTTTTTTTTTTGGTATCTGGGTCGCTGCGGCGGCCTTGCGAGCTATTGTCACCCCCTCCGATGACCGTCCCCTTCGTGGGGCGGTCCGAACAGCCAAAGTCATTACAGATAAACACTAAAGTACCACCGCAAAAAGGAGGTGTTTTTTTTTTTTGGGTGGGGCGGGAGTGGGGGCATCAAAGAGGGGACTTCAAAGGACAGCTACATGCTGAGAGTGTTAAATTATTCACACTGAGCAACATGTTGGTATCCGAGACGCTAACTCCGTGCTAATTACTACCTAGATCAATGACGGCACCGACGCCGGCAAACCTGCCCTATCACCTTATCCCCCTCCACTTCCTGTGCGGCACCCCCCCGCCTTGTCTGATCGATTCCCTGTTTGAGAGTGTCTTCCATCTGTGCGCTACCGTGTCCATCCTATGTTGGGGAGTAAACCGGCACAACGAGAATGAAGCAACAGCAGAGCCGGCTGCTGGAACGGGACGCCGCGCCCCTTCACGTGTCACTGGGGGACGTGTGTGTTTTGAAGGGGGAGGGAGCTGCCATTTTGGAGTTGAGATAGTGTGCAGGGGAGGAATTTAAATAAAGCAAAGATGGCGGAAGGGAAGAGGCTCACCAACTCAGCAGGCGCCTTGCGCCAGTGGGATTCCCTCCTGCTCCTCCGGGCCGTAGCCAGTGTGGTGGTCTGGCACGGGCGACAGACCAGGGGGTCATGTGACCCTACGAGAGCGTCGATGTGCATGTGCCGCTGTTGTGGGGTGACAGTGAGGCCTGCTTCACCCCCCTGCACCCCCCCCTTCCCTTATCATACCTAACGCTGCTCTAAGTACATCTGCCATAAATATTTCATGAAATAGCGAGCACTTTCTTAAATCTGATTTAAATAATGAACAAACACTCCCCCCTGGGGGCCCGAGTAAAAAGCCGGAACTGGAGTTTGAAGGAGCCTCACGCAAATATCGACCCCTCCCCCCCGCCCCGAAGTCTCGGATAATCTCTGGGACGCAGGACGCAGCAGCTCGGTGCCTGCTAACTGCACCTTTTCTACCGCAAAGAAGGACGGGGAAGGAATGAAAGGAGTGCAGGCATGGAGGGGGCTTGAGGGGTCGGGCGGGGAAAAGCAGGCGGATCGAGGCTCCTTCACAGGCCCGTCTCTCAGGGACTCCGCTTGGGGCGTCTGGGGACACCTGCTGCGTTTGCCATTATCAGGGCCTTCCGCCAATGGCACGCTGTTTCTGAGCCCCTCTGATAAGGAGACATGAAAGGAGGGGGGCGCGGGGCGGGGGCTGGGCTGACCTCAGAATGCTTGGGAGGAGTTCAGTTGCATGGTGGGGTGTGTGTGTGTGGGAGGGGGGGTTGAACCTCATCCTGCAGGATACTGAGATCCTGGTTCTGGTTTCAGAGGCCGGACGCATGTCGAGGACTCAGCTGAAGGTTTGACATGAGAACGGCCGCTCCTGGTGGGTGATCGGCGGGAAGACAGCTGCTTATCCCTGCCCTAGCACCCCCTGGAGGACAGCGAGTGTGTCGCATGAGGCTGGCACTGACGACAAGCTTGGCATCTACTCCAAGGGAGGGATCATGGGGAAGCAAAACCTCACCAGGAGGGCTGCTGGCAAAGATCATGGAACGTGTGTCCGTTGGCCCCAGCCAAAGGACAGAGAGCTTAGATCAGGTGACGGCGCTCCGATGAAGGTCATGTGATGCAAATGAACAGGTGCTTATTAGCATACAAACGAGCGAGCCAGCCGGCCGCTGCCGTGGGCCTGACGACGATGCCGCCGACCTCCACCAATCCCGTGACGGCGGTCCCGCGAACGCGGACATTCCTGTAAACCCGCCATGGCACACGGCCGCCAGCCAGCGAGCGGCTCCCACCATTAACGCGCCCACAGAGGGAATCTTCACAGCCGGCTTTTTAGGTCAGCTCCGCGGCGCTCTCACTGCGCGCTCACCGCGCACTCACCATAATTACCATGACATTAACCCTATCAGCCACTCATTCATTCCAATTTCCTATTTCGCCTTTTTCCCACGGGGGCCCCGGTTTGATGTATCCGGTGAATTTCAAATCGTATTTGGAGTTTTTCTTTTTTTAACAGATAACATAAAATGACCCAGATATTAATAATAAAATTAATAACTTTATTTTATGGGCAGGATTTCAGTGTTCCTAATGAAAACTTTTTCACTACTATACATATGGTAGAAAATACATTATGATAAAATGATAAAATATATATAGAAAGGAAATATATATTCAGCCCTGCGGTCCTGGGTCCGAGCGGGAGAGAGCAGCAGGGAGCTGGCAGTGAGGAGCGATTACCGGCGATACGCGCTGCCTGCTGGGAGACTGCAGGCTGAGGGATGGGCCTGCTCTGAGGGCCGCAGATGTCACTGAGGTGCAGCTCCGTGAGAGTTATTTATTGTGTGTGTGGGGGGGGGGTGGCTCTGGAGATTAAAGGATTCCAAAATCCCGAAGACAACTGGCACTAAGCCAGGAAGGTCCGGCTTTAGGGGGGGGGTCTGCTTATGGACCTCCGCGGCTGAACGCGTAGATTTATGTCTCTGTTACGTCGGTCAGGTTGCGGCTTCTAGAAGAAAAGTAGAACATACAAAGGGGGGCAGGGCCAGTCACGTGACGGACATGTTGGGGATCCCACCAATCGGCACATGTGGTACAGCCCTGCCTTACACTCCCCCGCGTACCCACGGGAACCGAGTTTCTCGGAAGCTGCCGATTAGGATATTTCCGGGCTTCATTTAGGGCTTCTGCTGCTGTCACCGGTCACTGGTGCCGTCACCCGTTACCAATCCGTTTGTACCGCCTCACACGGTCTGTCATTAAGCACCAATCATTTTGTTTATTCAATTAGACACCCGTGGCTTTGAGGAGCCCCCACCTGTCACAATCCCCTCACAGTGGCGTCCTGAACGCAGTGTTCCCGTGGCAACTGGCTGTCCACAGATTGCGGGTGGCCAGTCTGCTGACACCTTCTCTACACGCCATGCATGACGCACTGTGATCATGGTGCAGTGAGCGTTACGGCATGGCCCATTCTGTCAGCCACTCAGCATTCAATTATTAATGCTTATTCATTCAATAAAGATGAAATGTGCCTGCAGACCACAATTTTCTTACCATCTTGGTACAGACATTGGTGCCGTTTATCATTTCCACTGGTGTTTTTATTGCTGTTATTATAATTTTAATCAAGATTAATATTTGCGAGCGCCCTGCTCACCGTTCTGCACGTCCAGCATGTGGTGCTTGTCCAGGGTCCACCCGCCCATGCTAGAGGCGTCCAGTTCGTAGCCCTGCAGGACGGCCGTCCGCTTCTCCCAGAGGATCAGATCCAGGCAGGACTCGTACTCGAAGCCGACCGACACTGCAATGGCACGGGAGGGGGGGTGAGGTGCCCGTGTCTGTTTACCCCATGGAGACTCCACACGCCGACACAGGGGTGACTTTGTCCCCCTTTCGCTGGTGGCGATTTGTTTTTTTAAAGCGTGTCCGTTTGCAGACGGCAGCATTAGGAGGACGCCCCGACGCGCCAGGACAATCAATATCCTCGCTGGGATTCGGCGGGATTGAGAATTCCTGATGTAAGGCATCCGGAAATAACACGGGGGCAAAGGCTACGTGAAGAGCTACGCGCTCACCTTGCCTGAAGAAGAGGCCCGCTTCCAATCAGCACACACAATCTGGCATCTTAAAAAGCTGCTTTCCACAGCTATTTTCTCTCCGGGTGGGAGTGAGTAGAAGGACCCCACCGTACGGCCCGTAGGCCCTCATGCTCGCCTACTCTGCGTTTATTTTAAAGGGGGGAGCACACAGGCATTGTCTTCCTGAAGACCCCCCGAGTAAAAATACCACCTTTGGCTGTCTGCTGTCAGAAACGTTTAGCCGAGACAACCTTGGGTTAGGAGCGAAACGACCGTCAGATTGCTGAACCGGGTGCATTGCATTCTGGGAAAAATGTGGGGGTCGGAATTAGTGAGAGTGCTCTGTCAGCGAGGGGACGGGGGCCATGAAGATATGGGAACAAACAGAGCCGACTGCTCCTCGCTGAGGCCCATTAGCGTCGCGGGCTGCCAGCAGCGACTCGCAAGGCGTCAGGAATAGGCCGTTTGGGGAGGGCTTCAAGAAAATACCCACAAGCCACCTCTCTGACAGCTCTGAATGTGTGTCCAGCTAACCTGCATGGCATAATGGTACAGACTGAGAGAGGCATCAGCTTGTACAGTATCCGTCTCTCTCTCCTTCTGTACTAATTACTCTTTCGGGTTTGTTTACCCGTCTCTGTGCCGGACCTGACTGATGACATTTTCCTGCACCTCCTGCACCTGTCTGCTCTTAACCTGAAAGTCACTCTGGACATGAGCATCTGCCCAGTGAATTATAAGAAAAATAAATGCAAATATATTATAATTCTGGGGTTTTTCAGGCTGCACCTGTGCTCATGGCCGCCCGGGAGGACTGCGGGAAGACACGGGGACTCACCCACGGCCTCCGACAGGCCGTAGACCTTCTGGTTGTAAGCATCAGTCTTGTCCCAGATGTATGTGTAGGACAGATTGGGGGAGGCGGGAAACCACTTCTGGAAAAGCCTGCCCACCACAGCCACCAGCAGATGCACCTTCATCAAGTTGAAGGGGATGGTGGCCTGGGTCATGGTCACCTTCAGGACGGCCTTGTAGCCCGCCGCACGTGAGCTCAGGTAGAAGAGGTGGAGGTCGCTGCCCGGGATGGCCGTCTCCTCCTGCAGGACCTGTCCGCAAGACACGGGAAGGTGATTCAGGCTGGAGCAGTGCCCGCCCAGTGAGCACAGGGAAATCAGCATCTGAACCCCCCCAGCTCACATCAGTGTGACACACCTGGGGGCCTCTGCTCTAATTTACATTATTTCAGTGTGAAAATTAAATAAAATAAGCCGTGTACCATGGCTCTTAATGCCAGGGAATATTACCATGCCTCCAACACAGATATTTAAATCTACATAATGTCCCACAGACATCAGTCTGTCATTTTCTCTTTCAAAGAAAAAAGAATATAAAAATATATATTTAAAACAGCAAATGTATATTATTTTTCCAAGGGAGTTTTGGGCTAGTAGTAGCAGTTCACACCCCCCCCTCCCCGGACAGGAGATGCACTTGGGGTGGCACCCCCCCCCAATGGGCGACACACTTGGGATGGCACACTCCTGCCGACGGGTGACGCGCTTGGGACGGCCTACCCCTACCAACAGGCAACGCGCTCGGGATGGCACATCCCTGTCGGCGGATGATGTGCCCGGGACGGCACACCCCCCCGCTTACGGGCGATGCACTCGGGACAGCACACACCCTTTGACGGGTGACACGCTGTGGACGGCACCCCCCCTTGCCAATGGGTGACGATGCTCGGGACAGCACACCCCCATCGGCAGGCGATGCACACGGGGCGGCCCACCCCTACAAATGGATGGCGCGCTCGGGACAGCACGCACACCCCCGTCAGGTGACGTACCGCGGATGGCCCCGGTGGAGCCCTAGGGCTCAGTCCCCTTTAGAGGTGGATGCATAGCCCTGTGCTCAGGCAAAGCGGCACCATGGCAGCACAGTTAAATGCACTGTTTGTCTCTCTCCAGCTATTCCTGAAGAAAAAAAAACACCCAAGTGGCAGCTAAATAGCCCATAACCCCCCCACCCCCTCCCGCACTGGGCAAAAGACCCTGTGGCAAGGGGACATGTGACTCTACAGGAGGAGGAGGAGGAGGCGGGCTGGGGCGGGGGTGTCGGTGACTGCAGCAGAAGGCCGTGCGCTTGCAGGCATTCCCTGACAAACCCCGATGTTTATCTTACTCTGACAGAGTAGGCGAGGGAGGGGCAGCTTTCCAATTAAAGAACCATTCAGCGGAGCGGGAGACCATCACAATCAAATATGGTGCAGCGCCCTCGTCTTGCGGGCACACCTGTCACCCCTGCACCTCTCTCCCCCAGAGGTCTGACAGGCCCCCGGCCGCTTCCCATGCTCTGGTCTCCTTTTACAGAAGTACCATTACCTTTAACGTCCAGACACAGATTTCCATACGTGCTCCATCCTCCTTTGTCTAATGGGTGCCACAAAACAATGGGGAACCCGGACACCCGAGAGCAGGGAGGGCCAGCAGGCAGGCGGGAGGGCCGGCAGGCGGGTCCATGGCTCACATCTGCATCCGCCCACCAGGTACAGAGGATTCTGAATATTTATGAGCAGCGACTGTGGGGGCTGTGAAATCCTGACAGGCCGCCCCAGGTAGTAAAATCCCGAGCTGCACCAGCCTGCCGACGTACCGCAGGACGGCAGCGACATCTCGAAATAAACGTGAAGACGGTGCATTCCAGGCCGTGTTTCTGTGACACGAACCCGACCCAAACACAGTGGTGGTTACAGCAAGCAAGCTCACATTACAGAGACGACCAAACTGCTGTCACCTGGGAATTATACAAACATTCCATGCAAAAAAAAAAGAAATGAAACAAGAACGGATTACTTCGGCTTTGCAGGAAAACAGCGGGAATATTTTTGTAATTGTGACAGGAGCTCAGTGTTCATGATGCCGACGGTACTGGTTTGGCTGGTGGCGGCCACATAACGTCACCGAAACCACTTCCCACATGCCTGAGATTATTTACTGAAATATGAATGAGTGCTTGAGAGGTGCCTGTTCATGAGTTGACCTGAAGGGGGCACCATTCTGGACACCACAATCGTCCAGGGGAATCTATCAGGGAATTTACGGTAGAACTTCCCAAATCCTGGGGTATGTGTGCTCTAATCTATGCCACTCTCACCTGCGTCTCCGGGATGAAGGGGTTGTCCTCGGGAGAGGACCTGTGGAAGGTGGAGAGGGGCGAGGCCACGACGAGGGGGCTGGGCGTGACGAAGCCGCTCAGGTCGCAGCTGGGGATGTCGTTCTCCTCACGCTTCATCACCAGGGTGTCCATGACATGGAAGACGCCCCAAGGGATCCACACGGTGCGCCTCTGTGGCAAGAAGGGGGCGCGCTCGAAGCTCAGCGTCAGCGAGGCGCCGCCATTGGCCAGCAGGTCGAACCTGCCGGGGTGTAAAGACTCAGTCTGAGATATCGATGACGCGCAGACATGAATTCTGCGAGATGTCCTGAGAGGCGTTCTGTTTAGTGTGATTATGTTTGTTTTTCTGTCCAGCCAGAAGCACACATCTGTAATTCTCAGGCTCTGAGAGCAAGCCAGCTGCCACCTGCCCCCCCCCGCCCCATGCTGGACACAGGATGCGGCTTGGGGACGGTTATTCGGACTCATTCCCTACATCTTCCATCAAAGAAAGCCATTTGGGGATGGAACAGCTCGGCGTAAGCTCGGTCATAACACGCCTCTGCACCCGCACGCTCGCGCCGGACTGGATGCCAGTCCATCCCGCCATCTGCTTAGCCACCGCTGCGGCACGCCCGCGCCAAGGCAATTAGGCACCGGTTGCCGGGCAATGGGCCTCAGTGCGTCCGGAGCACAGGTCAGCACGCACCCCACGCACCCTTGTTTACCTTCTCCACACCCCCACCCATCACTGCAGGATCGCCGGCAGCTCCGCTTACACTCTGCAGGAATGTTCTGGAGCCTGTGGTCCAAATGAGGCTCTGTGCGAAACCACAGCGCAGCTTCCGCAACAAGAACCAAGCGCCTCGTCTGCTGATTGATGTCGTCCTTGTAAATTCAATGAATTTTTAAACGGGTCATTTTAAGCCTGCACTTCTCTTGGCCCAAATGCGACGGTTGTGGGGGGGGGGGGGGGGGGGTTGTGGTGGCAGGGGCGGCCCCGCGTCCGTGCATTAAGCACGCCGAGAATGAAGGACTCGGGTTACCCCATTTTGGGAGCATTTGCAACTGGGCCGCGGGATTCACGTCTACCATCGCAATTGTGACACTCGTGCTTCGGGATGCCATGTGGGCAGGGACAGCCCCCTGGCATTGTGGAGACCATGGGGAAGAGGGGGTGGGTGCCAGATTCACCCTAAAGGCGGCATATACGGTAGGGCATGGAGGGGGGGGAGCGTAGTGTTTGTCCGATGAGGTCAGTATTAGGGGACAGTGGGGATACTATGTAATATCGGGTACGGAGTCACAGGCACACAGGTGTATGTGTGTGTGTGTGTGTGTGTGTGCAGCGGGGGTTACATACATGCCGTCCTGTCGCGTGATGCTGTATCCGTGCTCCGGGTAATGCAGGAAGGAGACATTGACTCCGATGAGCGGAGTCCCATCTGCTGTCAGCACCTGACCTCGGATGATGGACACCAGGCTGAGGGAGGGGCAGAGACATTGAACCCACCCCAACTGTCAGTATCCGCTCCCTATTGGTCAGCAGGGGTATTACACTCAGCCGCTTAAGTGGAAACACTCCCAGTGCGTGCGGGAATCATGCAGACTCACACACAGGCATGCAGACACAGCCACTGGCACACACAAGGACACACTTTTGGCTACCCTGGTGCTCCAAGCCCCCATCTTTAAACCACACACAGTGCACCGAGAACGATGGAGCTCTCAGATGACATCGGCCGCCGGCTCCCTGCTGACTTGCGATTGATCCTTGGCTGGTGAGATACTGTAACATACATCAGTCCTCAGATGGACGTGCCTCATCTCGCCCACTGACACCCAAAGGGAGCCTCCACCTGCTAACGAACCGACTGCAAAGCAGGGAGCAAAGCAGGAAGCAAAGCGATCGACGGCTGTCTTTCGGACAGTGGCCTTCCCCCACCCTGCCACAGACTACCTGTGCCATTTCAGTTTGACACTCTCAGCCACCGTAGCATGTGACCCAGCCTGGCCTTAATGGACCATCACTGTGCCCCCCAACCCTCTGCGGATTGTGCTTTCAGGGCTTTTAGGGCCTCAGAGAAACTCACAGCCGTGATCTGCCGATCCCCGCGTACAGCCAGAAAAACGAAAACATGCCGCTAACAAAATAAATTTGTGCTCTGAAAGGACTGCCGTTTGTTGTCGGCCTAGCCTGCGGCGATGGCGCTCCGGAGGAAGATGTAAAGGCACACGCTGTGCTGGCTGGCCCGTCTACGCCCACCGCCAGAGAAAGAAAAACAAGAACCGCCGATGAATCAAGAGGCGCTGGAGAGAGAGGAGAAGAAAAACTCCAGCAGAGGCGCGCAGCCATTTACAGCTCCTGAGAGAGACAGCGGTGTGAGGCGCCATACCATAGAGCTGGGGGAGGTTGGGGGTCACACAGCACCCCAGGCTGAACAGACAGGTTGCCATTTCAGGAAGGAGCATTGTTCATCCATTCAGAAGAAGAAATTCTGGCCCAAAGAACAGCTCCTTCATGTGACTGACATATAATTCGCTCTGATGGACCGTACATGTCATTTTTTCAGGTTTGTCTTGACGGTACCACAATGAACAGGGTGTGCACCCTAAAACTCATTTAGGCCCCCTAAATAAACAGATTCAAGGCTGGTCAGCATGTTTCTGTGTGAATTTACACATCAGGACAGACAGAAAGCGTCCTGTTGCAATGCTGATCCGGGACAGGACAGACAGAGAGTGTCCTATAGCAATGCACATGTGTCCCCTCCTGGCTTCTGCTATCCCCCCGACAGCCTCTGCACGCCGAATAACACATATGTGGCCATTTCTCATGTTTCTGATGTGAAACGCTTTCTTCTTCAATGCAAAATCATGCACTTAGGCCAAGGTGTTAATTACACACTCATTACTGCTTCTGTTTGAAGATAAGCAGAATCATGCTCCTCAAGATGCGAGGCTGTGGTGGTGGGGGGGGGGGGGCTTGGATACAGCTGGCCTTCGGCGCTGCTGCAAAAGCTTTTTAAGTTGCGGGAAGATTTTACAACTGCTCTGTGAATCTGCTCACTGAGCGCTGCGTTGGAGGTTGGTGCTGATTAGGGAGACGAGTGCCTAAACAAACAGTGAAAAGAGCCGGCTGGTGCACACTGGCGCGTTGGTACCGCCGCTTCGTCGATACACCATCACACGGAATGATTATGTCCATTTTTCCACTGGGTGAAACCGAGCTCCCAAGGCAGCCACAGAAAAGAAAACAAGCAGCAGACAGCAATGAGGTCAGCCTGCAAACAGCTAACAAAAACGAAAATCAAACAGACGAGTCCACAAACAGCTAACAAAAACAAAAACCGAACGGACGTGAGTCCACAAACAGCTAACGAAAACAAGAGGGGCCAGCTGGTGAACACTGAGCGAAAACCAAAGCAAAACAGACGTCTGCAAGAAAGCAGAACAAAGATGAGATTGTGAACAGCTAGAAAAACAAGACGAAGATGAATTTGGCTGACGGACTAACGGAAACAAGGCGAGCCTAATACAAAGCACAGTAAAGATGAGCCTACGAAGTTCTAACGAAATGCACTGCAGCGACAAGGTAAGGCGTGGGTGTGCTGCCACTGGCACTTTCTGACCTTGTCGGTGGAACATTACACTGCATAACGACCAGAAAAACCCTGCCACATTTCCCCAGTGTCTACAATACTATTAGATGACCACTTTTCCCAAGTCCCACTCTCAAAAATAGCGAGAGAATGACCTCTGATTGGATTACAGGAAGGACGTGACTGGGGCGCTTACGCACTCCTACACTTACCATTTCATCACAGAACCGCACCGCATTGTCTGCAAACTTATAATTCTGGCTTTCGCGACATTGTTGATCATGTTATAGCACACATCGGCCCCTATATAACATCAAGTTCTCTGAGACACAGAGAACAAGACTGAACGGAAATGTATCAGTGTCCAGTGAAATACACCGAAGAAAGTGTTTCTTATTGCAGTGGTTCCCAACCTGGTCCTCGAGGACTCTCGGATGGTCCATGTTTTTGTGGAGCTGGGAGGGAGCAAAAACGTGGACCATCTGCGGGTCCCTGGGGACCAGGTTGGGTAACACAGTCCTATTGACTTCACTGGATTTTACAGAAATGGTTTGGATTTAAAACCACATGGTTAGGAATAGACCACAGAAGTGTAACCTGAAAACTCACTATTCAAGTCCTGGGATTGTCCCTCTGTCGAACCCTTAAGTACTTAAATTTATGGTGTGCGAATAGGTACAACAGCATGTTAGCCATGCATAATCAGGCGGGAAGTGTAGTCTGTACCTCTGGTTGAAGGGGTTCTCCCCGGGGATCACATGACTGCCGTCAGGCCCCAGTAGGAAGCTGACACGCTGGTAGAAGGAGCGGGCGGCCTGGGGAGTCAGCGAGGGCTGGGCCTGGGCGAGCAGCTCGGCAGGTTCAGGAGACCCCTGGCAGTAGGTCTGGCTGCGACACGAGCTCTGCAGACAGCAGTCAGGATCCATGCAGTCCACCAGGCCGTCTGCAACAGTGAGGACACCTGCTGGTGAGGACGCGCCCTTGCACCTGGCCTGAAACCTTCTCAAGCTGTCAGTCAGATTACCGCGGGAGCTTGAATGGGCAGTGGGACAAAGAACATCAGGTTCAGAGCAGCTGACCTCCAGCATGGAGATGCCCGATGTTCCGGGTAATGCAAGGCAGGCTGGTCCGCCTCAGCGTCCGATGAGGCTACCTTCACTGCCTCCAGCAGTGCCATCTAGAAACATCTAAGCGCCCATCGTGAAAAGATATTTTCGGTCACTTAAATGTAATGTAGGCCCGTTAAAAAAAAAACTCAGAACAGATTACAGAATCATTTATTTATGATGCTGTTCACTGGGAAAAAAGTGCTAATGTAGCGAATGTTTCGACCACCTACAGACTTTCATCACCGGAGAAATCTTTGTGGTAGAATCATTTTGCTCCCCCCCCCAGTAAAAATCCATTGGATACCTCGTAAAATGGAGCCTTTCGTCTTGGTTAGTTTATAAAAACCCAGGGCTTGTCTGGGAGGGAGGTTTATAAACCGGCATGTGAATGACACCCCCATCCGCGGGACAAAGGTTTTTTTACAGGGCTGTTCCATTTGCGTCGAGGAGGACTGCAAATCAAATTTTCACTGCTTGTGTTGGGGGAGGGGGCGAATCTGTAGGTCTTTACACAAACTTGGTTGAAACATCTCTGTAACACGGGGAGACTGGTAGTAGATTTCTGGGTACGTCTCTGGTAGGACTGAGCAGCCTGCAAAGGATGGCTGCTCTCACAGAAGCGCTGCTTGCCTGGGTGTGCATCACGTTTGTGTGCTAGGAGTGCAATCCCAGCATCCTTCAGGAAAATGTACGGCGGGGGTCTCCACAGCCAAAAAAGATACCAGGGCTGACATCTCCTTCAGAGCAGAACGCTGCTTCAGAAATACCCCCTCCCCCCGTTTTCTGCCCCCGAAATCCATCATGCCACTGAGCACCACGGTGCCGCCAGACAAGCGGGAACTGGAGTGTAATGTGGAAGGACAGGGCGTGAGTGCTTTTGTGCTGGGGGGGTGGTGGGGGGTCGCTACCACAAAAAGGTCCGAATTGGTGCAAGACGACAGGGAAAACTCAACACAGGATGCAATATGAGAATGGTGGGTTTTTTCATTATTTTGGGGTGGAAAGAATTCATACAAGCTTTAGCAGGGGTGTCCCAGCCTACCCTGACCCTGCTAGAGGCTAGAGATCAGACCATGACCTAACACTCTTCCATGGGCTACCACTCTGCAAAGGGGTAACAATGTTCCATGGGCTACCACTCTCCCATGGGCTAACACTGCTCCGTCCGCTAACGCTCTCCCAAGGGCTAACACTGCTCCGTCCGCTAACGCTCTCCCATGGACTAAAACTGCTCCGTCCGCTAACGCTCTCCCATGGGCTAACACTGCTCCGTCCGCTAACGCTCTCCCATGGGCTAACACTGCTCCGTCCGCTAACGCTCTCCCATGGGCTAACACTGCTCCGTCCGCTAACGCTCTCCCATGGGCTAACACTGCTCCGTCCGCTAACGCTCTCCCATGGGCTAACACTGC
>JAODKC010000053.1:10864790-10877932 GCA_026777985.1 Mormyrops attenuatus | reverse complement strand
GCAGCACGTCTCCCGCCCAGTATTTTATGTTAATGATTCCGCCTGTTTAAGCAAAGAGAGTAATCCTGATGAATTTCAACGACCCTAACTATTCAAATTTAATTTAGCCGGTTTACAAGGGGGGCTGATTATACATGAGCGGCGCCGCCCCCCGAAGGCCTGGACACGTCCATTCAGCTTACGGGGATTTCTCCCTGACGAGGTGCCTCCCCCAGTCTGGTATCGAGTCCCACACTGTGAAATGTCACCAGGCTCCGCAAGTACTTTGCCGCGCCGGTCCGGTTCCAGTCTAGCTTCCTAACAGGCTGTACGGGCTTCACCGAACCAGCTGCAGTGAAAATAAGCAGCTTAAGTTAAGACTCGGTGTCGAGCTCCGCGGGCCTCTGGGCGACTCTGGGGCTTATCCGCCGGGAAGGACATGCGACTCTTGCCCTGGCTAACAGGCGGCAGCGCCGCTACGGTTAACGATCCCGATCCCACATCTCGGCCTTCAAGGTGCCTCACGAGCAGCAAAGAGCCACCCATAACCCACCCGGTGCAGCTGCTAAAACCCGGGTGCGGCGCGCGTGAGAGCCCGCGCTCGGGAACACCGCGAGGTAATACCACCCGTCCAGCCTAACGGACCCAATTAGCTGTGCGGTGATGAAGAAATTCTCAAGATGCTCGATGAAACAAAGCGCTCTTTTCTGTTTTCAAGGGTTTACAATTATTCCTGATGACTAATTGGACACAGCTGAAACCTGCATGCTGCTAAGTGGAGGCCGAACTAAACAAGCGCTGGTGAAATATGGTGAGTACAGCAGGGCAGCGGGGGGTGGGGGGGGGGCAATAAAGGAGGTTTGTTTGTGCGGCATGGGTCCATGTTTGGCACAGGAATTCAGACCCCCCCTCAAGATGTCCTAATTGGACAACATTCCTCTGTGGGATTCACAAATCCACCTCAGTCCTGCGGCCAGACATCCACAGAGATTTCAGGAGGCCAGAACGAAACCATGACCTGGACGAGGTTCCTTAAACACCAGCACAGGGACCTGAACCTGGGAAGCCTGGAATAAAGTCCATCCAGCAGACCTGGGGAGGAAACTTTCTTTGGAAGCCAATAAAGCTGCTGCGGCAGTTGATTAAAAGGTTGCTGGTTCAAATCCCAGGGGGCCGTCATCACACTGGGAGATATGTCCCATGTTTTTGTACAAACTAAGGCCCGGTTCTGACACAGTGTGAGAGGGGATGCCAGCAGTGGGACCTACCCATTGTGCAGTGCTCTCCCGTCCAGCCCTGGTTGCACTCGCACTTGCCATCCCGGCAGGTGCCGTGCTCGGTGCAGCGCGGGTGGCACGTCCGCTGGTCGCACACGGGGCCGCCCCAGCCCTCCTCGCAGCGACAGCTGCCGCCGATGCAGACGCCGTGGGAGCCGCAGTCCACCTCACACACCTCTGTCACATGGGACACACACCAGGGGGGGGACAGTCCGTTTAGAAGCATTCACACAGGGCCAGCTGAGACACAAAGAAACCCAAAAGTCATCAAACTCCACTTGCAAATCCCACAGCCTTTCGCCACGGCGTGCAAACCCCCGAGGTGTGCAGTGCATGGCCTGGTCATTATAGAATAAGGAGAATTACGGGACAGGGGTGTGGCGTAACGTAGCCGGGGTGCTCTGCCACAGAGCCAGAAAACAGCAAACAAATGTGCCGGAATCAATTAATAAAAAAACAACGTGAGTTGTGCTGTGCATGCATAACACGTGGAGTGTCAGAGTTTGATTCATCTCCCGGAAACTGTCAGGTGATTGTTATTACGAAAACCTCCTCTGATCTGACAAAAAAAAGCGCGCAGGCCTCGTGCCGCTGCCGGGCAGAGATATCCATAAATCACTGCGGCAGGAAATTACACTTTTGTCCACAAAAAGCCTCTATTTCTGTAACTGAAGGAAAGCTCTGCTTGTGGTCAATGAAGTAAACAAGAAAAACAGATTAAAACAGAAAAAAAACAATATCCATTTTGAAAAGATGGTGGAGAATGAAAAGAGACCCTGAAAGAGGATTCCCCTCGCAAACTCGAGCACAGGATTACAAAGAACAGCCGGCTAGCGGTTCTGTCATCTGTCCTGCTGCAATGTCGCTCTCACCCAGCTGGGGGAGGGGGGAGGGGCGCACCCAATCAGGACAGACTTAATTAACTGCGAGCCCTCTAACCATCTAACATCAGCTTTAGGGGCAGCTGGGGTTAGGGCCTAACGGTTAAAAAATCATGACTTGGCCTGTAAAGAGACGTTCAGCTGTTTCGCCATTGAGGAACACGCTGCATCTTACAGAAAAGCATCAACAGAAAAAAAAGTGGAACCGTGACCATTTGTGAGCAGACAAAGCAACTAAATAGTCATGTGACCCAGTTAACGAAGGCTGAAGCAATTAAGAATGCTTATGTAGCATTATACACGCGGAAAGGTGTCCCGCTTCTTGTGCAAGGTGACCGAAACAGTCATAAAGTACACCCTGGGGAGTTACATAAGGGCCGCGGAAACAAATGCTTTTCATTCCTTGTTTCCATCAGCGCGCCAGTGAGGAAAATCGATGGCAGCCCCAAGTGCTTTGAGTCATGTGCCTTGGTGGAGGACTGATGGCGCTCCCATGGAGCATGACTACATCGTGCTTATTTGTGCTTAGTGTGTTCTCTCCCTGCCTCTTTCTCCGTTTCCCCATATCCCTATCAATCTCCCTTCTCCCGCCCCCCCCCCGTCTCCTTTTGAGGGGACCACGGACTTTTCTGATTCGCACTGGCTTTCGTGAAAGGTAGCAGTTCCTTGGAAGGAGGCCTTGTGCGAAGCGATGTCATCAATATTCCATTAGTGTGGGAGGTGTTTACCAGAGCTGGGGGGGTGGGGGTGAGGCACACCACGCTGTTTATTAATTAAAGTGCGGTTAACGGGAGGCTGAATCACGGCGTTTAATTAATAGGAGTCTCTCCACCCAGCAACTAGGAGGGGCCGGCGGGGGGTGGCTTTGACATTGTCTCAGTAGCTGTGGCGGTGGCTAAAGGGGGTGTGGCCTCAGTGTGTCGCTCTGTGTGAAAAATGGCTTCGTTATGGTGCGGCATCATGGAGAAGATGAGCGTTCCTGTTCAGTTCTCCATGTATCGTGCCCATGCCACGAGCTCCAGCGCTGGGGACCCGCTTTACACCGCCGCATTCACATTACCCCCCCCAGCCCACATACTTAACGTTTTATGGCCCACTTGCTGAAGAGAGAACGAATAAAGGATTTTTATAGCCTCCAGAAAATATGACAAACGCCTGAAAATATCTGATGCAATACGATCGCAGCCGCTTAACACTGTGACGAGCAGAAGGCGCTTCCAGGAACAGAGACGAGGGAGAGAGTGCAAAAAGAGCAAGAAGTGATTAGTGGGTGTGCGGCATGGGGGGGAGCTCTTACCGACGGAGCAGTCAGACCCGGTCCAGTTGGAGTCGCAGATGCAGGTGCTGCTCTCAGCCTGGTAGGTACCGTGGCCTGAGCACTGGTCCGGACACATGGTCTTCAGGATCTCGCAGTTAGAGCCGCCCCAGCCTGGGCTGCAGTGGCACTCGCCATGGAGGCAGACGCCGTGTGCTGAGCAGGACGGGTCCAGGCAGTCCACTGCGGGAGAGCAGGGTGGAGACGCAGTGAGCGGAGCTGGAGGATGATGCACTGCAATGAGGGTCTTGGCTCCTGAACGAGGTTAAGGTGATGTTCAAAGAGCCGGCCAGCAGGGGGCGCACACCAAGCCTCCTGACCTGTACCCTTCTTAGTCTGAAGGAGAGTGGCAGCACCCCTGTTAAAGCAGACACACTGTTAGGGACAGAGACCCAGAAGGGGCGGGCCTAATCGCTCAGCTGAATCCATAACTTTTTATCTGGAAGAAGCACAGTTCCAAGGACCTAACTGTATTACTCTCTTAACGAAGCAGATCAATTAAATCTGCTTTATTGAGTACCAAAGGTAAGGGATTCCCAGATCGGGAAGAATGCCAAAAATCTTCAACAATGAGAGAATGATCTCAGCATTTAAAAAAATAAAAAAAGAAAACAGATGTTAACTAATCGCAGAGAAAATCCATTCTGGGCCGAAAGTTGTGATCCTGACGAGAACAGGACTTTGGGTCGAGAGGAACCAGTATATCAATATGGACATCGATGCAATTATTTGCTCTGCTAAGTAGAAAACTGCGACTGTTTCTGGGATATCGAGCCATTAACTGGAAGTGAATGACTGTAACGGAGCCAGCGAGCGCGAAGTAATCCTGGAGAAAGTGGGTGGCATGCGGCAGGTGCAGCACGCCAGCTCCTCATTAGGCTGCGGGAGAGGCCTTGAACACCCCCTATGCCCCCCAGAGGGTGAGGCTGTCTGAGGAGCTCCACCTGAAGCTCTCCAGGCGGAAGACTTAGGAAGCAATTCAGTTAGTAAATATACAGAAAATGCACGGCACTGGGGGGTGAATGTGTCGGCCGAATGAGGGGGGTTGGGGAACGGGGCGGGGCAGGGCTCACCCTCATCGCAGTTGTCTCCTTTGTAGCCTGTATTACAGACGCAAGCCCCCATGATGCAGAGCCCGTGGCCCCCGCAGTGGACGTCGATGCACTGGTTACTGGGCACGTCGCACTCCGTCCCCTTCCAGCCACTGAAGCACAGACAGCGCCCCCTGGAGTACTGCCCGTTCCCACTGCACAGCACGGGACAGGCTGCTGTGGCGGATTGTGGGGAGAAGGGCGACGGTGTCATCAGCATGAACTGGGGGGGGGGCACATCCAAGCTGGGCAACTGGGAGAGTGAGAGCCAGGGAAACTCGTACCTCTGGAACAGTCGGGGCCCAGGAATCCTGGGAAACAGTGACACGCGCCAGAAAGGCAGTCTCCATTTCCATGGCAATTGTGAGGACACTCCATGACAGACTCTGAGGGGGAAAACACACACACACACACACACGCACACACACACATGTCGGGTAAACATATCTTTATGGGGACCGCTCATTCATTTCTATGGGAAAAATGCTAACGCTAACTATGACGACCATAACCCCCACCCAGCCCTAACCACAACCATAAGTAACCAAACAAAATACAAGAGTTTTTGCATTTTTAGTTTTTTCATTGCAATCACAAATTTTTATTAAATTGAGTTTTCCCTTACGGAAAAAAAATGGGTATTCATCACGTTGTGGGGACATTGTGTTCCTATAAGGTAAGGTCTACCCGCTCACACACACACACACACACACACACACACGAGTGAATGCAGCACTAATGGGGAGGCTGATTTAACGCCCCCCGCTTTGCTTTCTGAGATCCCGCTCCCCTATCTTTAATTAAGCCGGTGCCAGATGCTTGATTAAGGCGAGCGTGCGCCTCTCGGCTCCCCGTAATGAACCAATCAACAAATTGTTATGACCAATTATCAGCTGGCAGCCTGACTAACCCTCTCTTTCTCACATGGCTAGATGGCCATTAATCGTCGCCAAAATGGTGTTATTTCCCTCCCGAAAGGAGCGACGTGTGACACGTCTTTGTCCCTGGCATGTGACGTGCGCGTGTGTGAGCGCAGGGTCTCCGTCGCCGTGGTAAATATCATCCACGTCCCACCTCCCGACAAACCCACCCACGTGCTCATTTTTCATTTACACTGTTGATCGATGTTGGAGAGGGGGTAGAGGGGGCGCTTGGGCGAGAGAGAGGGCCAAAGGTCCGCTTTGTTATTGCCCCCCGCCCCCGAGACATATCAGACATTTCAGCGGGTGTTTAAAGTCAGCCGATTATGACATCACCCATCAATAATTTCATTAGCAGGCAGACAAAGGGAGGAGCGGAGCCCCACAGTCCTGGCAGGGCAATAAAATGAGGTGGTAGCTGGCCATGCGGTCTTACCGAGGCAGCACGGCTCGATGCTTATGAGGCTGTGGGGCCCCGAGGGGGGCGCTAATCAATTTTAATTTCTAAAGTTAAAGCCTAACATGTCAGCCCACAGAGCAGACATTTTCTGATGTACCATCTACGGCTCTTCTGTGAAACTGCTCGCTTTGCAAAGTTTAGTGTTTAAACTGGGAGGGGTGTACGGGTTGGCGGGATGGTTCATGGCTACGGGGGTCTCACTAGCCTGGGGGGCACCAGGGCTGGATGGGGGCTCTGGGTGGGGGTACGGTGCTTAGACAGTGAGAGCCGTAGACGAGGCCGCGGTGGGAGCCCATCTTGGAGTGCTTTGATGTCAGATCTGAAAGACCTCCCTGGAACGCCCCCAAAACTCAAAGTCAAACTCAGACTGAGGAATTTTGTTTGCTCAAACAAAACGTTGAACAGGATGGAAAATGTCAACGAAGTGTAACTGAGGTAATGCACATTGAGAGGGCTTCATCAAGCCCAATCACGCGATTCCCCTGCCCTCAGCTGGAGCCTGCAAAGCCTTGGCCATTACTCTACCTCAGTCTGGAGCAGTAATCCGCCCCCCCACCCGCTGCCCTGTCCGAGAGCCCACCGGCGCTCACCGATGACGATGGTGCTGTAGGACACTTGCTCCACGTTCTTGCCGTCGTTGTAGAAGGCCAGGTGCCAGGTGCCCGAGTCCAGGTACTGAATGAATCCAGCCTCGTGCATGTTGACGGAGCGTGCCCTGCGGCCCGCGCCCCCTGCCTCGACCAGGCCTCGTTTCTCCTTCGCGATCAGCCGGCTGCCATCCAGGAGCTCCACGAAGTCGTACTGTGAGCCGGTTGGTCCATTAGTCCATTAGTCTCCTAACAGCAAGGCATCACAAAGCCAACCCTACCCCTCCTGTCTGTCCCACTAAAGGCCAGGCCGAACATGAAGTCACCCGGCAGAAAATGGGCACTACTGCCCAGAAACAAGAGGAGAGCCAGTCTCTGAGAGGGACGTGACAGCATTACCATCTGGGACAGCACGATCTCAAGGCTGGAGCCCTCGGACCCCCATCAGACTCCCAACAGCAAGCCTTTGTGGGGAATGAGGAAGGGCGGCCTGGTGCTGCAGGCTGGGTCATGTTCTCCTGGAGATCTCCCTGCCTCTAATCCTACAATATTCAATCGCTCTCAAATGAGGTTTTTAGACAGCTGCTGCTCTAGCCTGCCTTTGCGCCTGGATATTTGTTGGTGTGCGACAGAAGAGAGAGCCTGTGCCGATCAATCAGCTGAACCAGTGAATTTACTGGTAAGAAAGCCAGACCCACTCAGCCGTCCAAGTGCCCATTTGGAGCCGCTCGACTGGTATTTACAGAGTGGATATTCTATGCCAGCTTCCAAATTGGAGCCTTGAGGAAAACTGGCATCTACCTCAGAGGTCAACAAAATCCTTCCCATGTCTGTGAGAGCAGGGCTGTGAAGGGTGATGTCTCTGATGGCCAGCGTTGAGGCGCGCTCAGAAATAAAACGGGAATTTACTCCAGTATCGCCCACATGGTGCTGCTGTCGATGCCCCCACGGCGCTCCCTGTGCTTCCTCAAAGATGTGCATTGATTCATCCGCCGCAATTAGAAGGACGGCTCTCAGCTTTACCATCAGGTATTGACCTGCATCATGCTGACGCTCGTCACCAATTAATTCCGTTAAATGAAGCTGCTGCCCTGTGAAACGCCGGTCCTGCATGTGACCTTGTCACAGCAACCTTGCCAGCTGCCAGATAAACATGGTGGATCCGCGATCCCGGAAGGCACTTGGTGAGAACGCAGACTCCCTCACACTCTACAACCATTTATGTATAATATTCACATGTACTACCTGATTCTGCTGCTAATGGGTTTGAAGGCCAGCTGATTGGATGGCTGAGGTCCTTCAGCAGAAATTCAGGAGCCACTGGCTAACTTCACTTAACGTTTGTTTATTTAGGAGCTACACAAAGGAGGATCGGAGAACAGCATCTGCCAGCAGCCCCAAAGCAATTTGGGTTAAGGGCCCAATATAGCCAAATGGTCTAAAAGGCTAATGTATACTGTGCTGGCCAGAGGATCTGAACACACAACCTTTTGGAGGCATGCAGCTCCATAATCCGCGGTACTACACACCTCCGACGCTTAATATGCAGTTTTATGTTTAATGTAAATGTAAACATACAGACTCAATCGTAACCCTTGCCCTTGACGCATGCCCCCCTGCCACTGCGTACCTGTGTATGTGACGGCGGCAGGCCCTTCCTCCCATAGACGCTCACCAGCGCGTACCTGTGTATGTGACGGCGGCAGGCCCTTCCTCCCATAGACGCCTACCAGCGCGTACCTGTGTATGTGACGGCGGCAGGCCCTTCCTCCCATAGACGCCCACCAGCGCGTCCCTCTGCACGGAGATGTTGAACTTGAGGAACTGCGGCTGGTCGATGAAGAGCTGCGAGCGCCAGAAGACCCCGGGGGGCACGTCCTGCACTGCCCTACGGCCCACATCCACCTCACCCGTGTCGATCGTGTTGTTCTCCTGCTGGGGCTTGCCTGGGTGGGGAAGAAGTAGAGGTCAGGGAGAGGTTGGGGGGGGAGCAGACGCCTGTAATTTCTCAGCGTTATGACCTGGAAGTGAATAGGGGCAGTTTTCTGTGGATAACTACAGAAACAAGCTGAAGAAAAAGGAGGGGGAGCGCACAGATGGTGGCAGGACACATGAATCAGCCAGAGCCTTCTGGGGAGCCTGCATGGTTGATCGCTGCTGACCTGGCTGATGAACATGCCTTTCAGGAAACCCTGTGTTTCACAGATCAGAGGCTGCTTTATTTCATCTAGAATTGTCTGTGTTGACATGGTGCCATTTAGCCTTCCCCTTAAACCGCCTGCTCTCACCCTCTCGCACCGCTGGCCCTTTAAACAGGCCGCTCTCACCCTCTCGCACCGCCATCCCTTTAAACCAGCCGCTCTCACCCTCTCGCGCCGCCATTAATTTAAACCAGCCGCTCTCACCCTCTCGCGCCGCCATCCTTTTAAACCAGCTGCTCTCACCCTCTCACACCGCGGACTCATTCAGGTTAAACAAGCAGCTCAGACTGTTTCCAAGGGCACCAGGTTGTGGATCAGGCAGCACTCGTCCTCCATGGAGTACACCCGTGCCCCTCCACCCCGCCTTCCTCTTTTACAGCTTTTTAATGAAGCCTCACAGTCAGGTCTGCCGGACGGCCCCTGGCACAGTTTCCCAGACGACCCCGGCGGCCCGCAGCCGAGTCACACGTTGCGATGGAAGCAGACAGAAATAAATGGACAAATAAGAGCAGATCAGGAAATAACTGCAGCCAAGAAGAGAAAAGGCTCCCAGTTCAGCCTTTAGCCTCGTTAGTGAGTGGCTGGCAAGCACCAATTAAACGGGCGACACATTCACACCACAAAATATGCTGACAGCTACCAGCCGGCCCGTGCAATTGGGCCCCGATGGCGCGTCATGCCCGCACCACCTGCTTTTCTGAGGGGGATGCAGTTTGTGCGCCTGTGTGAGTGCCCTGGTCGGAACAGATCAGGAAGTGGCGGTCCAGCCCTAATCAGGCAATTGACAGAATAACGGAATTTCACTAATATCCTGATGCTGGTTGCTCGTGGGATGCAGCAGCATCTTCAGGTCCTTCCCATAATGCTCTGCTCCGAAAATGGGTGCAGGGGCACAATTAAGAGAATAAAAACCAGGGATTTAAGAAATGAGCAGTGAAAACAGGGGGAGCCCACACCATGACGGTTGTGCCGCCCTGGGTGAGCCACGCTGGGCCATGTGCTATCCCACAATGCCCTGCAGCTTGGCAACAGAGAGCAATGGAATGGTAGAGCTTGATGGATCCCACGTATCTGAAACTTGAGATACCGGTTCCCTTGTCCTGTCAGCCCTGGGTTCACGGACAGAGCAGTGAGAAAACTTGCCATTTACTAAGCCTGCCTGCCTGACTCTCTGGAAGGGGACTCAGTGCCCATGAACATCTGAGCGCCCGTTAAGCACATTCCTATTCATGGAGGAGATGACTGGCAGTCCATATGCGGGGAAAATTATGAATTATATTATTAATATGAATGAAACCTGACTCCATTTTAGTACATAAAAGGGAAGATGAAAACATGAGGGCAGTCTTGGTGACACTGAATGGTGACGCACTGCCAGACCGTCACCTGACGGCCACTGCCCCCAGCCCTCGGCCTGGGCACGAGGAGCGAGGCCAGGACCAGCTATCAGGACTCTGGCACAGACAGTGAACCCGGGGGGAGGGGGGGGCAGCTTAAACATGACAAATAACCTCATTAGAAAACCAAACAACTTGGCGGTGCAGATGCCGGCGATGCTAATGTTGCAGCCCTCAGAGCCTCAGCGCCAAAATGGCACGGTTACGCTGCATGCGTGAGCACGACACATTCCGGCACCATTTGGCTCGTCCCTATGACTAACAAAACGTAACTTCAACGGTTCTGATCCATTAAGTCTGAAATTATAGCCTGAATTACGTGAGAAGTACACTCATTTGACTGCTGAAAAACATCAAGCTCCATAATCTCCAGGGGAAACACCTTTATTACAGCTTTCGGACTACACAGAGCCAGCCCACCCAGCAGGCAGGTGAGCTAATGGCTTTGGCTACTCTCTTTCCGGATATTTCTCTCTGATCAGGTTGCTGCAGCTCTGGGGTCGGCTGCTGTGCAAGCCTAGTGTTGCACGGCTAACACGGCGCAGACCGCAGTACGTCACGGTAACCCCACACGTTCACCGAGTGAGGAAGCGAAACATCACTGCACTGTATACAGAGGGACAGC
The DNA here is from genome assembly GCA_026777985.1 of Mormyrops attenuatus. Classification (NCBI taxonomy): domain Eukaryota; kingdom Metazoa; phylum Chordata; class Actinopteri; order Osteoglossiformes; family Mormyridae; genus Mormyrops; species Mormyrops attenuatus. Next base: position 10,867,199 of record JAODKC010000053.1, on the reverse strand, counting down.
CACGGTGTGACGGCCGCCTTCTGCCGGGTTCTGAACATCAAATGACAAGCTGACAATGGAAGGGCCCCGCCCCTCCCTTCACCACCTCTCTGTGCTGAATTAGGGACTGCGTGCGTGCACAGTCATGTTACAGGGAGCGGAGATATCCGGGGATATTGGGGGATCAGTGCAGGGTGGGGGCAGTAGGCCATCTGTTCTCTCTCGATCCTCTGCACCGGTGACACCCCCATCAAGGCGGGGGGGCCCATGTTAGCTACCCGTAAAGAACCTTTCCAGCGTAAATCCTACTCAAGAAGATGTCAATCTGTATTCCCCTCACTTCTGTTTTACATATATCATCATCAGGCAGGTCCAGGAGAATGCAATCTACATCTGCAGATGCGTTAGGGAGCTTGCGCCGGAGCCGTCGGACACCATTGCTGCCACCTTCCTGCTGGGCGCGCTGCCGTGTTTGGACCAAAGCCCTGTTTTAAAGGTCAAGCCATGCTGGCCAATCGAAACAGCAGAGAAGGGATGGGGGGTTGCTGACTGACAAGGGGGCAAGACGGGCTCATTAAAACAGCCGAATGTGCAAATGCTGCAGCATGATGTCCACCTAACAAAACGTGGGTATAAGACAGCAAACACAGGGAAAGTGACTGGTTGGACAACATATGTCACAAAAAGGTAAACCATCATCGAACAGCGAATCAAACTTCAGAAATGGCATGGGGCAAAGGTGTGGGGTACACCTTTTAACCACATGTTGAGGAGACATGTCTTCCTCATTAGAGAGGACGCTGACAGTCCTTGTTTGGCATGATTCATTGCTACCCCCTGCTCCTGGGGCACCACACACATACATCAGTGTTGTGTTTTGACAGCCTGCGGGTGAGTATGTGCTACGTGTTACTACACCATTTTTCAATTTGTTTACATTTTGTCACCCCCTAAAACCGAACCCCCCCCCTCCCCAAATACAGACAGAGAACGCTCTGAAGCCCAAACCGATTCACCTGCCCCCCATTTTGTCCTCGCCACTTACCACCGTCGGCTGAGAGCACGGTGACAGCATTTGTGGGTGCGGTGTCCGACTTGGGCTGTCCATTCTCAAAGGCGACGTTCTCTGCTTCCTGGAGCTGCCAGTTCAAGCCGAGAAGGTGCATGGCTGTGGGAGAGAGAGCACGGGGTGTGCAGATGAAAGCAGTAACTTAGCAGAGCCATAAAACTCAGTTGCTCTTCTGCTGGGAGAATTAATTCAACAGCTCATCAGCGACGTTTGGCAAACGACATTAAACTCTGTCTTGCTGAGGATGATTTCATTACAAGTTTACTATTAGAGTAGATTACATTAAAAGGTCAGCCTTTTGGGCTGGTGTCGGCACATAGCTCGGTGTATAATGCTGCCCCAGCCTTTAACTCTTACGGCACTACATTCTGGCACGCTCGGGAATGGTGGAAGGTTTCCGATTTGGGGCCGTGAAGGCAAACAGCATCTCAGGTACATATGGAGCTATGAGTAGGACAGGATGTGGGATGAGCAGGACAACCCTTGGTGATGATAATTGTGATCTGCATGTGTCCCAGAAGTGGCAGGAAACAGGCTATTAATCAAAGCTGTGTGTGCGGCGGAACGCGTGTGTACGTCGGCACGCGTGTGCAGCAGCACATGGAGGGCATGCACTCTTCAGACCCTGACCGACAACACCACTAAGGGAGGATGTGAACCCTCTGTCAGGATAGTGGGGGGACTTGGTGGCCCAATTAGCGGCCGGGTATGGGATGACCCCCCCCATGCAAGCAGACAGACACAGACTCTCACACATGGCAAAGCAGGCCGCAGGGGAAGGGCTGGGCCAGGCAGTCCGGATATCTATCAAACCCAGACTGCCAGGAGCTCAAGTCGCAATGAAACTGACCAATGAAAAAGCAGGGGCGGAGCTCCCCCCTAAGAGGGATATGTGACAGCTGTAAGCTTCATAATTACTCAATCAGCACCATCAATTCATATGTTTTTAACAAGAACATCAGCAGACTCACCAGATGCTTTTATTCAGCATAGTTACTAAACACATGTACCAATCGGAACGGCTATACCGCTGCCACAGACACAGAGCCCCACCCTCTCGCATGGGGAGGGACTCTCACCGCAATTGGAAAGAAGCAGATGCTTCCCAGAGAAATGAACGAGCACGTTAACACCCCTGGCGTGTAGAGCCCAGGGAGGGGGGATAATCAGCCGGTTTGTAACAAAGACTCTGGAAAGTTTGGCTCAGGCTGCCCCCCCCCCCCCCCCCCGGGGGGCCCCCCACACCCCGCCCGGGCGCGGGCGCGGTGTCTGTGGAATCACTTGTCTTACAATTTAGGAGAAAAAAATAAAAGCGTCTCTGTGGGTGAAGGCGCGAGGCCGTAACCAAAGGTGTTAACTGG